>VWZS01002153.1:78922-146619 GCA_013397075.1 Rhabdornis inornatus | reverse complement strand
CTTGTGGGTCTCTTCCAACTCAGAAAATTCTATAATTCTATGAACTCTACATGAGGCAACTTTTTTCAGCCCTGCTCTCTGAAGAATTTTCCAGGATTCCCCCCGTCCTCAAGACTACAGTGGCCAGAACACATCTGTCTTCAAATCACCCTTCAGAAACACCATTTTTCCCTCTGAAACCTCCTCACAAGAGCAGATTAACTGTTCTGACATTTTAAATGGCAGAGAAAGCACCTTCTCTGTACACAATTTTCTGCTGTCACATGGGGAGGTCCATAGGCAGCATCCCTGAGAATTCCAGCTGACACTCTTGGCTCCTGCAGGTGTTTCAGCTCCTGCCAGGGAGCTCTAAGTGCTGGTGCAGGTATCTACAAGCTGCTTCACACCCACAGATGCCAAGGATCCAAAGCTGGAGCCTCACTCCCCAAATTCCATTGCACTGCTCTGGGGCAGGAAGTGTTGCTCACACCTGGATGCAACAACTCAGTAGAGCACCAAGATGCTTTAAAGCCTTCGAGTAAAACAGGCATGAGAAGTGTGATCAGATGTGAGAATCTGTAGAGTATCCAGAAGGCAGAGGCTGGCCAGCTCCTGAAGGCAGATTCCACACCTCACCCCACTCTGGTCCAACTGGAGGCAGCTTCAGGAACACATCCTTCCTGGGGGAATGTGCTCAGAGAGCAGGACAGCCTCCCCTGCCAGCTGCTCCCCTCCTGCTGGGACAGGAGACAACCTCTGCACGGGCACATTCTTCTTCTATCTTTGATTGCTGCTAAAAATAATCGATAGGAGCGGCAGGGCTCAGCCTGTTCTCGCCATTGCTCACTGCAGGCTGAGTCCAGATCAGATTGAATGCAGCTCCATGTGCAGGGCTCCCTGCTCTCCCAGGGCTCGTGGTGTGTGGGAGCTCAGAGACACTCAGTGCTACAGGGCAGGGCAGTGCACACAGAGAGAATGCACCGATGGAGCCTCAAACGAGAGGGAGAGAACAGGGGTGGAAAATGGAGATAAGGAGCTGGGTGTCCTCATGTGAGAAGCTGGAAATCCTGTGAGTTTTGAAATAATGAGACAATGTTCAATGTGGGGGTGTAAGCTGGGCTTTGCACCACTTATTAGTGGTTTGTCATCAGTCTCGTCCGTCTTCCCTCAAAGCCAGGATTATTAGAAAGGCAATTGAGGCAATTCTCATGTTCAGGCTTGGATGTTTATTGTATCTTATCAGAAATTACAGAAAGTGTGACAGCACCTCCAGCTTCTTGTTAGAAGTGGAAAAAATGGCTCCAGCTGAGCCTGCTTCAAGGCCTTTTAAAGCTAAATAAACCAATAGAAGTTTAACACCTACAATATTTATCCTTTTGACCTAATAATAGATTTTCCACCACTATTCTATAAAACCCTCAAATTTAAAACCCATCACCCAGTGAAAACACACACATCTAACCCACTCCACATTTGTGATTTCTAACTCATTATTTATATTTCCAAGCCTTCTCCAAGGTTTCAGCTCCAGAGCAGTGTTTTCCAGGGGGTCTGTGCCTGGAAGCACAGGAAGCTCAAAAACTCCACATTTCTGGGATCCAACAGTTCAACCCATTAGATCCATTCAACATCACTCATCTCCATCCTGCTATCTGCAGTCCCCTGAAAACTCAGCGTGTGCTCCCCAAACCTTCTGCTCATTATCAAAGTCCAAGTGCAAACCACAGCAGCTACAAAGTTATTTTTTCCTAATCCCTCTATGGTGAGACCAAACAATTAAAGGACAAGCCCAAAGCCTGAAAGGTAACACTGCCAAATAAAACATCCTGGCAACTCCTGCCCATGGCTCCAGAACAAAGCTCAGAGCAGCAAGGAGATCCCGTTCCATGCACTTCTAATTTGAGGGGCCAGAGCACGTCTGATTTCTTATGGATAACTCAGCAAAGTACAGGTTCCATCTGGCTGCCCTCTGCACGGATAATGGATATTTTACAGGGGGGGAACAGCCAAGAGAAATAAAGCAAAAGCCTAAAATTGCTCTTAGAGATGGGAAATCAGACAAGCAGCACCTGCAGAGCCCACGGGATCTCTTCACCTCCTGCCCCAAGAACCCAGGACTGTAAAACTTTTGAAGCTATTTTTGCTGTGCCTTAAAAAAAAAAAAAAAAAAGTTCTAAAGGCTTGATTCACCACCCGCAGCAATGCAAAACATTCCCAGAAAGAGTTAAACACAGGAAACCTGTTGATTAATTTACAGGCAACAAGCTGCACTAGTGAAGCCCCAGGGACCTTAATCAAGCTGTTTGCTGGTTGCCAGACCAAAGCAGGAAGATGGGCAGAGCTGTCAGGATGGATTAGTGTTTGCCCACTGGCAACACTGCTCCTGAATGGGAGAAACAGGGGGAGAAACACACATACACACAGAGAGGTCTTTTCCAGCCTGAACCATTCCATGATTCTCTGGAGGGGAAATGATGTGCCTGGAGCTGGCTGGAGCCAGCCTGAGGCTGGATGGCTCTGGAGCTCCCAACCTACCCAGGGCACGGTTTGTGTCTTGGGTTTTACCCCCATTGTTTGCAATTCCTTACAAAAAGCAGCCATTCCTTCCTTTTTTTATTCTTTTTAAAAAGGTCCTGTCCTTTTCCATTCAATAAATTTTCCTGGCCCCCCTTCTCCTCCTATTCCAGGAGAGCTGACTGAAGTAAAGTTGTTTATAACTGACCCAATTTTGAAGGGTTTGGGTGACACACATTAGGGACCAGGACGTTTTGCAAATTCAGCTGAAGCTGAAGAGGGACAATTTCCTTCCATTGTGACAAGAAGGCTTAGCTCAGGTACCTTTTTCTCCCTGAACAATTTACAGTTTTGACCATGGGGATAGTGCAGCAGAATCCAAACAAACCCTCTGCCTTCCCATCCTTTAACCAGCAGCAAGGAACCCGGGTGGAATCAGTGCTGGAAGAAGTCAGAATTACAGATCTGAACTCTGGTTATCTGCAGGGAAACTTTTCACCCTTTAAGTAACTAAACTTTACTTAATCTGGCAATCCTTTTCCTGTGAGCTGCCAGGGAGCCTCTGCCTTGGGGTTCCAGTTTAACAGGCTGCTGTGTGGCCAAGAGGATGTGGAGAGCTTGTAAAACACCTGACTCCACACAGGAACCAGCAGAAAAGGCCAAAAGATTGATTTTATTTTGCTGAAGGTTAACAGGCCAAAACAAAGGAGCAGAGAATTGCTCAGCTGTGAGTCTTGCTCACATCAGGTATGTTTGAACAAGGCCATTTCCCCCAGCAGTTTTTGCTGTTCCAGCCAGCAGGAATGAAATATCCCATGGGAATTCCTGCAGCTGAGGGCCACAGATCCACTCAGCACAGCTTTGATAATTTACACCAGGCAAAGAGCACCTTCTCCTGCATTTATAGCTCCCCTGAACATCACAAGGGACACAAGCTGCATGTTGACAGCTCAAGACTTGCACCCAGGAAGGGATGAAGGGGATGGTGAGCACTGAGAAAATGCAAATGCAGCTGAGGATTAGCAAAAGCAATTATGCAAAACAAGTAGTGGAAATAATGATTCACCAGGAGCTGGATCAGATGTGGAGCCCAGTCCTGCACTCAGTGGATTTGGTGATGGCAGGGAGGATTCCAGGACTACAGAAGTCATTTTTAAAGCTATTTAAATGCACAGAAGGCCCAGTGATAGTTTTGTCTACACAAATTTTGTCTACTAGAATTTTGTCTGCCCTGCTAGCTTTCAGACAGACTTTGGAAAATGCCTGTGGCATCCTTCTCACCTCTTTCTTTGAGTCAAGAAGAAACACTGCAAAACATAGATGTCAGAGGGGAAGGGCTGTGTGAAAGTTTGAGGCTGGGTGAGTGGCTCAGTCCCTCTGAACCATGAATATATCAGCACACAATATTTCCCAGCAGATCTCAGAGCACTTCACACTGACAGTGTCAGGGTATCCCTGTGAATAGCTGGAAGTGTGGAGAACAGAAATGCACGACTTTGCTCAAGGTAAAGAGCTCTTCTCACTGGAGCCTCTCAGTCACTCCCCTCCTCTTCCTGCTGAGGGAACACCCCAGGCATTGCCCCAAGCACAGCCAAAATCCACAACAGCTCCAGCTCTGGGATTTTATCTGGGCAAAGACACCAGCACCAGACCTGGAGAAACCCCAATAACCAGGAACGCCCTCTGATGAGACAATATTTCCATTTCTCCCTCTGGGAACAGATCTGGAGCTGGAAAAAGGCTGGCACAGAACCCTGGCAAGGGCTGAGGACCATCAGACCTGGGTTGGTTCTTGTCACACCAACCAAGCAGAACGACCTCGCTCCGTTCATGTCAGCTCTCCATCTGCAAAGCTTCAGGTTCAAACATTACAATTACAGAATAAAGTCAAAGTGTCAAGTGAGTCACTACCATAAAGATGAAATAAGAAGGCTCAGCTCAAATCCCTCCATCCCATTCCAGGCTCAGCAGCCAAGACTTTCCTCCATCAGCTGCAAACTTCCTGCCTTGCCAGTGAAATCACAAGCAAAAAGCCAATAGAGTTTTTTAGGATATTTTTTTTCCACCTCAGTGTTCAAAGCCTGTGCAGCATTTGGATTCCCACAGGCTGTAATTTCAGCACCCCTCAGACATCCCAAATCCTTGCCAGGAACCCGTTAACACCACAGTGACACACAGCACCTTCCTGGGCTGGGCTGGGAATTATTCCAGGTACCCTGCCCTGAGTTAGGAGAGCTGCTGAGCAAGGCTTGATCACCTGGACTCAGATTTTTGGGGTCGTGGAAACATGGGCCCAAACAGCACAGGAGGATTTTCTGTCACAGAGAATGAGGTTACACTGATGAGCAAACTGCACCCAAAATTTGGAACTCCCTCACCACCTTCTCTTCCCTTTGACAGAGCTAAGGGTCTCAGCCAGTTCCTAATCCATGTTTGCACTCTCCTGGGGGAAAAGCTGCCAGGGAGAACCTCTGGGAAGAGAACAAAGAACATCCTTGAGGGGATTCATGCCCCTACAAGAAGAACAAGAATGGACCCTGAGCAGGTTCAGTATCAGAGCCAACAGCACCCAACATCCCAGTCCAACCAGTGCAGGGTCCCACACAGGTTCTGGCTGCTGGCAAAAAGCAAACTTTACCCCTGAGCTGTCCCAGTCCTCTCCTGTAGTCACTTCATTTGCTGGGAGGAGGCCATGGGAAAGCAGAACCACTGATCCCACCCCAGCTCCATCTCTGCTCCGTGGTCCCAAGGGTCCCAAAACCCAGCCAAGCCTCTGCCAAAGAGGAGGAAAAGCCTGGGCAGACCAGGAGAGAATCAATGGCAACAGATGGAATGCAATTTCCCAGCAAAAAGGCAGAGTACAGACAGCACAGAAATCATAAATATGATAAAGATGGTTCAGGGAAGACAAAAATCAAGAGGGAAAAGGGTGAAGGAAACTCACTGTTCAGAACTCAGACCACACCAAAAAAGTAAATATACAAAATACTCATACTTTTTCTTCACTTACTGTAGCAGAAAAATGCTATGAAAATAAAGAATATAATCTTCCTGAAGCCACTGGAGCATGACTATAAATTACAGCTGCCAAACAGCTGAAAACAAAATCAAACCTGGACATCACTTGCAGGAGAATTTCAGATGACTCTGTGGGTCACCTCGATCTCCAGCAGTTACAGAAGGGACAAAAAAGTGCAGAGGAACTAAATTATTTATGTCAGTCAAGCTTATCTGTCAGAGGAATACACCTTTCCTACCACAGCACATTTCTGGGATTAATGATCAGGCACTATCTGGAGCTGGGCAGACGAAGAAAAAACAAAGTGATTTGGTTATTGGGGAGGAAAAAAAAATATGTATTACTCAGCTCAGCTAACAAACACTGAATTTCAGAGGTATATCTCCCTGAAGCAGAAAAATTATACTTTATGATAACTAAAATTTAAGCACTGAAGGATAGCAAGAACAAGAGCTCTGCTGAAAAGTGCATCCAGGAACAACAGTGGTGCCAATGCCTGATAAACTAATTAACATGCTAATTAAGACCAGAGCACTTTCCCATCTGGGATTCCCAGCAGAGACTGGGTTGGGCCTGAACAACAGGGGAAAGGGGATGGATGGGTGAAGGAGATGCCAGAGCTGAGTGACAGCAGAGGGGTTTGTGCCAAATTTGCTGGGACCCTTCACAAGGCACTGCTGAGGACACAACAACAACAACAACAACAAAAAAATCACCAAAGGACTCAGGGAGAGACAGCAAGGAGAAACAACCCAGGAGTTTCATCACACCAAAATACCAATTCCCCTGGAAGATCACATTTATCAACGCAGAAAACAGGCTGGGTGAGCAGGGGTTAAAATTCCCTCTTTTATACAAATTATTGCTGAAGGAAAGCTGAGGAAGGTCCAGAGGAGCAGCTGTGGGTGGTGGTGGCTGCTGCTGAGGTTCACCCACCAGCATGGGCAGCACCCACGATCTGTGTGAGCCCAAAAAGGGTTGAGAGCAAACTGGAAATCAGCTCAGAAATGTGGAATAAGGCTTGGGAGCCCATGGATGCCGGGAATGGTGCAGAGCCTCAAAGTGATGAAAAGAAAGCATTGACCTGAAAAAGGCAGAGGTGTCAGAGTTCCAGGTTTCACTTTCTCCTTTCTGAGAAAGTGATTGGCTAAAATGAAATATATTGATGGTCTGAAATGAAGGTTTGGAAAGCCAGAATTTGCCAAAGTTTGTGTTGGGTGATCCTAACTCAGCATTCCTGGATGCTGCTCCTTCCCAGGACATGGAGCAGGTGTCTGGAAGGAGTGGGAGAAAAAGCTGCATTTAAGGGTGAGCATTGTGTGTTTATCTCTGCAGCCTTCCAGAATGTTTATTTTGGTTTGGGTGTGGACAGACTTGTTGCAGGAAATTATTTAAGACACCGCATAATTGCACAAAAGCACATTGTGTGACAATAATCCTCCCATGAAATCCATCCATCGCTGCAGGGCTCCCACTAAAACCTCAAAGGCTCAGCCCAGCCTGGTGGTTTTCACCTTGCTTTTGGTGGCACTGAGGGACACCTGGCTGAGCAGGGGTGCCCTACAAGCAGCTGAGCCCAGGGGGTGACAGGAAATGCTGAGCTGTGGTCACATCTCCATCAGGAGGGTCGGGGGGGCTCCTTCCCCCAGGAGCTGAGCTGGGAGTGCCCCCCCCCCCCCAAAACACCACAGGGACCCTCTGTCCTCAGGTACAAGAGGTCTGGAGAGCCAGGAGAAGGTGCCAAGCTGGAAATCAGTGCCCCTGGCCAGCAGCCAGGGAACAGACTGCACAACTATCCAAAAACCGGGATGATCCCTCATTAGGAAAGATGCTGATAACGAGATTTCCGTGAGGACTGCCAGGGCACTTTGCTGCTGCCCTTAGGATGGTCTCAAAAGGATTTGCTCACAGTTGGAGAGGCAGGGATACATTATTCCACCTGGAATTTCACCACAGGCTTTCCAGCATCCCCTGCAGCATCTGGGACTGGTTTGGGTGCATGGAAAGGATTCCTGCAGCACCACCAGGGCTAAGAAAAGCTCCCTCTCAAACCACTCTGCTGTGAAAAAGGTGGGTGGAGGGGAAGGCAAAGGGTCATGTTTGGTTTCCACTGGCACCAATTACGCCTCTGGCACGTTGATGGAATTTCTTTTTTTTTTTCCATCATCAAGATAGTGAGGTTGGGCTTTTTTATTTTTAAATAAACAAAGGCTGTAATGGGCAGTCTGTGCTGGGGCATGTCTGGAGCCTCCAGCTTATCAGAGCTGTCAGGGGACACAGAATTTTTGTTCATTTTAACTAGGGAAAAAAAAAAATAAATAATAGAAATAATTGAAACCCACAGCCTAAAGGGGTGATGGGGAGATCTCCCTTCTCTCCAGCAGATCTTGGATTTAACATGCCAGCTTTGACTGGAGGCCACGAGGGAGCAGACACAGCAATTAGCAACCAAACAGCTGCTGCTGCCACCTCCAGCTCTGCTGGGACTCCAGCAGTGGCAAGCAATTAAAAGTTCACATCAAAGCCCACCATACCCATCTCCAGAGGCACATTTATAGTCCTGAGAATGGCCCTTGCCCAAAGATGCAGCCCAGGGTTGGTTTTCAGTCCCTACTTCATGCTCTGAAGTCTTTGGCTGGTTTAATGTCCAGCCTGGGAATCCCTGGAGCCGAGCCCTGGTCAGATCTGGTGGCACCAGGGACAAACTGGCTCAGGGTCACCCCGTGGCAGATCAGGGGCAGAGGAGGAGAACCATCCCAGGTTCTCTCTGCTTTTCCTCTCCCAGCCTCACTCCCCCCATTTGCACATTACTGGGGGAGCAAAGGTACTTGACAGCTGCAAAAAAAGCAGATAATTCTGCCTGCCATGCCTGTGTTGACGCAAAAGCTGCTGGTTTATGAGGAACAGCTTAGTCAAAGCACACAAAGAAACACCCTGAAATATTTTTTGAAGAGGGTTGGTTTTTGTTTTCTTGGTTTTTTTTTTTTTAATTGCTTCGAGAAGCAAAAGGTTAGCTACAGAAATAGAGAGAACAAAGCAGCTTAACAAACAACTTGCTTCTTGTTTTTCTTATTCTGCACGGCCTCTCCCAAACCCTGCTCAGCCCCAGCTCCCCCACACCCAGCAAGGAGCACCCAGAACCTCCAAAAACACTCAACTGGGAAGGGGCAAAGCCTCTCAGGGGACTTGTCACAGCCTGGGCAGCTCAGTTTGGGTTTGCTTCTCCACATCGACATGAAGGGAAGGAGAGAAGTGGGAGATCCTCCCTCCTGCTCAGCCTCACCAGGCTTCTCCAGTGCCCAGCTGTTCCTCCTGGCACCAAAAACTTCAGCAGCAACACGGCATATGTTCTGATCCTGCCCCAAACCCTGCCCTGATCCTGCCCCCAAACCCTGCCCTGATCCTGCCCCCAAACCCTGCCCTGATCCTGCCCCCAAACCCTGCCCTCATCCTGCCCCAAACCCCGCTCTCATCCTGCCCCAAACCCCGCTCTCATCCTGCCCAGGTTTGTTCTGTGCACATGCAGGTATGGATAGCAATTAAACCTGGATTTAGCATCCCTGCTATCCTAAAATCACCCTCGAATGCTCTGGCCATAACAGAGACCCAGCTCAGCCCCAAGCTGTCACAATGTTGTGACAATCCAGGCCATTCCCAAGGGACAGGGACCAGGCAGCTCCCCTGCCCACAGCCCTCAGCAGGAAATGCTGGGGTTATTCTTACCCTGTGGCATTTAAGAGGGTTGTTTGTCTCAGCTCCATTAACCTTCAGCAAATTAAAGGGAGAAAAAAAAATCATAAATTAGCAGCAGCTCTCAGGCTCTGAGTAACCTGTTTTCCCAGTTTCCAACATTGTTCCCAAAACAAACCACGTTATAAAGAGAGAAAAAACTGTCCTGCAGCGTCCCACCACCTTCAGCTCCTGTCTGCAAGGCACAGGAGAGGAAAAGGGGGAGAAGGCTCCATATCTCCCAAAATTAAAGTGGTTTTCCCTGGCCAAATGAAATAAATGGCTTTGTTGATGGCTCCAAAGGGGAACCCCATCCCTTTGGAAATCCTGAGCTGGGACCCAGAGCCATCCCTGGATGCAGCTGAGGCACAAGGGCTGTGTTCCTTCAGAGGGTTGCAGGTTGGTGGTTTGGATTTATTGGCATGGGAGTGCCACATGCAGGAGAAGAGAAGCACACACATTTCTGGGAGTTGGGTTCTCCCACTCACGGGGCTCAAGCGAAAAAACAGAACAGGTTTGACAGAGAACAAATTAATTCAGCATGAAAAAGCTCTGAAAAAATAAAAATTATCTTTGACACACGAAAAATAGATAAATCCTTGCAGAAGATTACTTCAACAAGGCCAAAAATCCATCACAGCCCTGCAGAAAGGAGGCACAGATAAGGCTTTCAAATGGATGTGATGTTTTTATACCCACAGGCAGCACGGTTCAGAGATGACAGCAAGGATCTTAGCCAGGACTCCTGAACTGCCTCAGGATTTGGGGGATTGCTGCAAGCAGAAGAAAACCCCCATCCACAGCAGGTGCTGCAAACTCCAGGTAAGCTCAGGTATCACCTCAGGCCTCAGTTTCCCTTTCCCACAGCCAGGACAGTGGGACAGCCCCACAACTGGGAGTTCTCTCAAGCCCTTGCCATGTTCTGCAATGGGATATTTGGGTGAGTGTTGTGCCCTGAAAACACACCATGAAAGCAGCCACAGCAATCTGGGTGTTGTGGACATCATCCCCACCCCCAGCTCTCCATCCCCCAGTGCTGGAGCAGAGTCCATGGCCCTACAGACCCCAGTGACTCCATAATCCTCCTCTGTCATGGCTCTGCCTTCCTGGCTTGGCTGGTCTAAGGTTCCATCCTTGAGGGGCACATCAGAGCTGCTTTTCAAAGCATTGAGATTGTTTTGAAACTTCTGAAATACACACACACACACTTTAGCCTTTGAAAAGCACAAAAGTACTTGTATCCCCCTCCAAAAAAAGAGCAACAACAAACAACTAGTCTGACACATCTCTTCAGTAAATCTCTACAGATTTTTCTTTCTATGGGTTCCTTCAGGATCCCAAAATCTTGCTCAATTTTCAGGCTGCAGCAGACCCTCCCCAGCTTGTGCAGGTCCAGAATCCTGACAGTTTCCCCATCTCCCATCAGTGCAGCACAACCCTGCTGGATGTCACCTCCAGCACATCCCTCTGTGCTCTCCTTTCCTCCTGGGCCACTTCCAGCCTCCCTCCCATGCCCTGTCCTCCCAAAAAACCTGCAGCAAGCAGTTCCCTTCAGTTTAGCAAGTGCTTTTATTGTGTTCCTTGCCTTGCCAGAACAAGCACGTCCCAGGTTAGCAGCCCATGAGGGTTCTGTAGCTGCTTTCAAGCTGGGCACACGTTGTGACACCTCACATTTATATTTATGGCTCTCCAAACGTTTCACACAGATCCTCCTGGCCTCCTTATCCACCCAAGGACACTGAAGGGTAAAAGATTCAGAATGCAAGCAGCAAGACAGAACAGAGCCACGAAGATAATGCCTCAATTTCAGAGCAAAAAGAGCAGCCAGGCATGGAGCAGACAGGTTATTCTGCTCTATAACTGCATCCACTGCCTGTTCATGATACCCCTCATTGCTTCCCAGAAATCCAAGTTAACCTGCTCAGCCCAAAGCCTGCACCTCCCCAGAGCCAAGCGTGCACCACAGCTGACCTTTGCATGTGTTCTAAATTGGAGTGCACATTGTATTTCCCCAGACTCTCGTCTGTGTTTTGCACACACACAATGACACAAAAGAGGCAGAGCCCTCCAGCCAAGCCCTGCAAAGAAGGTGGCTTTAAATAGCCCCTTTGTCTTGCTTTTCCTTGCTGAAATATTGCACATTATTTAGAACCCGGTTTTAGTTTTATCAGGGACCCAGAAATAGAGACAATGGAGGGCTGGGTGAGTTTTTGGGTCATGTTAAGACCTAGAGTTTCTCATTCCTTTCTATCCTTGCCCTCCACTGCAGGATTTGGAGCTGTGCCCCAGGAACCATTCCCTGAGGGGTTCTCAGACCCACAGGAAAGGAAGAGGTGCCCTGAGAAGGTGGGAGGCGTGTGAAAAACCTCACCTCTGCAAATTGAGGGCAGAACTCTAAAAGCAAAGCTTCTGCCCTTGATGGGGAAAAAGTCAGCAACTTCAGCAGATTCCAGGCTGGTACCCAGATGAGGTCAGAAATTAAAAGGTGTCTCGACACTAAATTAATGGGCAAACTGTCAAGAGAGCAACAGGACTTATAAACATTTATGTTCCAGTTCAAGGCAGGAGGAGGCATTTATAACTGCGTGGTTTGAGTGCCAAACATGAAAACTCGAGTCCTTGCTGGTCAGGGCACATGGATGCTCCTTTTTAGGTGTGTGCAGCAGCCTCAGAGATGATAAAATGCTTGGCCCCAGTGAAGAGCCCTGAATAGGGTTATTAGGGGTGAATACACACCCACAAGACATTCCTATCTCCCCTCAGGGCTGGAATAATTGTATATTTCCTCAGCATCTCCTCAGGACAGCCCCCTGCCCTGGGAAGGTTTGTATCAGACTGAGCACTTGGCGTTTGTCCCAAAGCAATGCAAAGCTGCCTCCAGCAAACCAAAATCCATCCAGATCTGCAAAAACCACATCACTACCAAGCATCAGCATCAGATTGGAGCTCTGAGCAAGCTGGTCTAGTGGGAGGTGTCCCTGTCCATGGCAGGGCAGTTGGAACAGGATGAGCTTTAAGGTCCCTTCCAACCCAAACCATTCTGGGATTCCACAAGATGAGGCTGCAGGGAATCCCCCACAGCCAAACTTCTGGGATGCATTGAGAAGGAAACACAACCACGTAGTCTCTTATCACCTTCATGATAAATCCACATAAATGCTGCTCGTTAATCAGTAAAAAATCCAGCTGAGACAATGATCCCAATCCCCAGGTGAGCTGAGCTTGGCACAGTCCCCAGCACTTTGGGGAGTGCAGAATTGCAGTTGTGCAGCAGCGATTTGTTAATGAGAGAGCAGAGTCTGTGGTGTGAAATCCAAGTGTCTCTGAGCAAACCGTGAGGAGAATGAACGTGCTGCTTTTCCCACAGCTGCCCCAGCCAGCCTGGAGCTTTACTCACGGCTGTGAATCCGGGCAGGATGGGCAATGCCAGCAATTCCATGCGGGAATTCACTGTGCTGCGGGATATTTTGGCAGCTGGCTCCGGTGACTCAAGGTAAGAAGCACAGCAGTGAAGACGAAACACGAGGGGACAATTTCCCAGCTGCAGGAATCAAGATCCCAAGCAAATCTCACACTTGGATGCCCAAGGCAGAGGCAGCTCCCGTGCCCAGCGGTGAGGGATAGGCTGGACTCGGGGCCGGGCTCAGGTGAGCGGCGCTCAGAGGTGCCGGTGACAGGCTCGGGCTCTGGAGCCCTGGAAGTTCCTTTCCAAAGGCTCTGGCGCCATCTAAGCCCAGAGCTGAGATTGTTCATCTTTCCTTTTCAGAGCAGAGGGAAAACAAAACCGTGCGGTAACAAATTCTAGAACGGGGTCTGTCGGAAAACTTCCTACAGAAGGAGAAATCTGGGAGCGAAGAGCCGAGAGAAGCCCAGGAACGAAACTTTGGTAGAAACTCAAGCACTGAAAAAGGTCGGATCCACCAAAAGTGACCCAGCACAGCCGTCTGTGTGTTCTGTGCTGACCTGGAACACTCCCAGAACTGCAATTTGGTTTTACACTCCAAGACAATTAACAGAGTTCAGTCAGGGAATGATTATCTAATACAGGCATAAGTCCACTTGAATTATGCAAAGAAACCTTTCAGGGACTTTTGACCTTGTTGAGCTGCACAAGGTGCAAATAATTCAGAGTTCCTCCCCTACTGAGAGAGTTCCTGATTGTTCAGAAGGATGCACACTGCTCCCGGAGTGAGAATTCACCCTCAGCTCTGTCCCCCTCCGAGCTTTGCTCTCCTGGGACCAGCTGCTGCATGGTTATTTGCATTTCTTTTGATCCCTTAAGCAACCAACTTCACAGTGTCCTTTTCCTGGCATTTATTCAGCTTTGCTTTTTTTTTTTTTTTTAAATTTTCTGGTGAGGTACAGACTAGCAGCGCTGACTTTTTATCCTCGGCTGCCCTCCAGTGACAGTGCCCACCCTGGAGCCCCACCCGAGCCAGGACCAGCGGACATGGGGACCTGCACAGCACACCAGGCTGCAGAGCCTCACCTATAATAAACGTACAGATCAATGTTTCTAAATTCAGAACCCTCGTGCCTCGGTGACAGCCCCAGTTTTAAGGATTTACTGATCTTACAATCCCACATTCCTGCTTTTTACTCAAACACTGATGATCTTTCTTTTAGCCCTTGACAATTAATTCCATCTTGGTTCAAATTCTCCTGTCCAATATTAGAAGTTTCATCAAATGCATTTATTTACCTTTACTGTTAAGCAAACGGGAGCGGGAGCAGCTGTTGACACAATGTATTATTGAGGTCTGACTCAACATTTTGGAAGTTAATGAACTGTTAGGTATCTCCAACTCTGTTTTGCAAAACTGCTTTTATAATCAAAGACTGGATGTTTAGATTTCAAAACAGAAACCAACACGGGGGAGCAGAGTTAGAAATAATCTTGCATTACAGAGCAAACGTAAATCTAATGGGGGCTGACCACCTCGAAACCACACACAGCACAAGCAGCTCCCGGGAAAGAGAAATACAAGAAATAAGAGAATAACTCACTACAGCAGGGTTTAAAAAGCACCCAAAGCACTCATTTGTTAGGAACAGCCAGCTCTCAATCCCCTGGGGGTTCAGTAACGCCCCAGAGCACAGCAGAGACCCTTCCTTGAGGCACGCACACCTCTGACCCCAGAGATGCTCCACACACCTGAGAGCAGCAGCCAGCAGGAAACAAGGATCAGGAGTGGTTTGGTTTGTTCTTTTGTTTTTGGGTTTTTTTTCTGTTTATTTTATTCCCAGTTCCTGCGAGGAGAAGTGTTTGCTACAGGTGCAGACACCCCAGTCTCACTTTGCACTGACCCACATTCCTTTTCTTCCGGCTGGAGCATCGCTGGGAGCCCGCTCTGGATTTCTGCCAACGAACTCACCACTCGGGGACATGGAACCTCCTGCTCCAAAGGTTCCTGGCACAGCTCCAGAGGGACTTTTCCCTCCCCTCCATACCACACACACCTGTAGGGAGGCTCAGGCAGGAGCACCCAGCAGTGCAGCTTCACCCCTCTGCACATCACACTGCTGAGTGAATGGCAACACCCTCATCCTGCCAGCAGCAAAATATTTTGGGTCCCCCCAGAGGAAGAGAAAACAAAAGTAGGGACTTTGTGAAAGAAGTCATTAAATCAGACCATGCTGTAAATGCCTAAAATATTGGTCGCATTTATGACGTTAAGAACCAAGTGGGAAGAACGACAATGTTTTACTGAAAACTGAAACTGCAGCAGGTCACACGCATCCAAAAAAAAAAAAAAAAAGCGCTCTGCAGTTTTTGCAAATCCCAAAGGCCCCGGGCCAAGGAGAGGTTAACAAGAAGCAAGCCGAGGCTTGCAGGACCTTAGTGCTCTACAGCAACACCAATAACCGAGATGCTGCTTCGCGTTAGCCCGCACATTACTCAATGCTTTTCTTATTCCCACCCAGGATTATTTGTATTCCAGAGCGCTGGCATCTTGTGCCGGTTGGCTGAGTTCAGTTATCAGCTCCCTTCAAATCCAGCCAACCAGGCTGGCGGCTGTTGGACTTCTTGGACACGAAAAAAAACACGCATAAAAGGCAACAAGAACCTGACACCCGGCGGCTCGGCCAGCTCCAAGCCGTTTGTTTTCCCAGGTTTGTTTTCCCAGCCCCGGAGCTGGGATTGGCAGGAGATTTTGGAGCGCAGCGCTTTGAATTACGGCGGGCGGATTTGGCAGGGCTGCAGCGCGGGCAGCAGCTGCGAGGGGTGAAAGTACATTCACGGCCCCAGCTTTGGTTTGGTGGGGGAGAAAAAACCCCCAAAGCCTCTCGGAGGTATCTGGGGGGGTCCCAGCACAGGTGAGCAGAGGGCTCAGACCTGCGGCACCTGCGCTGAGCGCGGTCCCAGCGCCGTCTGTCACCTGCCACCACCTCCCGCAGGGTCGCTGATGCTGCTGTCGCATCTTCCTCATCCTGATTTTGTGTTCAGCGCTGGGGGAGCCCCGAAGCGGGCATTTCCCATCCCGGAGGGGGAGCGGCACCGACCAGAACCGCACACACCCGACCCAACCGGACCGGACCGCACTTACCGGGAGCGGCGGGGCCGCGCGGGACGGACTCAGCATTGCCCATGGGCGGACGGAGCGGGACCGGGAGGGTCTGTGCGGGCGCTGCGGGTAACAGGACACGCTCGGGCAGCTCCGGGCTCTCTCCGCGATTCGAAGCTGCCGCCCCGCCCCGCCCCGCTCCGGCACCGCCAACCGCGGGACACGGGCGGGACACGGGCGGAGCGGACCGGCACCGGCTCGGCTCTGATAGGCTCGGAATGGAGCGGTTCGAGCCGTGCCAGGCTCGTTCGGGTCGGGTGGGCACAGCCCGAGCCCGTCCAGCCGCAGGAGGAGGTGCCCACCCCGCTGTCATCCCGCAATCCCAAAGGTTCCCATCCCTGTGCCCGCACCACCGAGGAACAGTGGAATTAACCCAGGGGTCTCTCCACGCTCCCCGAGAACGCAGAATTGTTTAGGAAAAGGCTTCAAAACACAGCCCCGCAGCACAGCACAGCCCGTGCTGTCACCTGTCCCCGGGCACAGGAAAGGGCAGGAGCCAATGCCACAGAACAGGGTCAGGATTTCTTCCCAATCCCGAGCAGCGTGTGGTCCTGTCGTGCCACAAATCTGGGGGATTTCCAGCTGGGATGAGTCCTGCTGCCTTCTGTTCCCCATTATCTCATTTACTCTTCTATTTGGCGCGGGACTGGTGTGGACTCCGAAGGAAGTTAAAAAGCAAATTAAAAGGGTTGAAATTTCTGAGTGTTTCTACTGTCGCAGCAGCCCAGCCAACGCTGGGAAAAAGAGAAAGAGGGAAAAGGACGGTGGGGAGGCCACCATTTGTCCCTGTGCCGGTTTCCTCCTCCACAGCTGCATCCAGAACATCATTACTGGGTGCCAGCAGCTTTGAATTTCTGAAATAGAGAAGAAGACATATCCCGCCCTGAAAACCATGGACAAAATAATGGGAACATGATGTGCAGACGAGCGTGCTCCTGCTCGGAGCCTGGGAAAGGGCTGAGTCCAGCAAAAAAGGAACCACGACGCTTCAGCAGGAGCGCTGCTGCCTTCCCAGTGCCCACAGCACACCCCAGGGTTACGGGCTGGGAGCCCGGCTCAGGAAGGGATGGGGGTGACAGTGACATGCGGATATTCCTTATCTGGCTGCTAATGCACTTTTTATCTCCTCTCTTAGGTGCCAGCGCTGTGACAAGACTCTCGTACTTGAGCGACCTTCAGAGCCGCCTCCTGAGCTGGCGGTGCTGCCCTCACACATGGCAATTTATTGTCCCTCATCGCCAGGTTTGGGGGCTTTAGTGTGGCTTGGGTTTCTGATAATAACCCTGGAACAACAATCCCAATCCAGCAGAGCCTGGAGGAGACTGAAGCCAGACTTCATAGGGGCTCCAATTTCTGTGACAGGGACAGGACCCAGGGGAGGGTCAGGCTGGATTTTGGGAAAGGTTCTTCCCCCAGAGGGTGCTGGGCACTGCCCAGGCTCCCCAGGGAATGCCAGAGCTCCAGGAGCATTTGGACACCACTCCGGGGATGCTCAGGGTGGGATTTTGGGGCTGGGGTTGGGGTTGGACTGGGTGATCCTGTGGGTCCCTTCCAGCTCAGGATATTCAGGGATTCTATGGATAATAACAGCAGCACAAGGAAGAAGTGCTGGGTGTTCCCAGTGGATCCTGGGCAGGTTGGGACTGGTGGCAGACGGGAACTGCAGCTGCTGCTACAAAAAGTCAGAGAAATCAGTGCCTGTCTCAAAGCAAAGGGAGGAGGCACCGCGCTCTGTTTGTTCCCAGAAAACACTGAAACACTCAGACACGCTCACATTCCTGAGGAGGGCGAGTAGCACACGGAGCAGCTTTCCCAGCCCTCTAACAACAGGGAAGTCACTTCCACCTGAGCAGGTGCAGTGCGAACCTGGGTGCAGAGGCAGCATGTGCAGAACTGCCAGGGCAGGGGCCCCAGGGCAGGAGCTGCACAAACCCTGCAGGACAAATCTGCAGGACAAACCCTGCAGGACAAATCCTGCAGCACCAACCCTGCAGGACAAATCTGCAGGACCAACCCTGCAGGACAAATCCTGCAGCACCAACCCTGCAGAACAAACCCTGCAGGACAAACCCTGCAAGAAAAACCTTGCAGGACAAACCCTGCAGCACCAACCCTGCAGCACCAACCCTGCAGAACAAACCCTGCAGGACAAACCCTGCAAGAAAAACCCTGCAGGACAAATCCTACAGCACAAACCCTGCAGAACAAACCCTGCAGGACAAATCCTGCAGGACAAACCCTGCAGCACCAACCCTGCAGGACAAATCCTACAGCACAAACCCTGCAGGACAAATCCTACAGCACAAACCCTGCAGCACCAACCCTGCAGGACAAATCCTACAGCACAAACCCTGCAGGACCAACCCTGCAGCACCAACCCTGCAGGACAAATCCTGCAGCACAAATCCTGCAGAACAAACCCTGCAGGACAAACCCTGCAGGACAAATCCTGCAGCACCACCCTGCAGCACAAACCCTGTAGGACAAACCCTGCAGCACCAACCCTGCCCTTTTTCCGTAGCTGGGCCACAATCACGGCCCTGCCCTCCTGGCAACAACTCCCCAACCTATCAGAGCAGCCTCCTTTTATCTGTGCCTTCTCCCCCCGCTGCTCCAGCAGCCACCAGGCTGTCCCCAGGAGGAGGAGGAACCCCAGGCAGGTCACATCGTGTCACTCAGCCACAGAGATAAAACCCAGAGGGAACCCAGGGGAGTTGTGTGGCACCTTCCCATTTAAATCCCACTGGTCACTGCCTGGCCCCTCTGGGACAGGGCTCTCAGGAGCCACTGCCCCAGCTGCTGGCACAGCACAGAGGTTCAGAAGATGATGTTCTGGCAGAGGTTGGCACATCCCTTTAATCCCTCCCTGCAGCTTCCCTCATAAAAGAAGGATAGCATCACTCAGGGAGGGTTGGATGGTTGGCATTTAAAACTGCCCTGAATTGTTTGACAGCGTCTTGAGCAGGGAAAGGGTTATCGAGCATCACATCCCCCAAAATAACCCCTGCATTATCCTGGACTCTTCCTGTGTCAGTGTCATGCTCTGGACAAAAGCCCAATTAGGTTAAATTTTCATAATGTATTTTCCACATCTTAAATATCACAGAGAGCACAGATTTCCCAAGGATATTTGGAGCCAAAATGCATCGATCCTGACCTGAAGAAAGGCTTTTTTTATTCCAGGCAATCTGGCTGGCAATAACCATAGTAATGATTTTTTAAAATCACAAACATCTGTCTCTGCTGAGAACTGAGCTGAGCTTCACCCACTCACTCCATGCCAAGACCACCAAGAATCTGTCAGGCAGGACTAACCCTCAACACGTGTTCTTGGCCTGGGACCAAAACCCTGCAGCAAAGAGAGGTTTAACTCCCCTAAACTCTCCCCCCTCAGCTCTGGGGACAGAGGATTTGCACTGTGAGGTGGCTGGCACAGCTGCAAGGGGCAGCATTCCCAGAAGAAATGGGGAGGAAGATGCTGGTTTGCATTCTCTCCTCTGCCTTGCTCTGGAGGCTCTGGAAGAATAACCCGGTACATGGAGCACGCAGAAATGAGAGCAGCCCTTGCAGAGGAGATTGCCCAGAGCACATCTGGGCTCAGGAGGTGCCTGTTCACTGGCAGGAGCTTATGGAAATGCTCTCAAAATTCCCTGTCCCCTCGTGCTGCCAGAGAGATGCTTGGGAAGCTGCAGGAGACACCCTGCATGGAACAGTGTGCAGCAGCAAGGATCAAGCCCTTGCTAGCACAGTGATATTTTTAGTTCTGTCAGTCTGATCCTCGAAAAGAAAAAATCTTTTCCTTCCCAAAACTCTGAAAAATGCAGTAAGAGCAATGACAATCAGCTGCTTTTGTAGTTTTATCAGTAGATCTCAAAGCATTTCACAAACTTCCATCCCCGAACTGGAGAGAGCTTAGTCCCCAGGGAAGAGGAGGAATCATATTTTCATCAGAGGGGCTTAGAGGTTGTCCTGGTACAACCCCCCACATTTCCCAGTGCTCAGACTGGGTTTGTATCCCACACCTTTAGGTTATGGCCCTGCCTAGGGCAGGGTTTTAAAACCCTAGATGGTTTTTAAAGCCCATTCCAACCCAAACCACACCATCTCACCCAAAATTTGGATGCTCTGAGTGCCTCCCCCTCCATTCTAACAACACTACTGGAGAGCAAAGAGTTACAGTTTAGTCACTTCACATTTTCCAGTGCACAACTCTGTTAAGGGCCACTTGCAGAATAACAAAACTTTGTTCTTTCTGTGAAGAACAGCTGAGTGATGTGACAGATCAGCACAGCTGATTCAATGAGGCTCCCTCCAGCATCACTTGAATCCTGACCTTGGATGGCTTTCCCAGCCAATGTTCTCCCCCTACTTTTCCAGCATTTTCTCTCTCTGTAAAAAGCAGGTTACAACAACACTGAATTCTCCCCTCAGGATGCTGAGGGGATTAAACAAATATTGCTAAGAAAATGAATGCTCTGAAAACACAGTTGTAAGGACTGGGCAACTCAATTGCATCATCACGGTTCTCATTACAGGCAAATAATCAGTTTTGGAGCCCCTCGTGCTGGGTCTGCAGAGACACAATCAGTGCCTCTGCTTTGAATTTTTCACAGAGCCACAGAATGACTGAGGTTGGAATAGAGCTCCTGGATCATCCAGTCCAAGCTGTGCCTGATCCTCACCTTGTCCCCAGCCCAGAGCTCTGAGTGCAACCTCCAGGGATGGGGATCCAAACCTCTCTGGGCAGTTCCAATCCCTGAGCACCCTTTCCATGAGGAAATATCCTGCTGCTGTCCACCCTGAGCCTCGAGGTCATTCCCTCTCCTCCTGTCCCTGTTCCCTGGGAGCAGAGCCCCATCCCCCGGCTGCTGGCTCGTGTTCAGCCCCCAGGTTCTTTCTTTTCCAGGTTCTTTTCCCAGGGTTTTCCAGCCTCTCTCCTCTCTGGGTGCTGCAGGATTCCCCCGCTAGAGGGGAGCTTCTCCCCACGAACAGCGCAGAGCTGCAGCGCCAGGAGCGGCGCGCCCCGGGCTGCGCTGCGAGAGAGATTTTCAAAGCTTGATTCTCACAGGAAATGGCCCAGGCGAGCACTGTCAGACACGAGGAGGAGTTTTTCAGTCGGTTTAGCTCGCGGGAAGGGGATTGTGGCGATTTCTGGTGGTTCTCCCACACCCCCAGCCCTGCTGGTACCTCCCAGCTCAGCTCTGGGGGGAATCAGGATGCTCTGGCTGCACAAAAACGATGGCAAGGCAGCAGAAAAAGGGTGACATCCTTCCAGTGAGCTTGTCCAGGATCCTTGAGAGACAAAGCTGAACGCTTTCACGTCATCAGAATATTTTGGAAGATGCCGAAAACTCCGGGGAAGGTTTCGGTATTGGAGAAGCTCCCAGGACTAACCACAGAGGGGATGCTGTGCAGGCATCCTTCATCTGCTGCCTCCTGTGAAAAACCTTCCCGAGGCCAGGAGAGGGCAGGGAGGGCACAAAAATCCCAGCTGAGGCCACAGCAGACCCGTCAGACGCCTAAATGTCATCCGATAAGGGCACGGAAAACCAGAAGGAAAAGCAAACCCACGTGTCTGCAAGGGCCACATGAAATGAGATCAGCGGCAGCTCCCAGAGATTTGTCCCCCAGCGTGGCCCGGCCCAGCAGAGGGCACAGCCACACGGACACAGACACCCAGAACCCGCTGGAATTACAGACACGCTTAATGAAGTGGTACCCGACACCTCCCGACCGCAGCTCCGCGATTTATTGGGCTGAGCACCGCGGGGTGATGTTTCCGTGTCCCTTTTCACCCCAGAGCTCCTCCAAGGCTGGACATGCCCATTCCTGGCCTGGGAATTTTGTGTTAAGTGGATGCAGGCACTGCCCTGGGGACTCTGTGCACTCCCTGCAGTCTGTCCACAGCAAGAGACACTCCTTGAACCCATTTATCCAATTCCTCACCCACAGAAAACCTTTCTGGCAGATCCCCACACCCCCATTATTGTGGTCTCACACTATCCAGGAATCCACAGCTGAGTGTCCCAGTTCCTTAAGTTCAGCCTGGAAAAAGATTTCTGTGCAGGAAAACAGATCCTTCCAGAAAACACAATAGGCAAGGTAGCCTTATTTAAACCCGTGGCAGCTATTTATTTACTCATTTTGTCACAGCTATTTTAGAGGTTGTCATATGAGATGGAAACTAAAAAAAAAAAAAATAAAAAAAACAACAACAAAAAAATCTGTCTAATGTGACAGAAAAGCTGGACAAGATGAATCTCTCTGATTGTTACTCTCGTTACCACAAGTTAAATCACACTTAAGTTAAATCTCAACTACTTTTCTACCAGGCTGAAAATCCAGGTGTGACATTTTCTCGTCATAGCTAGAAAATATGTTGTTTGTTACACAAGATTCATCCCTCAGTGCCATGGAAGAGTGGGTGGTGCTGCAGGACTCAGGGCTAAGAGTCAGCAACAGCTTGAAATGGGGCTGGGAGTCCAGATGTGTGAGGTGTCTGAAGGCAGCTTCTGCTTTGGCTTAGCATGAGTCACTCCATCACTCCCATAAGTCACAGGATTTAGTGGATTCTCATTTCAAATGGAAGCAAATGGTGGAAAATGTGCTAAGGAATATTTCAGAGCGAGTGGAAGCTGATAAAAGCACTGACATTTGGTGCCTGGGGCCTGCCAGGGTTACTCAAGCAACCTGAACCTGACTTCTTTCCATCCCTCTCTCCCTCCATTGATTCCTGGGTGACTTTTATCAGGTTACTCCATGACTCAGCCCTCTCTGTCTTTTGTGTAGAGGTGCTGGAGACTCAGCTCCTTGATAAGGCACAGCAGGTTCTGCAGCAGATGTGACTTTAGTGTGAATAATCCTGAGCTCACCTCTGCGGTGACCACCGCTGACGCAACGTCTCGCTGAGTGACATCCGAGTGACATCGTGTTACTGACACACCAGCACTGCCAGGTCACTCAGCACCACCTTCCTGGGATCCCAGGCACCCCTCCACACCCACACAGCCCTCTCAGATGGCAGAATTTGGGGTGAAAGGAGCCACCTGGGTTGGTTTTTCCTTCTCTAACAGGCTCCAGATGGCTGGTTAAGGTCCCACCACACTCTGGAGGTGCAGGTCACTGAGTCACAACCTGGTTTTCTCCTCCCTCCATCCAGGATTCCAGGATTTTTTCCTTCCTGCATCCACTCTAAAAGCCTTGAGTTGTCCAAGCTGTTTCCCAGAGTCCTGGGAACACACAGCTCCAAGAGCTCTTCAGTGACAAAAGTGACACACAAGCAGCACAGCTGGGACAAACCTCCCTCAAGGCTGAGGAAAGGGCCTTGCTTTACCCAGAAAACGCCAGAAAAGTCCAGAGAAAAGATCAAGCAGCAAATAAAGTCAGCACTGTGGGCTACACAACCCGCCAAGAGCTCGCTCGGTGTGGGAAGGGGAAGTGCTGGAGGTAGCACGGCCAAGGTATGTGGGAGGAGGCACAGCAGGAAAGCTGATCCATTCTCCTCTGCACCGCTTCAGAATACGAGACCCGGCAGTCACAGGGGAGGCTCTGGATGTCCACTCAGCCCAGGAGCACCGGGAGGACTCATCTGTGTCTGCAGCACTCAGCAAACCTCAGAATGTATGGCCAGGAGAGCTCAATTGTGCAAGTTCTTCAAGGACTACCTGTTTTTGTTGTTTTTTTTTTCTGCTAGCAATTATGAGAGCATTAACCTCAGCTCCTGCTGCATGGTCAGTCCTGGACCTGCCAGCTGGACTGATCAGGGCTGTCTTTACCTCCCTCCCTCCCTGGCCACGCTGTTCCCACCCAGAGCAGAGGATCCAGAGGGAGGGATGCCTTCCCTGACCCACCTGCAGCCACTCTCCATCTCCCACTGCTCTCTGCCACCCAAAACCCTGCTCAGGTTTCTCCCAGAAGGTTATACAGAGGAGGAGCAGCTCCCCTGTGCCAAGCCTGCACACAGCCAGGGACCTGTCCCACAATCGTGATCCCAGTTTCCCTGCTCTGCCAGGAGCACTGGTAGCACTGGGCTGGCAGGAGGTGCCAGGCAATGTCCTGCCCAGGGAGGGCTGGGGGTTAGCAGGGTGGTGTCAACTCACACGAGGACTTGTTTTTCTCTTAGAGATGCGGGCCAGAATCCCCTCCTGAGCTCCCTCAGGTCAGGATTTGATCAGGATCACAGACCCTTAGTTGGACCCACTGCAGAGACAGATGTGACACAGATGGGGGTTTACACTTCCCTGGCGTTCCCTACAACTTTTCCCTTTCTTCTGAAGTGGATTCCTGGACTTCAAACCCCTTCAAGGCCAGGTTGGCTGGAGATCTGAGCCAGCTGGTCTGGTGAAGATGTCCCTGTCTGTGGCAGGAGGGTTGGAATGAGATGATCCCTTGCACCCCAAAGCCTTGTGTGGCTGTGTCCCTGTCCTGAGGCAGTACCTCACCGCCTGCTCCTCTGAAGGCTCGGGGGGCACAGCAGAGCAGTGCCCAGAGGCTCAGAGCCGTGCCCAGGTGCAGGGAGCAGGTCAGAGCTGGCAAGGCAGGAGGCAGAGCAGGACAGGCAGCCCCAGGGCTCTGCCCTGCCTGCACAGCCGGTTCCAGGGGACAGCAGGGCCAGCGAGGTTCCCCGACAGCCCAGCCCAGAGCCGGCAACACTCCCTGATGAAAGGGCTGGCATTTTTCAGAGCATCCACAATAAGCCCTTCACAAGCTCTCATCCATTTCCTGGAAGCTTTGCCTTTTTCTGTGCTGTGAAGCCCAGGGAAGCCTGAAAAACCCGTTTGGTTTTGTTTCATGTTGATTTCGTATTATTTTTTTCCCCCTCTGCTCGGGTGCCAGCAGCGCTGGGCTGTTGCTATGTTTTGCGGTGGTTAAGCACAGCAGGGCTGCCAGTGCCAGCACTGACGTGAGCCCTGTGGATCTGGAAGGAGTCAAACCAGCCCCACAGCACCGCAGGGCCAGCGTGGGGCCACCCCTGCCCCACAGCCCCCTCCTCACACCCCCAGCACCCCAAAGAGAGCCCCAGGGCTGGAGAAACAAAGCAGCAGCTCCACATTTCAAAGAGAGTCAAACTTGTCAGGGAAGGTTGTGGCCAACAACGACACCAAAACTGCTGGGGTTCAGCTCAAAAGCTTCCCAAGTGAATTTTTTGGACCCTTCAAGCTGAGATTGGGATAGGATGGGTGCAGCAAGATGGGGAATGGGGCTCTGCACCCAGGGAACAGGGACAGGAGGAGAGGGAATGGCCTCAGGCTGGGCCAGGGGAGGCTCAGGGTGGACAGCAGCAGGAATTTCTCCATGGAAAGGGTGCTCAGGGATTGGAGCTGCCCAGAGAGGTTTGGATCCCCATCCCTGGAGGTGCCAATGAAGGGCTGCAGGTGACACTGAGTGCTCTGGGCTGGGGACAAGGTGGGGATCAGGCACAGCTTGGTCTTGGAGTTCTTTTCTGACCAAATTATTCTGGAATTCTGTGAGACTGGCAGCACTGTGGGTGGAGAGCATTCCCATGGGTCTGGTGACCTGTGGGGACCCAAACCCTGTCACCCAAAGCGCTCAGGGCTGCGTTTGCTGTCCCACAACACAAACCCCAAATTGGGGTTGGGACAGATGCAGAGGAGGGTGCTGGACTCTCATCACCCCATTGCCAGCACTGTGGGATGGGGGGAAAAAGTGGGAGGAAGGAGCGGGGGGGAAAAAGTGGGAGGAAGGAGCGGGGGGGAAAAAGTGGGAGGAAGGAGCGGGGGGGAAAAAGGGGCTGGGGTGCTCCCCCCCAGCTCCCTGTGTGCCAGGGGAGGCTCAGGGCTGCTGCTGGGATTGCAAAACCCTCACCGTGTTTGAGGCTGGTTTTTGCCAGCGTTACCAGGGGTACAGCAGTGACTAATTCTCTCCGAACTTTCAGTTTCAGCCTCAACCACTACATTTCAGAGGGACCTGTTGTGTGGGTAAAAATCCCTCAGACAGCTCAGGGCTGTGGCTATCTAGGGCAGAAATACCCAGACCCAGAGATCAGCCACATCACCCCAGTGCTGCAAGGAGGTGGCAGAGCCAGACCTGGCCAAGCCAGACCTTGATAAGCCAGACCTGGCCCCACAAGGCACTCTCCCCTCTCTGACTTTCCTACAGCTGCTGAAGCACTGCTGGCCAAAAAAATCATGTGTGCTCTTGCAAAGTAAATGAAAAATGCTGCAAAAAGGAGAATATTTACAGGCTGAAAACTGAGCAAAATGCAGCGAGCAGCAGATTAAGTAATTTCTATAAAAGCAATCTCTGGACATTCATTAGACCTTAATCAGCAATTAGAGGAGCAGCAAGAGAGGTGAAGGCACAAGGACATGGATGTTTTTACTTGTGGGGAACCTGTGCCTCTCTCCTGCTTTCCAGGAGCCCTCAAGGAAGCCGTGAGGCTCCGTCCTGCACATTCTGGAAAAGTACAGCTGCTGGGAGAAAGCTCTGGATGCAGGCTGCAGGGCAGGGAGGGGGGTTTGCTTCCACCCCTGGCGTGTGAAAAGGAATATGGGCTTGGAAAAGTGCCATGGAAATGGTTTTCAATAACAGGCTCTGGAGACAGGGAGCGGGGAGGGGACAGGGCCCCGCAGAGCTATGGCAGGAATGTCCCCTCAGGAACTCGCTGTTCCTTCCTGCAGCACCGACGTCAGCGCTGGGCAGCAAGGCTCACACAGCCCCTGTGCTGCAGGGATCCTGTGTGTGCTCAGCCCCACAAACACAGCCCCTTCCCCACAGGGAAACTGGGGAGGAAAAGGAAATGCATGATCCAGGCATGCAGCTGCTGCCTGGTGAGGTTGGTGAGCTGAAGAGAGGTCAGGGGTACTCATGCTGCCCCCTAAGATGTGGCCAAAAGTCTTGTAAATCCCCCATGTGAGTCCCTCATGGGTCATGTGGGGGTTCCCAGCACAGCCAGCACCTCCAGGGGTGGCCCTGGCTGTTGGTGAGCATCTCCTCCACCTTTATGTGAGAGGAGAAATCCAACACACCCAGCTGGTTCCTGTGCTGCATCCTTGCAGAGGAGCTGGCTGGACACAGGTCTGACACGGCCACTTTGTCCACGTGGGCAGCAGGAGGAGGATGAGGGGTCCCACACACACCCCCCATGTGCAGGGGGAGCAATGAGCCAGCCATGAGCTCCTGGATCCCAGAATCACTGAAGATCAAATCCAGACTGTGCCCTATCCAGCCCTTCCTTGAACATCTCCAGGGATGGGGACTCCAAACCTCCCTGGGCAGCCCCTTCTCCTTTCTTCCCGTAGAGAAATTCCTCCTGATGTCCAACCTGAGCCTCTTCTGGCACAGCTTCAGGCCATTTCCTATTGTCCCATGTCACTGGATCCCTGGCAGAAGAGCCTGCCTCCCACCTGGCTGCACCCTCCTGTCAGCTGGGAGGGATAAGGTCACCCTGAGCCTCCTCTTCCTCAGGCTGAAGGCTGCTGGCACGGGCAGCACCTGCTCATCTGCAGAGCTGCCCCTGTGCCACCCACGCTCCCCACACAGGCTCTGCACCCCCAGAGTGCCCAGAACAGCACCTGGGCCACCACTTCTTATAACCAGCGAGCTCCAGCCCTCTCCTGAATTCTGCAGCACGAGGGAACAACAGCAGCTCCTACAGCTAAGGAAGAGGATAAACAGATCACAAGAGCCACCAGCAAGGGGACAGACAGCACAGCCCCTCTGCAGACACTGCCCGTGACAAGTGACAGCTCAGCTGCCACCACACTCCCTGCAAAACCATTTCTCATCTCTTTAGCCACCTCTCAGAGACCCTGGCTGGAGGGGAGGAGGGGGAGGAGGGTGAGGAAATTGAGATCTCCAGGGCTGGTGATTTGGTAGAAAGCCAGGTTGAAAGGGGAACAGCCCAGAGCAACTGGTGCCACTTCTGACACTGCGATATTTTATCTCCACTTATGTCATGGTGGGAAGGGCAAACCAATGGGGAATTAGCACCTCTTCTCTAAGGGTTAAACTGTGGTCCTGAATGGCAAGTGGCTCGTGCAGGGAAAGGGGAAATGAGGCAGCAAGCCAGCCAAAGCTGGTGAGTGGCCTGGGCAAGCACTGGGACAGATTTCAGGCTCTCCAGTGCCTGCATCCTTCATCCACCGACATCAAATACCCAGCTCTGCAGCTTCACCTGCACCAGCTGCTCCTCCCCACTGCATTTCTGTGCCTCCCCCTCCCGTAAGGAATAAAGAGTCTTCAAAGCTGGAAATGCTGTGGCAGCACATGCAGCACCTGCCCATGGAAAAGAAGTGTCCCAGATTGTTCTAAGAGAGGAGAAATCCATCTGCAGCACTGCCCAGCTCAGCATGGACCAGTTTGTTGGGGATGGAGATGTCCCAGAAAACAGTGCTTAGAAACAGAGAGCTCTCCCTGAAGGAACCCAGCTGGACATTAGTGCCTGGCTCTAGGTGAGAACACAAGTCAGAAACATTTCATCCAGTCTCAAAAACACTAAATATTCCTCCAAAAGAGCATCACAAAGAAAAAGCTGTCAGCTTTGGAAATACCAACAATTTCCACATTGAATTTATGGCTGAGGAAAAGTCCTTCCTGGTACATGGGTGGGTGGAGGTAAGAGAACAGCAGGTTTCAGGAACAGGACTTGGATTAGCACTGTGATTAGTGTCACATTTTTTGTGCCACTTGTCACTGCAGCGTGGGTCCTCAGAAGGCATTGAAAAAGTTAAAAATGGCATTAAGCCTTAAAGAAAACTTTTACATCCTTTTCTATCTTCTCAGAAGCATTTGTGTCACTACCAGCCCACCTGTGTGTCAAAAGAGGAAACACTTCAGACCTTCCATTTCAGGTGTTGCACTGGCAGAACCCACAGCCACAAGGAGTCCAACCCATGGCCCTGCACATCCCTTCCTGCCTGGGGAAGAGATTTCTGCAGTGAACAGCCTGGCAGGGCCTGCTCCTGGAGGCAGGAGCAGAGCTGTCCTTTGCTACCCCAGCAATGTCACATCCCCTCTCTAAAGCAGCCTGCAGTGCTATTCGGGCCTCTTGGTATCACTACAAGGCCTGCAGTAAAACCAGCAACTCCTTTTGATTTTTTTCAGGAATTTCTTTAGGCCCTGGTGGACAAATGGCATTCTGCCCCTCCTGAGATCTGGTTGATCTGGAGTGAAAAACGGGTCCAAAATTGGTGAAAGCAACCAGCGAGTTTACAGCTCTGCATTTAGCATCCCTCTTCATCCCTCGCAGCCTCATTAAAAGTTTTGGAATCTCAAGCTTGCCCAGCAGCCCATTTCAAACAAATGCAAAGCCCTCCAGCGTCCTCAACAAACCCCAGCCGTAAAGCAAGCCCAGGATTTCTGATTCCTGATCCATGAGCAAACCATTGGCAAGGAGCACTGGAGAACAGAACTCTCCCTCTGGACAAGACCTTCCCGGCCACCAGCTCTCCCTGCTTTTTCTCCTGCCTCTCTTCCCGTTGTGCCCAGCTCTCTCTCTCTCCCTGCCTCCAAACCCATGAGTTTCATACAAAAAAAATCCCCCCCACACCCTCCCACCCAGGAAGATCATTTTGCACCAGAAATAGAGCGCGCTATACTTGGGATGCAGCCCGGGCGCCTTAAAAATAGCAGCTGGCGGTGCCAGGCGGGGCTGTGCCAGCTGCCAGGACAGACGGACAGGGTGCCAGGGGGCAGGTCCTCCCCTCGCAAGGCCATAAATGACCATGGTGCTGCCCAGCAAGCCAATTGCCAGGCCGGGGCGGCAGGGTGGGCAGCGCGGCGCTGCGCCCGGCTGAGCGCTGCCGGCTCCCTCCTGCCCTCCCCGGGACCCCTCTCCCCACGCTCCGCATTCCTGCGGCTCATGGAAGGCATTAACACCAGATAAAAGTACAGAGGAGCCCAAATGGAGCATCCTGACGTCAGCCATCCCCGAAAGCCTGGAAGGGAAGCTGTAAACAGAGGAACAAAAGGAGTTCTAAACACCCATCCCCACTGGCGCCTGCAGACAGGCGTTTAAAGCATCGACAGAAACGAGGAAAGGTGATGAAATTTGGGGGATGTTCAGCGCTGGGATGTCTGCTGGCTCCCCGAGGGAGGAAAATCTCCCAATGGAGCCGGAAGAGCAAAAGAAGAGACAGAAAGGATTTTTTTTTTCTTTTTTTTTTTCTCCTTGCGAACAGCTTTGTTCCCTTCAGTTCCTCCCCGTCAGTAGGAAAGGGTGGGAACTATTGTTCGATCCCGCTGTTCTGGCTCCTCCAGGGCAGCCAGAAATCCTTCGGCTCTAAGTGACGCAACAGAGGCTCCAGCCAAGACAGCTTCGATTTTGACCAGTTCGACTGTTCCACTCACCCTGTGCTAATCTCAGTGGCTGCTACAGATGCGTTTATGCACCTTGGAAAGCCCTGGGCACTCGGGTTCCTCGTTCTCATCATCAGTGAGGACATCAGTGAGTGTTTCCAAAGGTCATCTAAAGGTGTTTGTTTTCATCTCTGAGATGATTTCTAGCAGCCATCTCTGAGGTGCCAAGTGTGACCCACACATAGATGGGAGTGGGAGAAGTGGCATCACACAGACACGGTTACAGGAGCATAGAATAGCCTGGGCTGGAAAAAAAAAATAATCTAATTCCATCTCCTGCCACGGCAGGGACACCTTCCACTATCCCAGGGTGCTCAGAGCTCCATCCAGCCTGGCCTGGGACACTTCCAGGGATCCAGGGGCAGCCACAGCTGCTCTGGCCACCCTGTGCCAGCCCTGCCCACCCTCACAGGGAAGATTTCTTTCTGAATTACTGAGCTGAATTTCCCCTCCAGGCTGGCACCCAGACATCAGACAGGAGCCCTGCTGTCCCAGCAAAGCCCAGTGACGTGGGGCAAACGCCACATGTACCCAGACAGCCCCGAGTTCACAGCTGATGCTATCGCAGCTGACACGTGGAGGACTGTAGGCTTTGTTTTAACAACAAAGCCCAAGAAAACATCCTGTAATGTAACATTGAAACCAGCACCTACAGTGATTAAAATAGAAAGACTCCCCAACCACGGAGTTTGTGCCACTTGTTTACATCAGCAGTGTCTCTGGCTGATGGGAATGAGTGCTGGGCACTTCAAATCGCTGAAAAGCAGCAGAGATTCCATCCTTCTGTCCTGTATTTTATATTCAGGGTGGATTCTTACAATCACTGAATATCCTGAGCTGGAAGGGACCCACAGGATCATCCAGTCCAGCTCCTGGCCCTGCACAGCCCCAAAATCCCACCCTGAGCATCCCTGGAGTGGTGTCCAAACTCTCCTGGAGCTCTGGCATTCCCTGGGGAGCCTGGGCAGTGCCCAGCACCCTCTGGGGGAAGAACCTTTCCCAAAATCCAGCCTAAACCTCCCTGACACAGCTCCAGCTGTCCCCTGGATCTATCACAGACAGAAGACTGGACATGCCTTTGGGACAGCAAATAATCGATGTAATTTTAAACTTTTTAATAATAATAATTTAAGTTATCATCCAAAAAATTTTTGGGTAATTTTTAAGTTATCACCCAAAAAATCCCTGAACTACATCTCTGCAATCATCAATATTTCATTGCAGAAGACAAGAAAGGACAAGAGTTACCAGTTGGTCTGCAAGTATTACAGAGTGTCAGGAAAGACTGTTAGAGTTAATGCACATCTGCAGTTTATATCCTCCCTAAATTAGAAAAACCTGCCACTAAAACCTCATGGAGCTATGACCCAGCTGCCAATTAACAAAACCTTAACAAGACTTGAAAGAAGAACAAGATACTGATGTGTGAAAATTTTACCATAGATCATATTTTGACAGGGATTTTGAAAATATACTGAAAATAAAACACTTCTTCCCAGCTGGTAAAAGGCCTGAAAAAAGCAAAAAGCCTTCATTAACAATCTCTACCACAACTGTTGGAGAACAAAAAACCCTCATTTCAAATAAAATTAAGTTATCTCAAAAATTAGAAGTCTAACAATGACACTGTAGTTTATTATTTGAGTACAGGTGGGAGTTAGGTTTGGCTCTGAGACAGACTGATTAAAAAAAGATACATCGTGTAGTAAGAACCTGTTAATTTGTAGCCAACTGGTTACTGAGTTAGAAGGCAACTACATCATATCAGAGTCCTCTGGGAGTTTATTTTTAAACATGGCCTATAGTTTAGGGATGAAAATGTATTGATATGAGAGGGGCTGGTGTCATACAGAACCTTTGATGAGAAATAAAGGGTTTGTCCACGCTATGGCAAGGGCACAGAAATCAGGAGACTGGAATGAACTGGCTGATGAAATTATTGTTCCCACAGCCCTGACTCACCCATCTGAGCACCAGCCTAAATCTAACGGGGTTCCTGATGCCCACCATGCTTCACCCCCTCCCACACACCAAATACATCCACCAGCATCCTCTCTGCTGGCTCCCAGAGCATCTCCAAGCTCCAAAGCACAGCACAGCGCCCACCTGGAGCTCACCCACAGCTCCCCTGTGCCGGAGGGAGCTGTGAGCTGCCCACGGTGTCTGATCTCACCCCCTGCCCCGCTCGCCAGGGCTGCGAGGGGAAGCCCAGGGCGAGTCATCAGGAAACGCATGCAAATGCTACAGCTTAAGAACTCTGCTCAGGAAACCCCCAGCCCAACCTTCCCGGGCCCCTCAGCCACCCTCAGCCACTTCTTGTGGTTCAGCACAGCCAGACTGGCACTGCCAGGTGGCACAGCAGCCACACACGGCAGCTACAGTACCCTAGGAATGAAAACTCCCACGGCAAAGGGAAAAAAGCAAACCCACACCTGGAGAACAGGCTGCCCACACCATATAAAGACAAAAAACAAAGTTGCTTTCTGCCCTGGTTTTGGGTGTTTTTCTCACAATAACAGAGCCAACTTGCTCTGTGCCAGACTAACAGTGTCAGGTCCAGGTAGGATCTTGGCACTGCTCTCCAGACAGGCACGGGTTTGTACAACTGCACTTCCAAGGTAGGAAATAGCTCCCAAAACCAGGAATTCCTCACCCAGCCCAGCAGCAGAGCTCTCCCTCAAGTACCTGGGTTCATCCCTCGGAGGTTGTTGCTCAGGGACACAGGGACATAGCCTCAAGCAGCTCAAAATCCTCGCAGCAATACCAGAAAATTCTACTCAGTCTCTCCTTTAATACTTCAGTCCCATTTAACCTTTCACACCTCGATGGGGGCTAACAGGACCCACCTGGGCCATGCCACTCCTGGATTGCCAACCCCCACCAGCTGTGGCCTCTGTAGTAGACAGAGTGTTGTGAGGAGCCACACACAGCACAAATCTCAGAGCTAATTTGTTCTTTCAGCACGAGTGGATTTGAGGCTGTGTTTTAATTGTTTTCCCAAGCTCCCTCCAGCTTTGGATGGGAGCAGGTTTGGGGAAGCCAAAGCCCTGGGCAGAGTCTCTCTGGTTGTACTGAGAGTCTGTCACAGACACTGCTGCTGGACCAGCAAGAGGATAAGAAAGGGGTTTAGATGGGGTTTGAGGTGTTGTGATTTCTCACCACACTGTGACAGTCACACATCACAACCTTTTCTCCTTCCCCATCCCACTGTGACTGCAGAGTTGGGAAGTGGGCTGCGCTTAAACATCACCTCCAAACAACTCTCAGTGCCTTTTCTGCTACCCCGGAGCCAGCAGAGGAAAAAACCCAAGCGGTAACCAGGCCAGCAAGATCTGCCTGTATGTGATCTAGATGCGATGTTCTTTTTTTCAACGTAACAGCATCACACATCCTTGTGGCACTGCGAGTCTGATCCTGGGGTGACTAATTCAGGATAGTCCCTAAGCCTGAGTACACCCTGCACCTCTCCAGTGCTGATTACAGCAGGCAAGAGCTTTGAGACGAGGGGATTACCCAAGACACGTCTAATCTGGAGCTCTGGGTCTGTTTGCCATGTGATAACTGGGGAGGCTGTGTCCCCTGAGTATTGAATCTCACTGGGGGGATTACACAGGGCTCCTGTGCTGTGTCCCCATGTGGGCTGGTCAGGGACACCCCTCGGCTGTGGGGACACATCTGTGGTTGCTGTGCTAAGTGCTGCCACGACTTGTGCTCAATTTGGGGCGCTTTGGTGGCATTTTGGGGACACCAAGGGCTGGTCTGTGTGTCCCCATGGCTGCTCTGCAGGGCACACAATGGCCATTGTTTGCCTTCGGGGCGGGTGAGCAGCCTCTGGCTCGGGAGGAACAAAGCCCGGAGCCAGTTCCTGCAAACACAAAACATGCCTTTTTATCACTTCATGACAAATTGGTTTGTCAGCAGCAGGAAGTGATGTTACTGCCGTCCTCACCGAGGGAAACTCCTCGTGGTTTCCATGGGGATGTATGCAACTGGAGAGCTACACATTTATCCAAACTGAAAGCCCCACACACGCCTGCTGAGTGCCAGGGTTCTGGGGTCTGGATACCACGGGATGGTCTCAGCTGAGTCCTGCTAGCACGGGGGGACAGCCAGCTCATGGTGGAGGCAGAGAAATGGGAATTTAAAGCCCCAAACCGGGGTGTGTGCCTCGATATTCCAATCAAACAAAGCAGCAGAGCTGGGAGAATAAAAAAGGGGTGGGAAGCAAAGATTCTTTCACGAAGTTCAGCCTGGCTGTGGCACCAAGGCATCCTTCTCCTCTGGCCCTCACCTTGCCAGCCATCCTCCTCCTTCTCCACCACTCCCAGCTGACCCCATCCATCTCCCCAAAACTGTCCCACTCCGGTGACATTTGGCAGTCTCACTCTGATCTCTCTCTCCCCCACGTCCTCCCCTTAACACCAGGAGCAGTTTGGGATCTGGGTGCGATCCCATCCACAGAAACTTTACAGGAGTCTGAGACTGGGCAGCGTCAGAGTCGGATTACAGGGAACAGCAGAAGGATCCCGATAAGGGCTCGGAAAAGGGCACGGGATGCCAGAGCTGGAAGTGCCGGGTGGCTCGCAGGGACCGCAGCCCTGCTGCCCTGGCTGGCTGTTCACAGCAGCCTTTGTGCTGAAGCAGCTCTCTTTTGCACCCCTCTGTCAGGTGCCTGCTTGGGTTATAAAAGCTGATCTGCTGCCAGGTAATGAGTTTCATTGTTCCAAGAAACACATAAACAAGCTCCCGCGGCTGTCAGGGAGCGGATTTCTGTTTGAATTGCGATTAACAGGCAGGATTTTTTTTATCAGTTGCGTGGCCAGGGCTGCCAAGGTTGTATTTTTCCACTGAACAAGCTCTGCTTTGCTTTGAAGGTGAAAGCTTGTTCCACCCTTTACTGCAGGTGTAAAAAGGTTCACTTATTCAGAGACAGTCATGAATATTTAATCAGGACAGCAATGGCAGGTTCGACATGCCAAGGGATTTTCCATGGACAAAGGGGTTTTGCAGGATTTGCAGCACAGGACAGGTTTTGGGGGAATATTCACTTTGAGGTTCTGGTACACTTCAGGAAAATCTGAGTTTCTAACTTCACTTCTCAGTGCCCTGGGATCTCTCCTGTTTTAGCTGCTCCATTTTTTTCCCTGCCTTGGCGTCAGGTTGGAAGTCGGTGAGGGCTGACGTGCAGTGCTGACGACAGAGCTGCTTTGGAGGGGCAGCTCACGTGGAACAACTTCACAGGCAGCAGTGCATCATCCTGTCCTTCAAGGGCACCTTCTCCCAGGAGAAGAATCCTGGATTTTAGCACTATTCATACCCCAGGGAACTTGCAGGACTGCAGGAGTTTGTGGTGCTTTGCTCATCTTGCTGCATGGCAAGAGCACAGCTGCTTTATGCTCACCAAAACTTTTTCCTGTACACTAAAGATCACAACTTAATGTCCTTGATTTTACAGTCATAACCTGCTGTGTGTGCCCAAGCAAAACCATTTTTGATGGGGCAAAAGTTGGATTCTGACTTTTTGAATATCAGATATGCAAGAACTCCCTTCTGGAATGAGTCTGGGAAATTCAGAGTCCTGCTGCTCCCTCAGCATCCCTCTCCTTGTTACCAGCATGACCCTGCTCAGGAAATCAAGCTTCCAGCTGCATCCCACAGCCATCAGCTTCCCTGGGAGGGGATGTGACAGGAGGGATGCTGTCCTGCCCCACAGAGCCCATGAGAGGAGCAGTTGTGTCCCAGGACTCAGTGTTCACCCTGCTCCTGCCCAGAGCTGCTCTTGGAGCTCCCCTGCCTGGTTTGTGCAGTGCTCCATCAACTCTGCTCACTGCCCCAACAGAAACACCTGATCCAAGTCACTCTAGTGATAATCTCCAGCAGGAAAGAATTTATTTGGGTCTGGGTAAGAAAATCGGTGAGTTGCTGGTTACCCGATCCCTTGTCATGCCTTGATTTGTTTATAGACATAGCCCAGCCTGGCAGATACCTCACTCCAGGCATCAGAGGCAGTTTGAGTTGCAAAAAGGATTTAAGGAGGTGGGACAGAAAAAGAAAAACACTTTGTGAGTTTGTGCCAAGCCTTAGAGATCTGTTACTAACAGGTTAATTTTTAGACTTAACCTTTAAAGCATTAAAAGTAAACAAGGAATAAGAAAGCTTATTCCTCCTTCTTAGGAGAAGGACTATTTTAAATTCACTGTAGCCCAGTGCCCAAGGCTCAGCTGGTTCAAACTGTTACGGCCATCAGGGCAGCCAAATCCACTCCCAGCTGAGAAGCCAGCCTTGGCTCCCTGCCACTGCACACAATTACATGGGGACAAAGAAAAGCTCAGGTTAAGAACCTGCAGTAGTTTCTAGTCAATTATGTTGTTTAAACCCATTTTTCTCAGTCAAGACCCGAGGCCAGAAGAGTTGAAAATTACAGCTCTTCACCCTAGAACTTCCACATGAGTTTTGGGACTGTGAAACACAGTATTTTAAAGAATATGTAATCCAGATGAAAAGAAATATAATTTATTCCATTGGTATAAAAAAAGTTATAATCATGTAACAAAACTATGTCTTCATAAGAAGAAATATATTAATTCACATCATAAATAAACCAGCAAACATACAACCCTTGGCAACTCAAAAAAAGCACTCGCCTGGTGCTTTCATGTCAGTGCTTGGGAAACAAGAAGAGCTGACAGATATACACACACAGGATTATAGTACCAAAAAATACTGAGGTATTTGGTTTCTCTAGAAATGAAACTTTACGTTTGTGAAGGCAAAAAAAATAACAAAAACCCAACAACAATGCACTAATGTAAAAATAAATTAATAGGACTGTCATATAAAAGGGGGACAGCATCAGTGTTGCTTAAAGTGTCCAGGAATGGGAATACTGGTGAGCATGCTACTAAACATGGAGCAGGCTTAGGACAGACAGAAAACAAGGAGGGACAGCTCAGGAAGAGCCAGTGTCCTTTGATCTCTGTGCAGACATCCAAACATTTTCTTGAGAAGGCAGAAACACCTGGATTCTCTGGCTTGGGGTGAGCTCCTCTCCACTGGCACCGCTCTGGGACACACGAGTGACTCCCCACAAAACACAAGTGCCACTGTCCCTGTCGTTATTGCACTTCTGAGACAGCAAGTCTGAGTCCTGGCCACGTTCTTCACCTGCTTCTTCAGCAGCTCGGGGAAGTAGTGATGGGGCTCTGAAGGTAGTTCAAAGCACTGGACGTGGTGTGAACCGGGATGGAGACGGGGAAGTTGAAGACTGTGGTGGTGGATGTGCCCCTGTCCAGCACTGCCATCGCAGGGCTCCCGGCTTCTGCCGAGCAGTTGGGGGCAAGGACCTGCGACTCAAACTGCAGCAGCTGCCCCATGAAGCTGAAATTCGGGGAGATGATGCTTCTCCTCTGCTTGACAAACTCGAAGGCTTCGTCCAGTTTGACTCTGTTGGTCCTCATGAGGTAAGCAAGGCAGATGGTGGCTGAGCGGGAGATGCCAGCCTGGCAGTGCACAAAGACCCTTCCTCCCTCTTTCTTCACAGAGTCTGAAAGAATCAAAGCACACGGTTAGCAAACAAGTCTCACTGCTTCCAGAGGTGGGAAAAGCACAGACTGCTGTTTTACATTTCTTTAATCCATCCCTTCCTTAGCCTAATAGGTACTCCCGGAGCTTTTGAGACAAAGGGAGTCTTTGTCCTAAGGAAAGCAGCTATTTTTCACTCTAGGCTCCTATTCCAATTATACTAATAGCTCCTTCAGGTCACTTTAGCAGCCTTGCAAGATTACTTTAATACTGATCCGCTTAAATTCACTCTTTTCCGCAAGACCAGTGCCTCTTGAATCAAGATTTCAAACAGCTTTACAAAGCTGAGATTATGCCTGTGAGTAGAATTAAACTAATGGAAATGCTCCCCGAGTGTATCTTCCCAGTGGAATGTTATTCCCCAGTCTCAAGTGGAAGTTTTACCCGGGAAAAAATATGCCAAAAATCACTTCCCAGGGGACGTTAACCCAGAAAAAAGCGCGGATGGCAAAGAGAGCTCATTTACCGATGAAATCGATCGCCTCGTTGAACCAGGAGCTGATATCTGCCTTGTGGTTGTCCTCCACGGGGATACTTTTATACTGGTAGTGCCCTTCGAAGTGGTTGGGGCAGTTGGCCGAGACATTGATCAGCGCCGTGATCCCCAAAGCGTCCAGCATGTCCTTGCGGGAGGCGTGATAGGCGCTTCCCAAGTACAGGAACGGCAGGATTTCCACGGGCCCGCCCTGCAAACAGAGAGGAACAGCGGCCGTCACTCACCCCCGCCCGGTGCTCCGCAGCGAAAGCAGCTATGAGCGGCTCCGCCCGCAGCGGCTCCGCATCCCCCCGGCGCTCACCTGGTCGTAGAGCGGGGTCCCGCAGGAGCTGCAGCCCGAATCGGCGCTGCCGGGAGCGGGGCTGGCGCTCAGGGGCAGGCTGAGCCCGGCGGGGGCGGCCGGCTTGGTGCAGAGCTCGGAACAGGCGGACGCGAAGGCTTCGTAACCTCCTGCGGGGGCAGAGCGGGGAGAGGAGCGCGGGGTGAGCGCCGCACGGCCGGGGGGCGAGCGGGGCGGCCCGGCCCGGCTCCCCCGTCCCCTCCGGCGCCAGCGGGGCCACTCACCCTTGAGGAAACAGATGCGGGCACCGCGGGCCTCCCTGCAGAGGGTGCCGAGCGCCAGCAGCATGGTGCTGTCGCGCTTGGGCACTTCCAGGTCGGCGCTGCGCTCGTCCAGCAGCACCACGGTGTGGAAGAGCCCCTGGCGCAGGCGGGCGCGGAGCTCCTCGTTGGGCACGACGTGCTCCAGAGCCAGGGCGCCCTTGGCGCGGCGCCGCACGATGGTGCTCAGGCGGACGTTGCAGGAGCCGCGGATGTGCGCGGCGTTGAAGGAGAAGAAGGAGCGGCAGTCGAGGACGAGGCACTGCGAGCCGCGCTCCTGCAGCAGCCCCCGCAGCGCCTCGCAGTCCAGCGCGCACACCCGCAGGTTCACCATGGCTGGGCAGCGGAGAGATGGCGCGGAGGGCAGGGCAAGGCAGGGCAGAGCGCGGAGGTGCCGCTGTCCCCGGGTGTCCCGGTGTCCCGCGCTTATATCGGGGCCGCGCCGGCGGGATGCCGTTTTCTCAATGGGGCGGCGTCACGTGGTGTCAGTGGAGGGGCGGGGCCGCTGCCGCGGGTGACGTCACCCTGGCCTCGCGCCAGCGCGGGCGTGGCCGGCTCCGGCTGGCGTGACGTCATCGGCACCGGGCACGGGGGCGCGCACGCGTGTGCGTGTGGTGTGTGTAACCCCCCCATTCNTATAAACATATAAATATTTAAATAGCTAGATATGTAAATATCTGAATACATAAATATATAAACACATAACACATGTGACATTTAAATGTNCACATCTGTACACATCTGTACACACCTGTACACGCACAGACCTCTGCAGACACACGTACTACACACAAACCCCCGATATAAATATATATTTATTTTATATAAATAAAAAATATATAAATATATACCTACATACATATACGTATATATGTGTATTTTTATATATCTGTGTATGTATGCATAGGTGTGTGTATCCTTATGTGCCTGTGTCTATGTATCTACGTGTACATGTGTGTCTATATGTTTATAAATATGTGTGTATATATACACATATATACATATATACACACATATACACACATATATACATATATATACACATATATACATATATACACACATATACTCTGTGTCTGTGGAACACGGGGCCACAGGGACACGGCTTAGTGGACTCAAAACAGGATTTAAAGCGGGGTTTAAAGCAGGGTTTAAAGCGGCGTTTATGGGTTCTACTCAATTATCTTGGGGGTGTTTTCCAAGCTGAATGATTCTGTGTTTGCACACCCACCCAGTCACACTGGAGCACTCCCTGCCAGCTGTCCCTGTCCTCTGCCCCACGTCTCCGGGCTGGCTTTATCCTCCCACCCCCCGCACTGGCTGCTCCCTCCTGGAATAATCCAGGGTGTGATTATTCTCCTAAAATATATGTATAAAGGAACGAGCATACACATACATATATTTGTATTCATGCATAGGCATATCTACATGTACAGACAAACCCACACATAAATAAATATGTGTACACATATATTTGTGTACATATTTATAATGTAAACACATATTTAAGAGTCGTTCCCATCATGCTTCAAGGATACGGGAAAAAACGCAGCAGAGCCATGCAAAATTCACTTTTCCCCACTGAGAACTCCCGCAGGGGTCGGGGCTGCTCAGTAACCGGCAGGGCACTGGTGGGAGGTCTCTTTTTTTCCCCTTCTTTGGTGCATCAGCACTTCCCAAAAGTTTTCTTTTTGTTTGTTTGGTGTTTGTTTTTTTTTCCGTGGATGACTGGCTTCCACCGAGCCACTCGGGTGTTTCTTACTCAGGGCTTCCAGTCAGCGCTGCTGCCACTTCCCCTGCTCCGCTCTGTGTGTCCCCTCCGCGTGTCCCCTCCGTGTGTCCCTTCTTGTGTCCCTTCTGTGTGTCCCCTCGGTGTGTCTGTCCCCTCTGTGTGTTCCCTCCATGTGTCCCCTCCGTGTGTCCCTTCCGTGTGTCCCCTCCGTTTGTGCCTCCTTGTGTCCTCTCGGTGTCCCCTCTGTTTGTCCCTCCGTGTGCCCCCTCTCCGTGTCCCCTCTCCGTGTCCCCTCTCCGTGTCCCCTCCCCGNGTGTCCCCTCTGTTTGTCCCTCCGTGTGCCCCCTCTCCGTGTCCCCTCTCCGTGTCCCCTCTCCGTGTCCCCTCTCCGTGTCCCCTCTCCGTGTCCCCTCTGTCCCAGCCCTTTCCCCCCACAATTCCTCTTCCCCCCGCACTGCCCAGCTGCTCCTTCCTCGCCCCACTCTGCAGTTTTGTGTTTTCACTTCCCCCCTCCAGCTGCTCCTTCTGGAGGAGCCCTCTGCACCCACCCACGCCTCCGTCCCCTCCTGTCCCACCATCCCACCCATCACTCCTTTCCTTTCCATTTGCTTTCCACCACTCCATCACATTTTCTGTCTCCCCCAACATCCCCCCAAGCTTTGGCCACCTCAGGCCAGCTGGGCTCTGTGTCAAACTCAGATCTCCAAGGTTTTCCAGGTTCCCAAGGGGTCCAGGAGGACAGGAATGGACAAGGGCACGGGTGGGTGAGTGCCAGCTCTGGCTCACCCACAGGATTGTCTCTGCTCTGCTGAGCAGTGGGTTTTTCTGCCAGAACTGCAGCCTCAAAGTGAATCTGTTATTTCAACACGTTCCTTTAAAATAAACACAGGATTGCACTTTTCATTCCATTTATTTATTGTTCTTCTTTTAGCAGTGGGCTGGAAGCAGATTGTGGGAGGAACACTCACACATTTGGGTGCTGGGAAATGACTCCTCTCCATCACATCAGCACCCACTGGCAGAGGGACCCTGCAGGACCCACCAGCTGGGCAGGTGACACCTGTCCCACCACAGGGACGTCCCCCCTGGTGGCAGCAGACCCAGCTGTCCTCCTGGGATGTGCTCACCTCCAAAGATGTGATATCACTGTCACACCAAGCTCTGGTGACCTGGCACATCGTCTGTCCAACACCAGCCTGCCCAGATTGTTCTGAGGAGATGAACAGCAGGAATTCTCCGTGATGGATTCCTTGCCAACTTCTTGTAGCACAAGCCAGCACAGCAGATGGCCACAAGACAGGGCTGTATCCATCATTTTTTTTTCTGGAGGAAATGGACCTCAGACACGGAGCTTTCTGTGGGTCTGTACCCAGGAATTGTTTCACTTTTCTCCTTTGGAGTGTGATGTGTGATGTGGGAGTGATTTAAGGCATTTCCTGGCAGGAACACAAGAGAGGCAAGGACTCTGTCCAGCCACCGTGGAGAACCCCTGTGGGATTGGGAACTGGGGACATCCTTTGAATAATGAAATCACAGAATGGTTTGGGCTGGAAGGGGAAAAAAACCCATTTATTCCATACCCTGCCTGGCTCACAGGTATCCCTATGCCACTTCTCTCCTTGTCCTAAACCCTTCTCAGTGTCCCATAAATCTAAAAGTCAAAGATTTTTTTTTCCCCCGAGTCCAACATCTTCAATTTTTCCCGAGTTTAAAGAAACTTCCAGGCCTGCCACCTGCCCAGCCACGGAACAACGTGCTCTCCATGACATCCACTTTTCTCATCGTGATGTTAACCAGCACCACAGAAATATTGAATATGGGCCAGGTACCTTGGCTGCTCTGAGCCAGTGCAGGGATGACACCCCTGCCTTTGCACAAAGGGAATTTACCTCCACAACAATGATAATTGCTTTTTGATGCACTTATGTAACTGTGAGACTTCTGAATCTGGTCTTGTTTATACCCGATGTAAATCAGGAAGAAAAAAATTAATCACATGTGGCAGTGTGTACTTAATCACTCACAATCCTGGGCTGGCTATTTCCTCGCTTTATTTTTGTTTTCTTTTCTTAAATAAACCTGCCGTAAAAATGCAAGAAAGCAGAATACAAAACAGTTCTGAAGTGGCTTTTAGCAGCTCAAAGCGACTTGAATGACTTGCCAAAGGGTTCGTTTTCCTGCCCTAACAAAAGCCAGGAAATACAAAATTAACCCCTTCCTCCAAAACAATCCCTGTTTGCGCTGGGGCCACGATGCCTTTGTGAGGGCAAGAATAGAAACATGAGCAGGGAGTGTGGGGGTGGGAGGTGACGCTTTTCTGGGAGCAGATGGGACCCACTGCCTTTATCCAGGGCTTAGAGTTCCCTGTTCTCTGCCAAAACATGTCCGAGGACATGGGGACATGAGGACATGAGTGTGAGCATTAAGGACTTCTTGGGAAAATGACTTCATGGCATTTTGATCATGGGTTGTGGGGTTTTTTTTTGGTCTCAGCAGGACCTGAGACCTGTCCTGGTCCCTCCAGGGGTCTCCCAGTGCATCCTGGCTGATTTTTTTTTTCTTTTTTGGAGATGACAGAGCTGCAGAGAGCTTCTGCTCTGCCTGACAGCGATGCCAGTTTGTCCCAGCTTGGTGACAAGTGACGATAACCCCTGGCCTGGAACGGGCCCATTGCACAAACCAGTCACCCAGTCCCACTGGTTATTCAGGCTTTTTAACCAGTCACCCATGGCCAAAATCAAATGGAACCACTCCAGAATTACGGCACCACTGGAACAGCCCCCAGCCTGGATCTCGCTGTCTTTTCAGTGCAAGTTTTGCCTGAATAAAGATATGAAGTATCAAGCCCCAACACTTGAGACACAGGACAAAAATGCATGTGGGAACATTTGGAAACCATGCTGGATGCATTTCTTCAGCATGTGTAACATTTTCTCTGAATTCAGTTTCACAACCCAGCATTTCCTTTTGTAAATATTTGGACAGATTTTACAGAGGCACAGATCCATAAGAAACAGAAGGAAAAAGAAAAGGAAGATACACAGAGAGAGAAATAAAAAGAAGGAAGCAAGCAAGGAGGGAAGGAAAGATGGAGAGAAAGAAAGAGAAAGAAAGGGAAACAAAAAAAGGATTCGGAGATGAAAGGTCACAATACACAGAACACTAACAATATAGAATTACTGACGACTCACACTACCATGAAAACACTATTTTTTATGCATTTAAATCCCAAGATTTAACCCTTTGGCCTGGGTTTGGCTGAGCTCAGACTGCCTCAAATCCTTTTTCTCAGAGCTGATGAGGAGGGGGAATAGAGTGGCAGAAGGGTAAGTCCTAACAGCACGAGAAACAGCTCTGGGTTGAGATGTCCCTCCTGGAGAGACTGGCTGGGAAATCCACGAGTGAAAAGAGCTGGTGTAGGAGCTCAGGTATTTCAACCACGGACATCTCTGGATGCTGATGGACTTTTGGGAATACGGAAAACTACTTTCTTCCATCCCTGCTGGAAGAAATCTCATCTCCAGCTGCTCTGGGGCTGGCACAGCAGCAGTGGGTGCCAGTCCTGCACAGAGTGGGCACTGCCTGGACCCCAGGCTCCTCACCACGAGCTGCTGTGAGCTCCCATCTCTTCCTGACCCTGCAGGCACCATCCCAAACACTCCAAACCACGAGAATCCCAGAGCTGCAGCTGGGCTTTGCCACCAGCTGTGCCAGCAGCCATCCCTGTGTGACCCTGGCACAGCACCCACCAAATGCTTGTCACTGAAATTTGCAGTGTGGACAGTCCCCCATCCCAATTCTGCAAGGCTCGTGTGACCCTGTCCCCACCAAATGCTTGTCACTGACATTTGGGACAGTCCCCCATCCCAATTCTGCAAGGCTCGTGTGACCCTGTCCCCACCAAATGCTTGTCACTGACATTTGGGACAGTCCCCCATCCCAATTCTGCAAAGCTCTGCTGGAGCAGCTCCTGCAAGTCCCAAGTTCTGTTTTCTCCTGCAGTGACTCACGGAGCTCCCTCGGGCGAGTTGCTCAGTGCTGCGTTTTAACATGATTACAGAGCCAGCCTGGGATACCTCGGATTTGATATTCCAAATCGTTAAATACCTGCTGCAAAGGAAAATCTCTGGGAATTAGTGGCACTGATACACTTCACAGCTCTGGGATCAGCTTAGTAGGGCAAATGATTTAGGCAATTTAATCTTACATTTAATTGCTTCTATTAATCTGCTATGAATCATGCCTTGCACTAGGCATATGGGTATTTATTCAATAAAATCGCCGTATTTGTAAAGTTCTCCTACTTCAAGATGAAAGGCATTAGATACACAATAAAATATACTTATGGGAAATTATTTTTCCTATTGCCGGAGCGGGTATTTTCTCAGTAACATCTCCCGATGGCTGGTAGGGCAAGGCAAGGCTTTCCGTGGGAGGAGGCTGAATTTGAATAGAAAACAAATGACGTCGCTCGCACCGAGGAGCAAGGAGAGGCGTGTTCTCCTCCCCAGGAACACGAGCCTTGGGTTCATTGCCTGGCAGGTGATGTCAGCGTTTTGTGGGCGCAGTGACTCTGTAAGAGCTTCAGATTCCCAGAACCATCCACTCTCATAAAGATTGAGATAAGAGCTGCTGAGGCACTGCCGTTTGCAGGTTGTTCTTCTGTTCTTCTTATCTTTCCAGCGGGGTGGAGGCGTCATAAATAGACGTGGCACACGAGAGGATGATGTTGAGCCTGGGATTACTCTGCCCATTAGGACAGAACAGAACTGGAAGGGGTAGAGCTGGAGTTTGGCATCTTTTCCCTGTTCTGGAGCCACCACAAACCTGTTCTCCACTCCTTGTAGCTCTGTCTCTTCCCACCAGGGAAGGGTCTGTGAAGTCAGTGTGAGCAGCTGCTGTGAGAAAGAATTTCATATTCACACGTAACAGCTTCTCCCTACTCACAAATAATTTTAGGTGGATAAAGCTTGGGATAATACAGGACTGAAAGCTGCAGAGCTGATGGAAAGGCACTTCTGTCTCCTCCTGAAGTCCTGTGCTAAGTGCAGGAATCAAGGGAAATCCTCCTGCTGTACTTCCACTGCTCATCTGTGCCACTTCTGCCATCCTCCAGGTCTAAATTTGTCCCACATCTAATGGTGTTAAAAGGGGTTATTTGCTGAGGGGACAGAAAGGGAGGATGTAACAGCAAAAAGCAACTGGAAACTGTCCGAAATAAAGTGAGGTTTCTTTTATCAAAAATCACAATTCCTGCATTCCTGGACTATGGAGTAACTCAGTGTGGGGACCCAAGAGTGACCCCTCATGAGAGCATGTCAAAAAATAAAGAAACTTGTGAGGAAAGCAAGGCACAGATAAATTCCAGTGGATATTACACTGCACATGCTCCAGCTCAGTCCCTTTGTTACCCTTGTTCCTTTTGTGTGCTTTTTAAATGTGAGCTTCCAAGGTGTTTATAACCAAACGTGGCGTTTAAGCCATAACTGTTAAAAAATCCCCCCGTGCTGGTAAATATAGAACTGCTTATTCATTCAGTGCCCTGCAGTTTGTGACAGTGTTTGCAAAATGACACGATTCCCTCATGTGATGGAGGGAGGTGATGTGTGTGTAATAGTGGTCAGTGAAAACACAGCATTACTCATAGGGGAGAAGAACATTTGGCTGTTTGGGACATGAAAACCTTCAGGCTGTGGAAAAAGCCAAAGTTTGGCCCACGGTGCTGTTTCCAGGAGAGCTCACAGGGTGGGCTGAGTCACCTCTCTGCCACTCGAAGGGGACAGGCTGTGACATCCAGGAGAAGGATCTGATGATCCATTTCTTTGGCCCTGAAATGCTTTGCCATGGCCACTCCTGACCCTCCCACCTTGCTCATGGGCCATTTGATAAATCCCAGGGCTGGGCTGATGTCATGGCCTTGCTGTGAAACCTCCAGGTGAGCCCAGCTCCGTGCTGTCCTCTGAATGTTGGACAAACTGTTTCTTGGTGGGGATGGATGAGGAGTGAGGTCACACCGCAGCATTGGCTCAAATGAATTTGCCCAAACATGGGATGTTTCTCCTGAAGGGTGGCCACATGTGTGGACAGATGCCCTGTGGCTCTTGGAGCCTGTCCCCAGCTGTGATTTCACCTCGGCTGCTGCTCAAAATCCAGAGTTTTGTTTAGAGAGAGGCCCAGCCCAAGGGATGCTCACATGAACACACTTCTGAGAGTTTTGTACAGCTGCTGTGCTGTAAAGAACTCCACTCCCATTAAAATCCCAAAAAAGACACCCATAAAAGGATGAGGGGAGCCCTAAAATGGAAATGGTTGAAAACTGGGGGAGACTTTCCATTGAGTGGCATCTCCTGGAGGGCATGAGCAGCCAGAGAGTCCCACGATGGTTCTAACCTCACCTGGATCATCTCAGCTTCACCTGGATCATCCCAGCCTCACTTGGATGTTCCTAACCTCACTTGGATCATCCAAGCTATACCTGGATGATTCCAGCCTCACCTGGATCATCCCGGCTTCACCTGGATGGTCCTAACCTCACCTGGACCATCACAGCTTCACCTGGATGGTCCTAACCTCACCTGGATGGTCCCAGCCTCACCAGCATGTCCCTAACCTCACCTGGATGATCCCAACCTCACCTGGATGGTCCCAGCCTCACCTGGAGGGGGACCCTGGGTCTGGTGAGGCTGGCAGTGAGAGAGGGAAGGCAAGAGATGCTCTCTGAGTTTAAAACTGATCTCACCACTGAGAAGCACAGTGTCTCACATGGAAATTGAGGACAGGAATCCAAGTGTTTTCCCAAGGCCTGGCACAGTTATTTCCTTATGTTTTTATATATCTTACAGCCATCTCTCAGAATGCTCCCATGTAATCAGGTCAATCAATAATTAACACTGCCATCCCCCAATTATGGGTTGAGCCAATCATAACCATAACCAGGCTGGAGAAAAAACAAATTCTAATTGAATAACTGAATAAAATAAGGGATTTCTGTTAAACACTAAAAAAAAAAAAAATCATTATACTGGATATGTTTGGACACATTTATTTGAACAGAGCCCCTGACTTGAACACACAGGATTTCAAAAATGTGTGAAATGTGAGCCAGGGGCTGAATTTTTCAATTTGGCCTCTGATCAATTTAAGAATTCAAGGCACTTTTTTCCTCTCTTTTTCCTGTCTGTCCAGTTGAGGTTCAGCTCACATGCCAGGTTCACCAGTGGGATGTGCCTCATCGATCAGCAATCACTTTTGTTTCTTCTTCAATTTTTTTTTCTTGAAAAAGAGGAACAAGAAGTGAAAATAGCTGAAGGAGTGAGGCTCATTCTCAAATGGTAAATACAAGAGGAACATGAATCATCCCCTTATAGAAATGACGAGAAAGGATGAAAAAGGTAACGGTTTGGGAGAAGCAAGTTATGTTCTACATGGCTGATTCAGCTCTCTGGAGTGAAAATGAATCATCAGAATATTTAAATCATATTACCAGTATTAGCACACACAAAACCCCCAAGCCCAGGAAACCTTTGTTATGAAATAAATTTGATAACAGGCAACAAAAGAACAAAGGAGCGCTCGCTAAAACCCTGCGCTCGGTTCTGCTGCGTGTCCCAGCCCACAGAACCTCGGAAAATCAGAGTTTGCTGCAATTGCCATCACAATGTCCCACTTAAAGCAGAGCACTGAGAAGCCTCACAGCCCCAAACCCTTCAGAAAAAAACCCTTAAAGCAGAGCACTGAGGAGCCTCACAGCCCCAAACCCTTCAGAAAAAAACCCTTAAAGCAGAGCACTGAGGAGCCTCACAGCCCCAAACCCTCCAGAAAAAAACCAGACACACTCTCCTGTGCTTTCCAGAGCTTTTACACCGGGGCAGTGACACGAAGTTTTGAAAAGAAAGGAATTACCCACTGGAAAGTGCATTTTCCAGGGTAATTACTGCTGAATTCATTACTCCTGAGCAGCACAGTGTGAGTGGATGAGACAGCCAGCAGCTCACAGACCTGAGGAGGAGGTTTGACACCAGAGCTTCTCTTATCTAATTGAACCCCAGCCCAAGGTGCAGCATTAATGAAGCTGTAACACATCAGATTTCAGGCAGGCTCCAGGTGGAGATAGCAGAAGGGTCAAAGGATGGTTTTAAATCCCTTTATTTTTCTTCCACCAGTCTGGTTCAGCTTAGCTTGGCTGGGACAAAAAGTGACCCACGTGTCTGGGGATGTTTTTTTTGCATAGGAAACATCCAGTACCAGGATATATCACAGCAGAGGCAGCAAAGCAAACCACAGGACTCCTTTACATAATGAGCTGCAAAGGTTTTCTAGTGAGATATCTTGTTGAGGAAAAAAAAAAGGACATTTGTATTCTGTAAAAGTTTGTCACATTTAAATTTCTCAATACCAAAAGAAACACATTCAATGGCTGGAATCCTCAGAGGGATCAAGATGAAGTAGAAATCCACCTCCAACTGATTTCTGGTTTGTTTTTTAGTCTAAATCCTGTAGCTTCTATCTCAAATCTCCAATTTTGTCTTTCAACACTGGCACTAAGGAACAAAAGCTTTCTCGCCGGCAGAGAACCCTAACGAAGATTAGCCAAAAAAACTCTGAGCAGCTATTTTTAACAAGAAAACTTTTTACTAAAGGAATGCATATTCCTGAAGTAAACATGGACAGGAAAGGCAGAAAGGGAGGCTGACAGGCAGGGAGACAAACGCTGCTCCACAGAGAAGCCTCTGAAACATCTGGAATGTTGCAGTGAAAGGTTATTTACCACGAACGTCAGCCAGGCCCAGTGCAGATGGTTCTCATTAGGCTGAGATCAAGAGACCAGCAAGGCTAAAAATATGTGTTTGCTTTTTTAGCAACTGGACTTGGTTTTCTGGGCTTCAAAAATAATAATCACCCTTACGCAACTCCTGTAACTTAGAAGTATTTTCTTGGAATATTTGTTTGGCATGCTGGTTGGGATGCAGGCTCTGCCATTGCTATTACTCACACAGCCCTTCCCCCTGGGGCTTTGGTGATGTATCTTTTACTTAGAAACAGGAGGATGGCACATTAGGCCAAAAAATGATGACTTTTGTTTATAAAGTGACAAAATATCTGAATGTATGCTCTGGGCCAGGCTCTTGCCTGGAGTAAATGAGTGGAATATTGGATGGAGCCACTGTGGGGGCCAGAGGGCCACTGGCAACAGCAAATTCCATACCAAGAACTGCACCTGGGGCAGGTTGGGAGTGCTCATGGTTTTCTTGGGAATCTGTTTGGAAATAGTTTGTTGGAGTCAATGGGAAAACGTTGAGTTACATCAGGCAGGAGCTTGGCTCAGTGAGAAGTGGAGCAGGCAACTGCAATTCCAAGGGGAGAGAAGAGGTTCTGATTTCTGCTGACATGGCTAATGAGGCCAGCTCCCCAGAAATCCACCTGCCCTGGAGGCTCTGGGGACTTAAATAAGATTAAGCAGCTCTTGCATTACCCATCATAACACATTTTGTACTGAAAGCTCTGACAGTCAGCCAGCAGAGCACGGGGAGAGGGAAATGTCATTCCACAGGGAATGGGTCTGAGCTTCTCAATGGGCTTTTGAAGCTTCGATGCAGATTTTGGAACCGTGGATTCAGTGGAAGGGAAAAGAAGGGAAGGGGAAATGTGAGTGAATGAACAGTTCTTAACTAAGAGACTTCAGCTCTCAGTGGAAATACCAAAGAAGATTTTCCACATCTTTCTGACAGACCCAAATTGAAAAAAAAAGGTTCTGGAGAATGCAGTTGATAAAATGGTTCTCACTGCCAGGGTTGTCCAGTTGTGACCAATCCAAACCAGAGGAAAGGCACAGGAGCTACTGGAACCTGTTACTAAATCAAATATTTTTGCTTGGGAAATAGAATTTGGGAGACCTTAAGTTTTAAGCCTGGGTACAGCAAGGTAGTGTGAGCACCACAGAAAGCTGATCAGATGATGGATGAGTGCACTCTTGTCACTTAGCTTTGAATCACTTCCTTTTTTTCATTTGCTTTCTTGCGGTCAGTACTGCCAGAAAAAAAAAAAATCGAAGGGGAAAAGTGTGATCATTTCTTCTCTCATGGGATTTCAGTTTGTCAAGGATGATTTCTCAGAGAGGCTGGCTGCAGTGGGAGATGCTGTGAGGTCTGTCCTCCTGGACAGGAGATCAACAAAAATTACTCTGTGGGCTTTATTAGAGTTTTTGGGGTTTGGGGTTTGGGCTTTTTTCCTGACCTGGGCAGTAGAAAAAGCACCCCTGGTGTCTTTCTGTCAGTGAAGAACAGTTCAAGCAGGTGCAATGAGAGCAGGAACTCTTTTGTCTCCTTTGGAAAACAGGGACAAAAAGCAATGGATAGAAACTGATACACCTGAACATGAGGAAGAATCTTTTCCCGTGCAGCACCCAGCTCTGAACAGAAAGCAGAGAGGAGATGGAATCTTCCCTAACGGGGGATATTCCAGGATTTTCTGGATGCAATCCTGCCCTGGGATGGCCCTGCTGGAGCAGGGAGGTGGCACCAGTGACCCTCTGTGGTCCCTTCCAACCTGGGATTTCTGTGAAGTACCAGAGGCATCCTCAGCAGACAGAGCAGGGGAATCTGCCCCTGCCCAGGCTGCATCTCCTGGGAGAGGGAGCACTGGAGTGTGTAGGGATGTCTTCTGTCACCTCCCAGCAGCATCAAACTCACCTCAGGAAAAGAACAGAGGCAGATGCAAAAAAGGTGAAAGTCAGAGCTAGCAGAAGTGTGGTCAGAATGAGTAAACAATCCCCAAAGTGACAAATTCCACTCTCATACACAGAACTTTTTTTTTTTTCTTTTTTTTTTTTGAGCCCAGCACTGAGCATTTCTTGAAATAACATCATCCCCCTGTCCAGGGCTGTGCTCTGCTCAACAGGGCTGTCAGCTTGGCAAGTGGGCGACCTTCTGTGTAATGTATAATTCAAGTATCCAATACACAAATGATTGCAGCAGAGGCAGAGAACATGCAAATTATGTCCCACATCCTGCTCTTAGTCATCCTCGGGGGGGAACTCACCCCTCCAGAGCCAGGATCCCAGAACACACTGCATGTTTGTTAATCCTCACTTTTTAAAGTGTTTCAACAGCAGCAGCAACCTCACAGCCCTCCTCTAGAAAATTACTGTAACCTAAAACTCCTGGAGTAAAAGACTCAGTCCTTTCCCCAAAAATAGCAAATGAATTATCCATATTTCGTTTTACGGCTGCAGAACAGTTAGAGGTATTAATTTAAAATATGATAGCAAATTACACGGGACCTTCCATCAAAGGGGATCAAAGCACTTTGCATATTAATTACATTTTGGAGTAAGTCTCTGAGCTAAGCTTTATTACAGGAGATAGTGAGTTGTAGGGATTCATCTGGGTGAGAGGAAACCAGGACACCTGGGATTTACTGCCTGTGACGTGCAGCCTAACCTTCCTTCAGATCCTCTGTGCCTCAGTTTCTCTGTCTGTAGGAGAAGAATGGTTATATTTAACTTTGTTTTCAGAGGCTGAGAAAGAAAATCCTCTGGCATGAGTGATGTCTGAGAGTTTATGTGGCAATTACAGCACTGTGCAGTGGGAAGGGAGGTGAAGTGACAGATGTACCCAGTAGAATCCTAAAGTAGAATTCTGCTGTATCTGCCAGGAAATTTCCCACTGGGGCTTCCTTGGAGGTGCCAGGATCACTCCTTCCCCCTTCCTCTCTCAAATATCCTGAAGGCACCACAGGGACCATCCCTCCCACCCACAGCCCTGAGCATTTCCTGGGCTTGGGGAGCTGCCACTTTCACTGTGACCTCCTAGGAGATCACTTTCTGTTTCTATCTGACAGCTCAGTGCAATCTAAGGATGAAATCATCCAGGTTTTCAGGGGCTATCAACAGGAAATAGGTAGCAAAGCTCCTCTAAAATTTCAAATTTCAGTTGAGAGTGATCTACAGGCTTCGTGCTTGTTGCTCTGCTCGTGCTTGAGAAACCTTTCTAGAAGAGACCAGAGGGACAAATCCTGCTCATTTAGTGTATCTGGGACAAAATAATTCATGAAAACAAATCTAGAATCACTTTCCATCAATAATGACAAGAAAAATCATCTCATTTTACAACCCTGATAATCAGCGGCTTATGAAAAAAAGCAAGTACCTTGAACAAAGGTTATTTTCCTTTGGACATAATTTAAATAGGTCAGGTAGAATGGTAGACGTGACTAAACCTGAGTGGCTGCATGTCACGAGACCAAGGATAAAATGATGAGAATCAGCACCAATAAACCAGCCCAAGAGTGAGAGGATGGGCCAAGCAGCATCTGGCTCCTCATTATCAAATATGTCAAGAATAATCAAAACAAACATTTAGCCCAGCCTTGGGTGAGTACAGGATTAGATAGGAGTGTGCAGAAGGTTACTGTGATCCCAAATCATGGCAAATACCAACTTCCTTTTGGACTTTGGCAGAAAAGATGTTTTTGAGTGCTACCTGTGTGCCCTGAGAGGTGCAAACTTTGTTTGTCCTCACACAAAGTCCACATGTTGGGGGGAGGCCTGTCCTGCTATTGCCAAAGCCTGTTTATCTTGCTTAATCATTTACTGGAATTCCATTTGGTGCTGCCTGCAGTGGCAAAGGAGGGGTTCCTGTGGACAAGGCAGTGCACTGGGATGGGATTTGTTCTCTTAGGAAGAAACTGGGATGGGATTTGTTCCATTAGAAAGGAGCTGAGATGGGATTTGTTCTCTTAGAAGGGAACTGGAATGGGATTTGTCCTCTTAGAAGGGAACTGGGATGGGATTTGTTCTCTTAGAGAGGAATCAGGATGGGATTTCTTCTTTTCTTCTTTTTTCTTCTTTTAGAAAGGAACTTGGATGGGATTTGTTCTCTTAGAAAGGAACTGGGATGGGATTTGTTCTCTTAGAGAGCAATCGGGATGGGATTTCTTCTTTTCTTCTTTTTTCTTCTTTTAGAAAGGACTTGGGATGGGATTTGTTCTCTTAGAAAGGAATTGGGATGCGGTTTGCTCTCTTAGAAAGGAATTGGGATGCGGTTTGCTCTCTTAGAAAGCAGAATGACCTGTCCAGCACCCAGGAGGAAGGGGAGCACAGCTGGTCCCATTTTTCTGGGAGGAACAGAGCCAGTGGAAGCTGAAGGATTGGACAGGAGAATGTTCTGGGGTGAGCCCAGACGTTTTGCAACCAATCCATTGCTCCCCACGGGGCTGCCCTTCCTCTTTTCTACCTGGCACTGCCAGCAACAGGAAAGCCACCAACGTCACCGTGGATTTGCTTCTGTCACGTTCAGCAGCTGGCACAGAGCCCCCTCCCCACTGGAGCAGGGCTGGGGCAGGTGATTCCTGCAAACTCCACGAAGAAGCCCTTGGCAAAGTGCTGTGGCAGAGTGGAAGCAAACAGATCCACTCGCTGACCCCCATCTCCTCCCCGTGCCCCCCATCCCATCCCCGTGCAAACAAGGCACAGCATGAGCAGCAAAAGGAAAAACCTTTTGGTTTTAAAGGTCCTGGGCTGCCACTGCCACCAGTGCCAGCACTTGACAGAGCTGTTCTGAGATTTGGCTTGCTAATGGAGGAGGAGTTGAGATGAAAACGATTATGGAAATGAGAGGCAGGAGTCTGGGACAAACACTGCTGGATTGCTTCTTATGGGGCTTGTTCTCATCTGCAGTCCTTTGTAATTGCAAAAAAATGGTGCCTTGCAGATACCTGGAAGGGACTGGAGACAGACAGATGCATCTCCTCATCAGGAAGTCTGTCTTGATAGGCAGCCAAGATCCGAGGGGAGCGTGCATTATTTGCTGTTATCATCACCATCACCATCCCTAACCTCATTTCCCTGGAGATTTGACTCCAGTGGAAATGTATGAAGGGCTGTCCTGGGGTTTACGCTGTTTTTGTCAACCATGCTGCCACACAAGTCCTTCCCGTGGGACTTTGTGCCTAAAGAATGGGTCACACACTGCCCCTGAACACTGCTGGGTTTTATTGCAAGCTGCACTTGAAAGCCATAAGAGAGCAAAAACCTGGGTGAGCTGTGAAACACCTGCAGAGGCTGCCTGGCTCCCCTCAGACACCAGCTCCAGTGGAGGAAAGCAGGACAGCAGAAAATCAGTAGCAACAAGCAAAAGTTGTTTTATTTGTGCCAAAACCAGAATGATGAACCCTGAACTTTTTTTGCATGTTGCATGTGCAGGAACATGATGTCAACACCTCTGTGCTGCAACAGGAAACAGAAGATAAGACTTGGTGAAGCCTCAGCTCTTCCTGAGAACTGACTTTCCACTGTTTTTGTTTATGTTGTGCTTTACAAAGCCGAGGTTACCAACACAAATAATCTTTTTTGGCAACTTCAGCCTTGCTTTTATTTCCCAAACAGTTTTTGGTGATTGCCAATACATCTTTTATTTCTAAATACATGCCTAATTTTGAGAAAGATGTGTGTACACAAATGCTGCACCATCTGCAGTCTGGGCTGTACAGCCACAGCATGGAAATTCTTGACTGGATGACAAAGAGAAATAGAAAATGAAAAATTATGTGCTAGTCATAATTACCAGGCATTCCAGAATATATTTCTGGTGAAGTTATTTGTCCTAAAGATTCATATGCCTGCTTTATAATTTCCAGATGACTATGCAAATACTAGCAGTGACATGACAACAAATGACATCCCCCCACATATGGAAATGAAGCGAAATCTAAATTTACGAACCACTCATTTTCGTTATTCATCTCAGCCTAATCACAAGCACTGGGAAATGTCACTGTAAAATCCGGTGAGGGTTGGTTTTTGGTTGTTGTTTTTTTTTTTCTGATCTGGAAATCAGAGGGCTGTCTCTTTACTCTGACAGCTCACTGAATTTAGCACCCGCTGCCCCTGGTGTGCTCTCAGCTGAGATGTGCCTGAGTCTGTGGATGCCTGAGAGCAGAGAGAGTGATGCTCCACGAGGAAAACTGCTCCTGAAAGGAACAGAAGCCGGCACAATGGAGCCACTGATTAAGGAGAACAATCCTGGAGGATTTCCTATTATGCCAAGCTCCAGGAGGAAACAGCGAAGCAGCGCAAAGGAAATGAGTGCGTTTGCTCAAAATGTAAAGGTCAGCCAGCCCCAACTTTTCAGCTTTGATATCCACCTAACATTCCAACTCCCATTTTTATCGCAGATTATAGCTTCCCAAGGCCCTCAGGAAGCTGACAGAGAGATTGTGAGGCTGTTGGGTGGTGTGAGAACGGAACTACCTGTGACTTACAAACTTGTTGTTGCAGCACAGCCGCTTCTGTGCAATGGAGAACAAAGCAGCCACCCAACAGCATCCCTTCTGCATCCTCATCACACAGCTTTAAATAACAGCTGCAGCCAGCAGCACAGAGACTCAGACTTCCCCCTTAAAGCTCTCTGCAAAGGGAGTTTAACAGAATGCAATGTGGACAGGCAAAAGCTGGTGAATGGCAAATCTACTCAGATTCTCCCAGATCTCCTTCACATGGACATCACTCAAAGTTAAACAGCAGTGACTGTAAATACAGCAAAATCTTTGAAGCAAAATAATGTCACATTTGGGAGAAAAACCATGCAGGAATCCTGGGCTCCATCCACAATAATCCCATTGCCTCCCTATCACAGCTTAATCTCCCCCTAAATTTAATTCCCTTTTTTATAAAATATAAATAATAATATTTAACTTTCTGTCATGGGCCATTGTGAAGTGGTGAATATTCACTGCTTGTCTGAAGGAAAACCAAATTATTACTGCCTGAACAAATGGACTATTTCTATTAATGCAATAGAGGCAATGGGATTTATATTATTTCAGTTATGCCTCAGCTTTCTCAGCTTTTGTACAGCTTTGAAAACCAACTCTCAACTCTTTATGTCTGTTGAAAACAGATGCTGAACTTGTTGATGCAGGTGTAAAAGGGTTTTATGGGATTTTAGCTAAGGAAGGACACAGCACACAGAGTGAAACCATGGCACTGCTGAGGTAAATGGGAATACTCACAGCATATAATACAAACCAGCTCCTTGTACAGCATCTTTTGTACCTCAAGAGCCTCACTGAGACATAACTAAAATACCAAATCTAAAAGGCTTCCAAACACTACCTCAAGACGAGACTGGTAGAGCAAAATTTCAGTCCATGCTACTTGAATGTATAATGAAAAATCCATTAGTGACTCACTTTTCCTAAGGATAGAAGGCAGCATCCTTATGAGTCAGCTTTCTGCTGAGAAAAAACTCCTGCCTTCAATGGAGCAGGAGCCACACCATCGAAAAGAGCTCAATTATCAGCCATTACACTGTGGGACAGAGTGGGGAACAGGTAATGAAAAGAGCAAAAACACATGAAGGACTTAGTTCATGGAGAACCTCTCAGCATTATAAGACTGGCCTTTAACTCCAGTGAGGAATGAGGGTTGCATCAATCCATCACCTGCCTGGGAAATTTACTGCAGGTCTCTCTGGAAGTCACAGCACACATGGGTGCTGTGGCTGCAATGCTAACAAGGGTAGGGTTAAAAGAGGCAGGTGTCTGAATCAACTAAGGGAAAAAAATGAAAAAGAAGTCATTAAATGTACTGAGCATTATCAAATTTGGATGGCTGTAAGAGATGAGAAAACTTTTGTAGAGTGTGACAGATAACATCTACAGATAAAGAAACAATCATATATAAGAGGAAATGTGTTGAATACTGACAAAAAAAAAGTGATATGGGTTTGAAATTATTTAAAGGAAGTTTCTTGCATCTCTCTTAGAGTAAATAAAGGGACTCACTTCTGTGAGCACTGCACTAGCAAGGTACATTTTATTTTTCGTCTCTCACTTCAGCTCCTAAGTCCTTACCCAAGCAAAACTCCCACTGGAGTCAATTAAATCTTCCTTCTGATTTGAAACAACACAACTAATGCAAGAGAAAGCCTTTCAAGCTTTCTCACACCTCTTGGCTGCCTGGAGTCACCTGCAGCAGTGCAGTGGCCACATGAGTCACAGCACCCTTGGAACCACTCGGCCAAGGAGCACAGCGTTTTTGGAGGCTGGCATTCTCCCTCAGATTAATTCCATTGCCTTCAGTCAACTTTAACGTGCTTTTTGTGGGGCTGAGTCAGAGAGTTTGGCCCTCCATCTGAGATAATAATATTGTCTGTGGTTTTGGACAGACACAATTGCACTGCGCTGCTTTTTCACACTTCCACTCCTCCCCTTGGTGTTTGGGATGTGCTGCCCACACAAGGCCACCAGGACAGGGACTGCAGCACCGTGCCACTCAGCAGCAGGACCTTCCCTCATTTATCCCTAAATCAGTTTCTCAGCTGTGTCACAGATGACCCATAAATCTTACTAAAACTGACTGATTTCACAGCGAGAGAACTCTCTGCCAAAATTCTTTACTTCCCCCTTCTCTGGCTCCCCCACAGCATTTACCATCAGTGGCTCAATCACTTTTGCAATTAACTGCAAAATGCAACAGAAATTTTTCTCAGGCACTGCTGCTGGGAAGGAACCTTCCCTTCCAGGGGTTCACTTTCAGCTTCACCACCCATTTTGACCAATTATTGCCCTCTCTGGGGGAAGCACGGCCACCTTACCCCATTTCCCTGCCCTGCCTCAGTGGGGACATGGGAACACGTCACTTACGTGAACTTTACGTGGCCCCACGGGCACGAGGGGAACACCAGAGGTTCCTGATTTACATGCAGCAGCTCCTGCCATGACTCATCTGTGCCTTGTCACTGTGACGAGGCTCCTGATGGCGAGGGGACACTGTGTCCTCGTCACTCCCATGTCCCCAACGTCCAGGCTCTTGCAGAGAGTGGAGAAATAGCAAAATGTAAAAAGTGCCCAGGAAATTTCCCTGCAGCGTGGGAAAGCTGAGCTTCTCCTGCTTCATCTCCTACACCTCATCTGCAAGGCTTTGCTGGCTGTAGCTTGCGAGTGTCCACCAAGCATCCATCAAATCTCTGTCCTCGTGGAGAAAGGGCTTGTGTGAATTAACATCATGATTTACATCATTTCCCACCCATCAACCAAGGACAGAGGGCTCCCTGCTCAGGACTGCTTAGAAAATTGGAAAAGGGCTGAGGGATGTTGTCCAGCACCATAAACCAGTGGTTACTCAACTGAGAATATCCTTGTCCATGTCAGCAACAAGCCTACAACTTTGGGATTGGGTATTTGTCTGCTGTGACTCCCCTAAACAAGAGTGGATTTCAACCTCCTAAAGCTACTAAGTTTTAGGCTTAAGGAGTTAATCTCTGTGGACAGTCTATGTCCTGCAGGAATGAGGTTACCTTTCTGACTTACCTCTGGAGGAGACCTTTTCCTGCACATAAGCTTGAGAGGGAATCTGGGAAAATCAGTTTCATTAGACTAATGCTGGCCTCAGTGACTGCTCTATAACGAAGTTTTCTTCTTCCTGACGCTGTTCACACCACTGTCACCAGCAAAAAAAAATCCACTGATATGGAAAAAGGACATCAGGGAAATTCCATCGAAAAAAGTAGGATTGGAAAATTCTCTTTGTTTTTTTGTTTTGTTATTTTTTTAAATATGGTTGTTCCCACGATGATTTCGGGGAAGAGAGTGAGTGAGTGTGTGAGTAACAAGATGAGGAAAGGGCAGGGAAATACCAAACACTTTCAGTGTACGCCCTCCAACAGTGAATGAAATTTGAAATCAGTAGAATGGAAACATTTGGGATGAAGAATGGAAGAAAGTGAAACACAAAGGATGAGAGACTCATGCTTCAGTGCTGGAAAAGTCATGATGAGCAGGACAGTCATTTTTATGTGTTTGTTATATCCACACTATGAAGCCAACCAAAACGGAAGGGGCTAAATATTGTACCACTGAACCCAACCCAATATCCCAAGGTTTATTGTCTACAGCTCAGAACTGGGATAACCAAAATCTGTGTACACATTTCAGAGCCAGCACAGGCCAAAGAATTTCCCTGGGCATCATAACTTTGGCAACCAATATTGCAGAATGGTAAAACAGGAACTTCAAGAGAACACAATATGGAAGTTTTCTAGACCTTCTTCCTCCCAGAACCTCATCCAATGCCTGCAGATTGCATGTCAGGCAATCACAATCTGCCCAAAAGTGTGACATGTTCCCTTTAGTGTCCTCTGACACCAGAGATTGTAGGTACAGACATATTTACACCATAGGATGCACCAGAACCAGCTGCATTAGCATATGGCAGCTAAGATTAATGTTTGGAAGCAACCCAGTCTCTGAGTCAGACTGATCCTTTCCGTTCATAAACTTTAAAGTGCCAGGAAAAAAGTGAAAAAGTCCAATTAAAATAAATCCTGGCTAACTCCACTGCAGGCTTATAATCCCAGCGTGAGGAGGACAGGATTTGGTTCTTTCTCCTGTGAGAAGCTTGAGCAAAAAACCATGAAGTGGCCTCAGCAGAGACAGTGAAAGGAGTGTTCTTTGGCCAGGGAGAAGTCTGGAGAATGCTGGGCCTTCCTTCCTCTAAAGGCTGGAGGAGTTTTCTGGAAGGGTTTATTTGTTGCTTTGGTTTAGTGATTTCTGATTTTGCATTCTGTCATTGGAATGGAACCTTCCACTTCATTTCTGACCATCCAGCTCTCCCAAGTTCATCTCCTCTTAGCTTCTGCCTTAAGCTAAATTTATCCTCACCTCCAAATTCCTGCCTACATGTGTGGTCTCTTTATTCCCAGTTCCCTTCTTCTGGGCATTCCCTTCTCCAGCAGTTTCTCTCTCCACTCATTCATATATTTCCATGCTCCCTTGCATGCTCTGTGTCTTAGAGCACTTTCCTCAACCTCATCTCAAGCCAATGATCAGCAGTCTGGAGTCTCTTTTTGGCCAAGTGGTGTTTGCTGGAGCTGGCCCCAAGGATGGATGCTGGATTGGATCTCAAGGCATCCGGAATTGACCACCAAAACCAACCCCACTGCAAATCTGAGGCCAGGAACTGTTTACAAGGGCGTGGAGTGACAAGGGGGAATGGCTTCAAACTGAAAGAGAGCAGGGTTAGATTGGATAATGGGAAAGAATTGTTCCCTGTCAGGGTGTCAGGGTGGGAAAGCCCTGGCACAGGTGCCCAGAGAAGCTGTGGCTGCCCCTGGATCCCTGGAAGTGTCCAAGGCCAGGTTGAACACTGGGGCTTGGAACACCCTGGGATAGTGAAAGGTCTGCAGACGAAACAAGGCCAGAGACAATAATTTCTGCCTTAATTCATTAGAGGCTTAATAAACCATCTTTATAAAATATTTTTCTTTGGCCACGCCCTGATTTCTGCAACAGATTCTTTAGCACTGACAAAACCTCCCCAATCCACTGACCACCACAGCAGTGCCAAGAGACTGAGTGAGAACAAGGAAAACACAAGTTTCATTTGCAGCAGAGGCAGCAATTAAAAATCCATATCCTTACTACGAAAAAGATTTAAAAAAAGGTATGTATTTCTTGTCAGTAATGTCCCATTGGTCTTACTCAGCTCCACAATATCTAGAGGAAATCACTGAGAACGCTGATAAGGCAGCACAGAGGATATGCCAAAAGCAAGTCAGGGAAATGCAGCTCAACATCTCACGCACAGGGCTGGCTCCAGAGGGTCAGAGGATGGGAGAGAACCCACTAAGCTGCAGTAGCAGGACTTGGCAAGCCTTCCAAGGAAACTTCCAGAGCCTTCTTTGAGAAATTCCTCCTTGCCAAGTTGTTTGGGTTCACTTGTTTGCTGCCTGAGGGCCTCTGTGATGGCCTGGTGCTGCTGAATCCTCCCATACTCTGTTGGAAAAAGCTGCTTTCCATGTATTGGGAGAGCTGGACACAGACCTGACCTTGCACTTGGGTACCTGAGCTCTTCCACAGCTCCCAGCTGGGAAGAAGGCACCCATTCAGAGAGTTTTCATCATTGTGGATGCAGGCACAGCATCCCCATCCCTGCTGAGTGCCCACAGAGATCCTGCCCGTGCAGCAGCTCTGGGAGAGATCCAAAACAGCACTCAGGCACCAAAGTGCAACTCCTGCAGACTGCTGGCGCCTGTGCTGGTGAGAGCAACCCAGGCAAGCTCTGCCTGCCCTCCTGGGCTATGTCAGATGTTCTAAGTGCCTACAGCTCCTGGGGAACACTTCCCGAGGTGCCACAAGGTCTGGCGCCTTTTTGTGCCCCCCTGCTCTGGTGGGCTCCATTCCCTCCCTGCCTCCTCTCCAAAAATCAGGTGGGGCTTTGGTCAGGAAGACCTTCAGGACTTGATTTCCCAGGCGTGATGTAGCCAGCAGAAGGGAGCTCTCAGGAGTGCTTATAGGGATTTAATATCAGTGAGTCAGGGACCCCTTCTCCAGTGTCCAACCACACTCACTGTTCCCAAGGTAAAAGCCCTAATTCAACACCAGAAATTCTGCACTTCTGCTTACACAGTGGCTCACCCTTCAGAGCACATTTTTCTCCCTTCCTTTCATGCCCTCAAGTTTCCCACAGCACTCTGTTTAAAGGTCCAGACCCATCTTCCAGGGAAGGGCTCTCCAGCACTGGGTGAGTATTTAAAGCAATATTTAAGGCTCATGTCCCAGGCATATTTTCACTGACAAGACTAATTTAGGTGTCTGTGCCAAATGTGTTAGCTAAACCCAGAAGCAAACACTTTGTGGTGTGTATGAGTTTCACAGGGAGGTATTCAGATGTCCCCTTCTCCTGAGTATTTCCCATTGGATGATGTAGGAATCTCACCATCTGTGTACAGGCACTCAAGTCCTTCAAGTCCTGGTCCTGGACTATTCCTCTCCAGTGTAAAGGGAATTTAAAGCATTTAACTCACTAGAAAGCATTACACCTTTAAGAATCAGGTTCCAATCCTCAACTCTCCTCTGCTGCTAATCCCAAATCTCCTTGAGATCCAGCCCTCCTAGAGTTCAAAGTCCTCTATCCAGCATTTCACCCTAGTTAAATGTTAACTTGCATCTCCCTTTGGCCATGACCTTTGGTCAGGTGTTTGCAGCCTCCTGAACTCCAATGAACACTCAGCACCACAGGTGTGCTGTACAAAGCATGAGGTAAGCCTGGGGCAGGGGCTGCAACTTCCTTGTGGCGTTCATTTCCACAGTGGAAAAAGAAATAAAATACAAAATAAATTTTCTGCTCGCTGCGACTTTCCCACAGTAAATTCCTGGCACCCAAAACGGGCCAGGAAAACAGGCTTGAAAACAGGCAGTTTTGATTAAAAGCAGGGTAAATTTTCTAGGGGTTTTAAGAGTGGCAGATTCCCCTTAGCATTTGCCCACTGTCCCAGGACAAGGGAGAGGCCACGAAGCTGCACAAACCCCCTTCTCCACACTCACACATATCAGCTCTACCCATCCCTGTGACTGAAAAATAATCAGATTATTTCTTCTGCCTATTGAGCAGGAAGAAGAGAGGTTATGTCTTCTCAAGGAAAAAGCTTAGCTATTCCATAAAGAAGGAACTTACACAGTAAATTCAGTAGATACTCATTTATTCTACTGAGTATTTTAAATCCAATCTCACAAAAACAGATGGACAGCATTACATATGTGGCAATGATAAACAAACTACACTGCAACAAGACTTTAAGACAACATTTAAAGCTTGCTTTTTGTTCCCTGGAATTTGGGAAGTACTGCCAACACGTAGCTTACCCAAATCCTAAAAGGAAGGGCTGAACTTTCATTACTGATTATACTTAGCACAGCACTTGTATTTGAATTCTTCACCTCCATGCGCATCCTGTTCCTTCAGCAAGATTTCCTCACACGCTGTTATTTATATTTTGAAAACGCTTTATAGCATTTTTTTTCCCTCTTCATTCTCTGCAATGTTTTTTCCTTTTCCTGAACGGCAGTTGTGCTCAGGGCTCCAGGACACACCCTGCAGAAACACAACACATAATCGGGGGCACACGCCCTGCAGAGCAATGCTCTCACTCTGATTCCCAGCCCACCCCACCACACCAAAATGTGAATAAAAGCACCGGGGGAAATGGCCTGGGGTGGGCCCTGCCACACAACATCTCAAACAAAAGCCACGGGTCAGCTTTTGGTTGTGTTTTTACACACCTCTGCAGCAGAAGGGGTATAGGTGAATAAGCACTGCACCTTCCTAAGAGTCACTGTGCATTCCCCATTGATGAACAGAGCTAATTGAGCCAAGGGATGAGTGTGTGTACCCAGCTTTACCTTTGGCAAACAACGCTGCTCATGACCCAGTCACAGCTCCTACAGCAATGCAAGAGCTGTGGCAGGAGCCAGGGGCTAAAATAAAACTCAGCTGTGTGTAAGGAATCACAAAGAGAACAAAAAAGGAAATCGTATCTCTTGAGTGTTACAGGATGTTAGATCACTGTGCTGAACAGGTAAGGATTGAAGTTACACTTCTCCTGGAAGGAGAAAGCTTTGAGATTACAAAATTGAAAGAAGTAAAATTCATATACTCATGGAATATGCTGAGTTGGAAGGGATGGTCCAAGTCCAGTTCCTGGCCCTGCACAAACCCCCCAAAATCCCACCCTGGGCATCCCCTGGAGAGGTGTCCAAGCTCTCCTGGAGCTCTGGCATTCCCTGGAGAGCCTGGGCAGTGGCCAGCACCCTCTGAGGGAAGAACCTTTCCCAAAATCCATCCTAACCCTCGCTGACACAGCTCCAGCCCTTCCCTGGGTGCTGTCCCTGTCACAGGGAGCAGAGATCGGAGCTGCCCCTCGGGAGGAAGTTCCAGGAGACCGCCCCTCAGTCTCCTCAGAGCTGAATTATCAAGGATTAATATAAACTCTATAAATTATCTTTATTAATGTGAAGTCAAAACTTTAAAATAGCATATCAAGTGGACATGAAGAATACCCCAGAAACCTGGACATGAATCATTTTACCTACATGAACAAAATTATTAAAGAAATAACCAAGAAGATGATTCAAATAAAGCACTTTTTTAGCCACTATTTTTTCATAGGAAGGAGGTACTAGTTTTGTTGCTGTGAGGCATTAGTCAGGCATTCAGATAGACTCATCCATGATCTGATTTATCTGTAAGAAAGTGATCTGGAATGAGGAAAATGCTCTTTTTTGCAAGAAGAATCATGAACACGAATTAGGACAGAAGGGATTTGTTTGCTAATTTAGAACTGAAGCTGATATTACTCTGTAGTCTTAGGTGAGTCAATTCATCCTCCTGCTTCAGCTTATTGGTTGTTAAAGAGGTCTGAAAATATTGGTTTACTGGTTTCAGAGTAGCAGTTTGGCTCAATGAACATTCCCAATGCAACTTGAAGAGAAATGATAGTTTGAAGCCTACCGTTATCAGAAAAAGGTTGGTTTATTGCCCCCATGGAAAATAAAGTTAAATTTTCCATCATTTGTCAGTATCAGTTTGCTCATTCCAGTTCTAATGGTGGGGCAGCCACCTCCAATAAAGCTCTTGCTTTTGGTTCCCATTCTAACACACACCATGAGCTCAGCTGCCACACCCAGCTGGACCGGGGACAAATTCCTGTTCTTATCTGCAGCTCGATAGAAGCCTTATGTAATTAAACAACATTGTGACGAGGGTCTTTATCTCAGGGCATTAACTTCTTCTTCCCTTGGCAAGGATGTGAGCGAGCTGGAACCAACTGCAAAGCTGCTCTGAGCCCACTGCTTTCTCCAGTTTGACCTTTTAGTGGAAAATAAAATCCCCACAACGTGAGCTCTGCCTGCGCTGCGTTCATGAGACTCGAGCCTGCAGGAGGAGAATTCTTCAAGGCCACCTCCAGATTTATCTACTGTACAAGTGAAGAGCTTTTGTAAACCCTTCAGCACTCTCTTGGCTCCTGAGAGAGCTGATGCCTCTGCACAAGACAGTTAATAACAGCTAATGATGTGGGGGCCTTGCCAGGAGCACTTGGTTGTGTAACCACCTCGACAGGGACTGTTTGTTTTGGTTTTTTCCACTACGATCGTCCCTCCTGGCTACGCCTGTGCAATCACTTGACCTCATGAGAGATGAGAATTGTCTCATTAATTTCACTGCTGCTGCTCAGTTTTGGAGCACAATGCAAAGTGCAGCAGGATTTTGTGGCTGATCTGTTAGCAATCTGCTGAATATGCTCGCACAATGCAGTCAGATAGTTTAGGTGTCTGAGATGGAAAAAAAAAACAACAAAAAAGCAATTAGGTATTTTTATCTGTTCCCTGGGGGCTTCTGGGGGATAATGCCATGTTACCTCATACTTGGGACTACTCCAGTTTAGTTTTTTTATATTCCCAACATGAATCCCTTTCCTTGAATGAAAATGGTATCAATTAACAGCTCTGACTCTTCAGTAGTTTTCCCCTGCTTGTTTCAATCTGGATTTCAGTTTTTTTTAACCAGGTATGGGCCTAGTTTCTGTGTGAAAGGAAAAAAAATGGAAATATGTGCATGTCTAAGTAAGGAATGATAACAGCAGGAGGAAGAAAGGTACAGAATAAATTAGAAATGTAGTATATTGCATGCTCAGACTGCTGTCATTTTGCTCTTCCTCTTGCCCTGCTTTTAGACTTAAAAGGCAAGAATAGTTGTATTTTATTCCTGCAGTGCAGTCTAACCTGCACTGCATTGATTATGAACACAGCAGCAGTCACACTGCATGCAGTAAAACATCCCTGAGAGATCTGTTAGCTGGTGACAGAATTATGGGGATGCTGCATGGAGCAGGACAGGATTAGCCTCGTGCACTGCACTGAACCTGACAGGGAGGCAGCCAGAAAAAGGCATGCAGGCAAAATGGAAAGACTGGGGAAATGCCTCATCTAATGAATGGGAAGCTTTTTCTAACTTTAATCCCTTGTCATAATTGCAAAAAAAAAAAAAAAAAATATTTCCAAGAGCAGGTGAAAGAGCTGTGCTGGCCCTAGAGGAACTTATCAGAGAATCGTGGAATGGTTTGGGTTGGAAAGGAGCTTAAAGATCATCCAGTGCCACCCCTGCCATGGACAGGGACAACTTCCACTGTCCCAGGCTGCTCCAAGCCCTGTCCAACCTGGCCTTGGGCACTGCCAGGGATCCAGGGGCAGCCACAGCTTATTTGGGAAATGTGTGCCGAGGCATCCCCACCCTCAGAGGGAAGATTTTCTTCTCAATATCTAAGCTAAACTCAAAGTGTGCAGAGGGATGGAGGGGTGGGTGTTCTTCCATCCTTTGTGGCACTTGGAGCTGTGAGTCCTTCCCCTGGCTCTGTGTGCAGACACGGCCCGTGCTGTGACACTGACACATGCCGCCGGTGTTATTGTGATGCTGAGAGTGCAAAAAGCCGGATAAAGCCTGAAACACCTCCATGCTCTGGAGCTCCAGGAGAGACTGAGGGAGCTGGAAAGGGGCTCAGCCTGGAGAAAAGGAGGCTCAGGGGGAATTTCTGGCTCTGCACAACTCCCTGACAGGAGGGGACAGNCCCCGCATCCCTCACCCCGATCCCGGATCCCGGATCCCGGATCCCCGAGCGCGGTGCCTCTCCCGTAACCCGGCGGCGGAAGCCCCGGCCGGCCCGGCCGCCCAATGGGCTGGGGCTGCGCGGCGCCGGGGCCGGGGCCGGGGCCGTCACTTCCTGGCCCTGCAGCCGCCGGCAGCGAGGCCACAGCCGGGGCCGGGGGCGCCCGCCGCCACCGCCGCCACCACCGCCGCCACCACCACCATGCCCTTTGACTTCAGGAGGTGAGTGTCGCCGAGAGTCGCGACAGAGCCAGCCCGCCCGCCCCCGCGGGGACNCCCATCCCTGGAGGTGCCCAGGGAAGCGCTGGAGGCGACACTCAATGCTCTGGGCTGGGTACAAGGTTGGGATGGGGCACAGCTTGGACTGGATGATCCCAGAGCTCCCTTCCAACCGAAATAACTCCGCGATTCCAGCCGGAACAACTCTCGTGCCTGAGAGCCGCGGGGCTGAGCGAGCACCGAGCGGAGCCCGCAAACCGCGGGAGCCCCGCGGGCGCTGAGGCCTCCACCCCTCACCGCACACCCCTCACCCCGCATCCCTCACCCCGATCCCGGATCCCGGATCCCGGATCCCCGAGCGCGGTGCCTCTCCCGTAACCCGGCGGCGGAAGCCCCGGCCGGCCCGGCCGCCCAATGGGCTGGGGCTGCGCGGCGCCGGGGCCGGGGCCGGGGCCGTCCCTTCCTGGCCCTGCAGCCGCCGGCCGCGAGGCCCCCGCCGGGGCCCG
>VWZS01002153.1:23073-78736 GCA_013397075.1 Rhabdornis inornatus | reverse complement strand
TGATGGATGGATGGATGGATGGATGGATGGATGGATGGATGGATGGATGGATGGATGGATGGATGGGATGTGCACAGGGAAAGGGTGCCCAGCTCCATAATGCCCTTCCAGCAAGCCGAAGGGGGTGTGTGCGCTTTGGGTTGCCTGGGCAGGATGCAGGGAGCAGCAGGATTTTTGGGGATGATGGATGCGGGTGTTGGGGTGGAGGTGCTGGGCTGCTGCTCCTCCCGCAGGTGTCTGGGGTCTCATTCTTTGTGAGGGGGTCACTTTTTGTGGTGGGGCTCCTGCAGCACCTTTAGAAGGTCATGGTGGAGCTCCCATGGCAGCTTTAGGGCATCATTCCTTACAGTGGGGTTCACATGGCAGCTTTAGGGCATAATTCCTTACAATGGGGTTCACACTGCAGCTTTAGGGCATCATTCCTTACAATGGGGTTCACATGGCAGCTTTAGGACATCATTCCTTACAGTGGGGTTCCCACTGCAGCTTTAGGGCATAATTCCTTACAATGGGGTTCACACTGCAGCTTTAGGGCGTCGTTCCTTACAGTGGGGTTCCCACTGCAGCTTTAGGGCATCATTCCTTACAGTGGGGTTCCCACAGTAGCCTTAGGAGATCACAGTGGGACTCCCACAGTGGCTTTAGGGGGTCACTGCTTAGGGTGGAGCTCCCAGAGCATCTTCAAGGGGTCACTGTTTGCAGCAGGGCTCCGTGTGCCAAAGCTGTGCCACGTGTCTGATGGCTGGGAACCAACATCAATGCCTCCACCTTTGGTTTTGCCATTTTGAACAGGTGCAAGTTGTAGGATTTGGCCTTTCTGTGCATCCCCTGGGCTGTGTCAGGTACCGAAGCAGAAGTGAAAAAGACCCCTCTGACTTCACTGGAGCCAAAATAGCAACTGTGGGTTCATTTTCTTTTTTTTGAGCTGTTCTTGAACCAAGCAGTTGCACCTTTCCAAGTTCAGAGATGCCAAGGGGAAGATGCACAGATGACTTTTCTCATCCAGATTTTACTACAACACAAATATTACAAAAAAAATATGCATTTTGGGGAATATGCAGTTAACTACAGCCCTTTCCATGCAAGATCATCACTGACCCCTACATGTGCACCCCCTTGAGATGGGAAATAGTGATAGTGCTTTAGTTCTTCCAAAAAAGTTGTGCGTTATATTTTTACTGTAATTCTAAACCAGGCCTCTCATTTATACAGGCTAACAGGATCTTGTGTGATCCATGGGGCATTGTTGAACATGGAGGCAGTTACTTCTGAATGAAAACTTGCTGAAGCTGGAAACAGCATCTGCTGGATCATGTGGGATCCGGGGCCCAGAGCCTCGTTTCTGCTTTTGTGTAAAATCTGATAGAAAAATTCTTCTTTGGAGACATTCTGCCAGCTGCGAATCCTATTGCCATTCATTTTCAGACTCATAAAATACATGAACAATAAGAGATCCTGGGCTGTGGCTGTCACTTTGTAATAGCAGATAAAGAAAATGTTATTTCTGATGTCTTTGAAAATGCAATTTCTGTTGGGTCTCAGAATGTGAGTGTGGAAACGCTGGCTCACCAAGAGCATAATCATCTTAAGAGACAGCACTAGTGCTTCACTTTGGAATGGAACAGAGACAGTTCAGTAAAAGCTGAATTGCAGGGTTTGTGTTAATGAGTTACAAAAACAGAGACATCAGTTCAGATCTGCGTTTTAAAGATTCACAGTTGCAAATAACTTCTTTGTCATTCAGAGTGGAGGATTAGAAATAGACACTTCAAAGCTCTTCCTCAAATAACATAAGCTCACTGAACTTCAGCTTTTCTGCAAGGATGAATTTTTCAAAAGCTGCCATTGATAACAGGGATTTCATATCTAAAGTACAGAGGAGCTATTGTCACGTGCAGCAAACCACTTTCCTGTTTTAGAAGTATGAACAAAGTTCAGGACCAAAAGGTTTGCAAAGGTTAGAGCCCTTTTTAGCTGTTGTGGGTTTTGTTCATAGTGCAGGCAGTGGAACAAAATCTGCCGAGGCTGGAAAATGTTACTGTTGTAAAGTATGATGCACATGTTAAAAAAAAATGTACAGGTACTTCCTGACAGCTCTAGAACATGCAATACAAGGCTCTGGGAGAAATAAGGTCACCACCTTGAGTAAGTTTCTGAATGAAGAAATGACATTTTCACCATGTAAATGGCAAGGTTTCTCTCACAGACATTTCAGCTGAATGTTCCATTTGGCAGGTACAGTTTGTACTCTGTCTTTTCCATGCCTGTGTATGACTAGAGGTTTGGATTGTTAAGAAACTTTTAGAAATACCCCTGCATATCTTCTAGAGTCCCAAAATTCCATGTGGAAAGGTGCTGTGTTCTTCTGGAGGCCCCACATTTCATATTGCATCTGAAGGAATTCTGTCCTTAGCTGCTCTGCCAAGGACGTTTGGGAAGGCAAGGTTTTGTTGTTTTTGTATCCTCCCCTTTCTTAGAGCTTTATTTTTGGTATTTTAGGGTGGCAGGATGTTGACAGCTGGCACCAAGTGTAGAGAGGGGCACTGCAGACCAGCTGGAAGTTTGGGCTTTGAGCTCTGTTTCCACACAAAGTAGCTCTAAGAGAAATAGGTTCCCCAAACCTCATCTGGGGATGATGAAGACACAAATGACAAGTTATTAAAACAGCCCAGGACCAAAAACGTCCCTGTTCTTCACCAACTAAAAGTCAAAGAAATTATTTACTTCCATGGGACTTAATATCTTTGCTCTGTCTTAAACTTAGCTAGATTGAAGAACTGAAATTGCTTAAAAATCTGTCTTGCAATTTGTCTCCATCAGTCTGATGTGGAAGCAGCTTGGTTTGTTACCTGTTTTTTGTGCAGTTGTTTTTTTTCTGTAGGACTTACATTTTCTTGGCTTATTAGTGGTTCTCTTTCCTAATACAAACTGCATTTAATTCATAAATAAACCAGTATTTTCACAGTAATCACATGAATAATAATTCTTCTGTCTCGAGTATCTTTAGGGTTTTAATAATACTCAATATTTATCCAATACTTTTCATTTTTCAAAGCATTTCATTCAGACTAATCCCCCCAGTCCTGCTGTGATGTTGGTACAGAACCAAGTTTTCAGCTCCCAGTTTGGAGCCTTCAGTACAGGTGTGTTCAGTGCCTGACACAAGGCACCAGCCCTCCTACAGAACTACTGCATCAGTTTGGATTTCCAGAAGGCCTGGTTCTTTCCTATTTTTTAACACCCATTTGGCTGAAAGAGAGAGACAAATTTTTCCCTTCTTGCCCATCTCCTGGTTTTTAGGACTTGTGTCAGCAAAGCAGCTTTGTATGTGTTTGATTGGGGATTTTGAGTTCTCTCACTGGAGCTTAAAGGGTATTTCCCCTTGGAGCCTTTAAGATCTGGTGTCACCTGCACGCTTGCAGCCTCTGAGGATGGTTCAAATCATAATTAGATTAAACTCTAAGCCTGGGTCATTTTGAGTGGTGATTGTGAGCCAGCCAGAATTCCCACATGTTGTGTGATCCCTTTAGCAGGAGGCCGAGCTGCTGCTGGGACTTCAAACTGCTCAGGGGTTGAGAGTGACACAAATAAAAATGAGAATCACAGATGTAAAAATGAAGTGACTCCCTTGCAGTGGAGGTGGACGTGGTGGAGAGAAGCATTGCTGCAGGTTCTCTTAATTCTGGTGGCTTTTCTCTGCACCTGCCTATTTGCATGGAAGAGTCACTGGTGGGTTTGTAAGAAACTTCTGAACCGTCTTGGTCACTTTAGTGGTTACACTGAGGAAAACTAAAATAGACCGCTCTGAAATCAAGTTTTTGTTCTAATTCTGGGTAATTCACAGTTGTGCCCTGGCCAGGTGTTTGGCATTGAGTGGCAAATATCTGTGAATCCTCATTTTTATGTGTAACTGAGAAATTCAGAATTTATTTCCCACAGTTAATTATTGTGATGTTTTCATTAGGGTTTTTTAATTGTTCCTTGTTTGGTTTTGGGGTTTGGTTGTTTGTTTTTTTTTTTTTTCCACAGTGTGATAACCTGTATGAAGTAACAATGTGCTGTACCCGGATTTTGGAGGTCATGGGAAAGGAGCCAGACTTAGAAAGGATTTAGATTTAAGTGCTGATCTAGAGTGGAAGGCAAAAACTCTTTTTCCATCTGCACAGTAAGACAGGCCTCTACTGTCAGCTGTTCTTTGGCATGTCTGTGATAAATGGTATTTTAGTGTGGGTGTGCTGATTCAGACCTATGGATCATTTTTATTGTTTTGGGACACAGGCAGGTCTTCGCTTTAGTTCCTGAAGGTTTATTTTTAAATCAAATTGTTCAGTCTTAACCAAAGCTGACATACTCCAACTTTTTTGCTCTTGGCAAAGGGAGTGTGTTTGGGTTTAAATTAGACCTAGGAGTTGTGGTGGTGAATAGACAGACTGATGCTCAGACATGTGACCTGGCACAGTTGTGAAATCGATTCCTGACCAAAAGAAAAATGAGGGGCCATGAAAGACAGTTTTGTTCCTTCTTTTCTGCAGCCTGGAGACTAAAATCAAGTTATTTGCCTTAAGCTCACAATGAATGAGAAGGTGTCTGCGGGGTGCTTAGTTTGGAAAAGATTTTTCTCTGTAGACTCAAAATCACCTAAAATCTGGTTTGTGCTCATTAATCTGGTCAGGAATCGATTTCACAACTGTGCCTGGTCACAAGTGTGACCATCAGTCTGTCTATTCTCTATTCCCTATCACAACTCTTAGGTCTAATTGAAACCCAAACATACTCCCTTTGCTAAGAGCAGGAAAGCTGCAATGATTTTGTCCAAAATATCCATTTATGTGATTGAGCTGGTAGCCATCACTTCCTGAATTAATGTCTAGGGGTGTAGCCCAGCTCTGATTTGGGTAGTCACAGATTTATAGAATTACAGAATCACAGAATATTCTCTGTTGGAAGGAACTCACAAGCATCGTGGAGTCCAGCCTCACAACCTTGGCATTTTCAGCAGCATGCTGTGACAAACTGAGCTCATTTCAGCAGAAACTGCATTTCCATCCCCACCTGCAGCCACGTCTGGCGAGCCTGTTCCAGTTCACATTGTGCAATGCCCCTGGTAAACAACCCTTCCAAGTGGTATTGCTGCCACCTTACGTAATGGCCAACGTGGGTTTGGGTGCCAGGCAGTGCCATGACTAACTTTGGCTCAACAATAGCCCTTTGAGGGCACCTGAGAAATTATTCTGCAGTCACAGCAGTCAGATGGGCAAGCAGAGCTGTACAGACAGAGTCTGTTGATGTTTGTGTCACAAATAACTGATTATACATGGTGTGCATGTATGTAAATATTTCTTTCTAAGTCTCCCCAGTGCATCATTTCTCTCAAAATATCATCAGAGTGGAGATTTTTTTTTTCCTGAGTAAGTAGGGAAATATTAAGGTCTGGCTTTGTAGGAAAGTTTTGCATTGTTCCTTCTGAACTTTAACTGTCCTCCTTTGTTCAGTCCTTGGTGACACAGATGCTTCCTTCATGCCATCATAGTTCATTGCTGTGAAAATGCCTGAATCACAGTGTAAACAGAGCTGAAGCAATGCCACCAGCCTGGACTGGGAGCTGTGCACCTTGTTGAGCTTGTATTTTGAAGTGTGCTGGTGTATTTTTTAGGCATGCAGTTCAAATGGTGGAGGTGGTGAGGAAAGAATAGTCTTGCAATGAACGAAGACGTGGAGGATCATCTGTTTTTCTTGTCTTCTATCCAAGCACAAGCCCTGAAGTGATGTCTAGGTATTCCTGTGCAGAGCCAGCTGCTCTCGAAATGGAAAACTCGGCCTGCCAAAAAATTAACCACAGCCTTGCCACAATCTACAAAATCTTCCTTATACTGAAATGCCTGAGTATTTTAGTAGTAAATCTTCTTTATACTGAAGTGTCTGAGTATTTCAGTAATAATCATGGCAGACACAAGATGTAGTTGGCCAGTGCAACTCACTGTTTGAATTGTGTGCGTTTGGATATTTGCTTTCCTGATTGGTTTTTTTTGAAGGATGTTTCCAAATGAGATGTATTTAGTTTAATTCAGAGAAGCCAGAAAGATTGGCATGTAACAGGAGAGCCTTCAAAATGCTGTGTTAAAATGTGCAGGCCTGTATTACAGCTGACAAGATTTCAGGAGGTCATGATTCCTTAGTGTTTATTTAATGATTGTATCCTAAAGGAGATCACCTGGCTCCCAAATTGTCCCTCTCTGTAGACCACAGTAATATAAATGTGACTTTGTTTTCTGATAAAGATGAAGTCTTCAAGCCTTGCTTGGATTCTGTGTCATTCTAAATGAAACATGACCCAACTGCTCTGAAATCTGAATGTGGCTGCTGCTGCATTATAACAGGTTATATCTGGACCAAAAACCAGTGGTAAACCTGCAAGTTGCAGTTCTTGAATCTGTATTAGTTATGTTTTTTTAGTGGGCATCCATACAGATATTTCTTGGAAATTGTGTCAAACCAGGAACTTGATTCGGAAGCCAGGTGATGCAGAAAAGTTGTACTTGCTTGTAGGTAATACACTTACATGCAACTGAAAAACAGGACTGAGCTGTAGAAGCTTGTACAGAAATTCTTGTCTTCTTGGACTGGAATTTAAATGGAAGAACCTGAGCTGGTCACTGCAGAGTTCCTGATATTCTGGAAAAGTACAATATGTTTTAATGCCTTGTATGGGATAGGAGCTTCTCTTACTGATATGGGGAAATCTCTCTCTGCAGTAGGTATGGATTGGCTTGTGTGCTTTTAAGGGAAGCCTTATGAATATGGAGTTGTTTTCTTCACGTATCCCTCTCTCCCCCCTTTTTTTTAAATTCCCCAGATGTTATATTTCTTCCTGCTCTTCTGTTCCAATCTCTGATTTTTGTGCTGAGCAAGTGCAGCTGGGACTTAAAGCAGAAAGCAGCTTCCCCAAATATAACCTGCACATTTCTGATGCTAAAATAGTTCTTCCCAAATCTTGTTTCAAGGTGTTCAGCAGTGCAAGGCAGCAGCAGAGCCTTAGTGTTTTGTGATTCCTGGAAGCTGTGGGGAAGACTATGGCACAGCTCTTTTTTCCCATAGCTCTCTATGGTTCTGTGTAGGTAAACCCTTGGAAATTGCAGTCCAGCTTTGAATTTTGCTCAGTGTCTGCTGCAGATTTTGTTTGTTTGTTTGTGGGAAGGGAATGTGACAGGAGGCTGAGAACCCTGAGCTGTCCCATTGGGAGAAGAAGAAATGTTCAGGACCAAGGGGATCACAAAGGATGGAAGTGCTGGGGAGCTGCAGGAACAAGAATCTCTGAAGAGCTGAAGGCTGTGGGCCAGGAAGGGTTAAAGTCAGCTTATGGCATTGAAATATCTGAACAATCTGCTCAGTCTGGGGAGCAGCCATATATGTTTAATGCTCTTCCCCATTCTCTCTGCTCTCCAGAAAATGCTGCTCCCACTCAGGAGTACAATGGCTCTTAGAGCCCAGAAAAGGGCTGGATCCCTTTAAATACCAGTCCCCTTACTTGAACATTTTTTCTTCGTGACACTTTTCTCCTGTTTTGATGAAGCAGAGTGTAATTTGCTTGCTTTATTAAAAATACATTTCTCTTCCATCCTTCATTTTGACACCTGCTTCATTGCCTAAAAGGAAATAAAATGCATGCTGGCAAGACTCCACCTTTGAGTATTTGAGATTATACTTTCCTCCTCCTCCTCCTAATTGCCTTTGGAATGTGTTTGAGCCTCACATTTTATTTTGAAGGAAAAAAAAAGTGATGTACTGCTTCCTGTCTTCCATCCTTCAGTGTCACCTAAAATAGTTGTACTTTTGGCTTATTGCAGCAATACAATTGCTGCATATACTCCTGAGAGAACAAGCTTGATATGCGCTGGAAGAATAAAAACCACAAAATTTGGCACATGGTTGACAAAAAGGTGTTCTGCAGGACAGCACAATAGAACCACAGAGTGGGCAGAATGGAGGAAAAAAGAGAACTGGCTCCTTGGAAAGGAATCAGTCTAAATGGGAGCAGAATGTATGAATTTTCATGCCTTTTTTTCAGCAGCTGCTGTGAGGATTGAAAGTGTTTTGTCCTAGAAATAAATGGGTTTGTTTTTCTGTCCCTATGCAGATCCTGTACCTGCTAAGTAACCAGCAGGCCAGATGACATAATGTGCTCAGGCTGGTGCCTCCCAGGTTCTCTCAGCCCCTTTCCCTAAATGTCCACTTACCCAAAGGCTGGATTATATAATTAATGACAGTCCTCCTGGCCTAACCTTGTTTTCTTGTTCTCAGTACTCCTCCTTGTTTCAGACACTTCCTCTGTTAGTTTCATTATGTTCTTGGAACTAGAATTAAGAGGGAGGAGCTGGCTGGCAAGGAAACCTATTCCTACATTTCACTCCTGGGTTTGTAAGTGTGGAGAGTCAGCAGGTCAGAAAAAAAATCCTGTTTGCTTTGAAAACTGGTGTGATGTGAGAAGTCACTCATACAGCATTTGAAAAATTGCAGTCTTCACCTGCTTGATAAACTGGTTTAAAACTCCATCAGCCCCTCTACCTCCCTGTCTGGTCCTTCTCGTATCAGAGCTTGCTCAAAGTAATTGAGGATTAAACAGTTCCCGATGTAATTCTGAAGTCTTGAGAGTTGGTGAAGCTCAGGTTCTGCAGTGTGTGTTAATTGTGTGTAAATGAGGACTGGCTGATTGCTTAATGATGTGTGTGTTATCTGCGGGTGTTAATCTTATAAAATGTGTTAATAACTGCTTGCTATTTACAAGTATCGGCTTATTGGTCCAACTTTGAATGTGTTCTTGCATCTCCAGCTCACACTCAGGGCCAGGCTTTGGTGTTTGTGTATTCAGTGTTTATTTTCTGTGTGAAACTGCGATTAGCAGGATCGCTTATCTTACTTTGCACATGCTTCAGAGTTTGTGTCCCAATTCACAAAACCAACAAGACTGGTCACAAACTGCTCTCCAGGCACAGCCCTGGTACTGAACCAAGCTGAGCACATCCAGTTTGTTTTCCTAAAGCCACCTTCCTGCTGCTTTCCTTGTACAGACCTTCAAAGAATCAGAGAATCACAAAATGTTCTGAGCTGGAAGGGACCCACAAGTGTCATTGATCCAGCTCCTGGCCCTGCACAGACACCCCAACAATCCCATCATGTCCATTCCAAATTCTTCTGGAGCTCTGTCAGCTTTGGTCAGTGCCCCATGACCCTCTGGGGACAGAACCTTTTCCTAATATCCAGCCTAAATTCCCCCCAACACAGACCCAGCCATTCCTTCAGGTAGAACTTGGAGTTCTAGGTAAACTTTGCTAGTTTAGCTTCAGATATTTGCAGTTTTCCCATCTAGGTTCCCACATGCTGGAGGAGAGGTGGGCAGATGTTGCCAGGTGCTGCTGAATGAAGGAGATGAAGAAGAAAGGTTTAATTGAGTGGAACAGGAATTACACAGTGAGTCACAAGAAACTCAGGTCTGCTGGCTCCCACTGCTCATCCCATCCCTGGAATCTCAGCCTGGCTCTGCCAGAGCTGTCCTGAGCTGCCCTGAGCTGCTCTGTGCACATCATGTTCTCATCTGCCAGCAGACAGGAAACATAGAAATGTCATCTAAACAAAGAATTAGCAGAATGAAGGGCTCAAAAGTCAGTAGTTCCTATTTTCTGCCCCTACTGCTGACTTCTACCATTGTTTTCCCATTCATTTAAATAGATTTCACCTACTTGGTTGGATTGGGAGAAGAGTGATTGATTTTATTGTCTGTGCCAGGTTGTAGGAGCTAAGTGTTCTTGCAGAGTTGTCAGAACATGCATTTGTCTTTGGGTGGGAAGAAAAACAGCTAAAGAAGGGATTTCAGAATTAAATTTTGAACTAATGTTTCTCAATGAAAATAGAAAAATTAATGCTTTCTATACACATGTAGGGTAAGGTGTCAGAATAAGGCAGCTCTACTTCTTCACCTGTTTTAGAATGAATTTACTATGTGTAGAAATTCTTCTTTCTTTGCTAGGTTTGTGGAGAAAAATTGGAGATCTTTGCCCAGCACAGGTACAGCAAGGACCACAGGAACTGAAAATGCAGAAGGCATTGAAACTCACCACTTTTTTAGTGTCAAGTGAGAGAGGCTTTACTTTTAAAAGCTAAGCTTTTCTTGATGCTTCCCCAATTAAAGCCCATCCTTTCCAAGTTCACAGACTTGCTCCAAAATGCTGGTCAGACCAGGTCTGACTTTTTTTTTTTTTTCCTGTAGCTCTCAAGCACCTGGGGAACATAATCCAGCCCAGGGCATCACTGAGCAGCCTGTGTCCCTTGCCCTGCCTTCTTTTTATTCCTCTCAGCAGCAGTCTGGTGATGCCCAGCCCCTCTCAGGGTCACTGAGCAGAGGGGAGCTGTGTCCTGCTCCTGCCTTTTCTGTGTCCCAGATCCCAGCTGTTCTCCAGGGCCATCTTTACTGTTTTCCTTTACATATTCCGCATGGCATGGGATAACTGATATTTCAGGCCATCTCTAACACCCCAGCTGTTACACTGCTGAATAAGAGCAATTTAACAAGTAAAGAGGTTAATATTTTTATCTCTGATCCTGGGCACAGGGGTTCTGGGGATGGTTTCAACAATTGTGAGCAGTAAAACTCCCCCCAGCTACTTCAGACAGACGTCTGGGATTTTGTTTTTATTTTTTAAGTAGATGGTATTTTGCTAATCAAAGGAGTGCGGTGTGTGCAAACCTGCCACAGCTGTGCTGTTTGTTCTACCTCTGTATTTCCCTCAGCTTGAGCTGTCACATTGAGAGCTAAATTGGTGGCTTTAGATTTATCCATTTTACAGAAGTAACAGCTTTGCTTTTCAAGATCTTACCACGAGTGTCTGATGTGCTTTGTAGGAGGGAGTGAAGCCAGAAAAGCGTGTTCTGATAGAAGTACCTGCCTGCCTTTGGTGGAGTGAGACTGTGTCTAAGCCTGCTTGGTTTTATTTGGAGCTGAATGGCCTCTGAAGGGGTTAAAAGCCACCTGATGGCTTGTGCTCCTCAGCTGGTGTGCTTGGACTCCTGTGCCCAGCAGCTTTGTTGACAAAGCTGGGATGAATTGTCCCAAAGTCATTGTTTGGGAGCAGTGACCCAAGGAATCAGAGGAACAGTCACTGCCTGTTAAACAACTTGGAAGTTCTTAGCTAAGTGATGGGATTTTTTATTTAAAATCTATTTTTTTTCAGTAACCCTAGAGTATTCTCTGTGCCATCTTAGTTTCTCTTTTTTTTTTTTCTAGTCCCATCTATTTATTTTTTTTGTCTGTCTCAAGAGATCAAATCTGGGGGCAGCTGTTTCGCAGGATGGGTCAGGCTGGAAGGGGCCACAGAGGGTCACTGGTGCCACCTCCCTGCTCCAGCAGGGCCACCCCAGAGCACAGGGCACAGCAGTGTGTCCAGCCTGCTCTGGGCTGTGTTCAGCCTTTCCTGAGGCTCCAGGCCCTTCCTTAGCTTTGCATCCTCTGCTGGATCTGTTCCAGGAGCATCCATTCCTGATCTAGAAGCTGCAGCCTGAGAATCTGGTTTACTTCATTAGACCATTTATTTTTGTCATTTGTTTCAGTTTTGGATTCTGGAGAGAGGGCTGGAAATGCCATCCCTGGGTGTTCCAGTGGCTGATCACAGATTCCACCATGCCAGGTTTTCTCTTGGGCGTCTCTAATTCTCAGGTTTTGCTGAGATGACCAGAGGAGCCGTCAGAGAAGTCAGCAGAGCACACAGACAGAAATGTCCTTGTCACTGAGCAGCATGCCTCTGGTGGGAAGGTTTCTCTAGAAATACCACTGGGGATTAAAGCCAGGGCGTTTCCATTTGTGTCTCCAGCCTGAATGATCCTGCTCTGACAGCAGGCAGAGCTTCCTTTTCGTGCCTTGAATTCACATGGAAAATAACCAATATGCCCTGGGTTTTTTCCTCCCCTTCTGCCTCCAAGCTGCATCGATTTGAGGAAGGGGAGAAGGGAAACTTCTGAGCCAGGGTGGTTAAACTCTGATCTGCCCTTTGTCACACCATCCTCCTCTGAAGTGTTCCTGGAGAGAGAAAATGGAGTCTGTTTGTGCACAGTCATCTTTGAATGTCAGATGGACTTAATCCAAGTTATATTTACCATGACTAAGTTTCTCTCGCCTTCCCGTGCCCTCCTAAAAAATGATGAAGTGTTTTATGCAAAGTGGATTCTCAGCTGTAATTGGTATCTCTGCTAAGAGCCTTAACAGTAGGAGCTACTGAATGAATCATAATCCAGAAATTCTTTCTCTAGGAAAGGGTCTTCCAGAGGTGGGAGCAGCAGGAATGTGGGGAAACAAAGCTGTGTGGTGGGTTCTGACTCTTCAGAACCGTTGTTCCAGCTCATTTCACGTGCACTCAGATGTGTTTCCTGAAGTGGGGCTGAGGTTGCTCGTTCTCTTCTTGCTTCACACCTGCCTTGGTTTCCTGAATTGCCACTGCAGCTCTTCTGTCGTGAAATCAAACTTCAAAATAGACCCAGTTATACAAACCTTGTGGGAAGAGCTGGTTGTGGGGAACCCAAATAAAGGGGATGGAACCAACCATCTCTGCTCTCTGGCACACAGTAAAACAACAAAAAGGTTCAGGGAGACAGATAGGAAATGGGAAGAGGAAGAGCAGAAGTGTGTCGAGTGACAAATCCCAAGGTTATGTCCTTGTCTCCAGGGAAAACTAATCCTCAGAGCTGAGGATGATTTATCTCTTTAAAGGCACTTAAATAGAAATTGTAGTTGTCTGGATTCACTGATATCTACATGAAGTAATTAGAGAGGCTTGTGTAATTCTGAGGGATGTGGCCTAAAAATGAATTGTTTAGGATGTCTAAATGACAGATGCTCTCAAAGAAGAGGCAGTGGATATTTTTCAAGCCTGTTATCAGACAGACCTGTCTCAAAGTGACTTTTATTGGAAACCAAATGGATGCTGGCATGGCTTGACTGTGTTTGGCACCTGCCTTGCTCTCTGTGTATCTTCCACAGTGCTGTAGTTTTTTTGATGTTGTTTTCATCAAAAGCCATCTGGGATTGTTGTTTTGAATGAATGTTCCCAGAAATGCACAGTGCAGCAGTTTTTCTGAAGGAGAAAACCAGTGTAACAAATAGAGTACTTTATCTTCTTTTGACAAAAAGCACCTTTTTTTTTTTTAATTCAAGAGTGAGTTTTTTAAAACTTAATGGCTGCATGGGCTGTCTGTGTGTCATTTCTTGAACATGACAAATACAGTGTGTAACGGGAGAAATTCTCTCTTCCACGTTGTAGCTGGGTTTACTGGTGAGTATGTAATGAGTGGACTTTGTAAAGAACAGGCAAGCTCTTTGTTTAGTCAGGAATTGGGGAAACAGTGACCTCATGCCTTCTTGGCTTCTTGAGATTTCAGGTTTGCAGCCATGTTCTGATCCCCTTTGCAAGGAGGACTTGACAGATGGGGAAAACCAGCAGCAGAAATATTCTAGATATTTCAGTAGAATTTATCTCCAGTTTGCAGCTCCTTGCAGATGAGTGGGGAGGGGCATTACCAGCAAACAAGAAGGGTAAACAAGGTTTGGTAACTGCTTTAACCTGTTTGTATTTATTCCCAGTTCTGGCATGAAATAGTTCCTCACAGATCAACTTAGTCTCTGCCTAAAAATGCAGTGTTAGCTGCTGTGCAAGGTTTAGATCAAAAAAAGGAGAGTAGTTTTGGTGTGATATCCAAGATTTCAAAGGGGCTGTGAAAAGACAGACTTATTCCTGCTTTCTGCCTTAGGCAGCTGCCTTGGGAGTGAAGTAATTGCACTGCAGACACATAAATTCAGTGTGAGAAGAGGGATCTGCACAGAAATCTGAGTGATGTGGTCCAAATCAGCCTCCCACTGAAGAGAGGAGTTGTTACTTCTTTGCTTCTTTGTGTTGTCTTTTCAACTGGAGCCCCTTGAGTGAAGGTTTTTGTTGATCCAGGAAGCCACCTCAGCCTGGAAAGGTTTTTCTTTATTTTTCTTTATTTTTCTTTATTATTCTTTATTAAAGGTTATTCATTTCCACCCCATGTCTTTGTGTCATGGTTGTCTTGCCTTTCTCTTTCTCAACCTGTAGCCCATCTCAGGGAAGTAATGTTTCTTACCAAGAAGGAACAATCAGGGATGGCATTTCTACTGACCCTAAACCCCTTTTTTCAGGATGTCAGAGTCCCAGGATGGGTCCGGTTGGAATGGACCACAGTGGGTCAGTGGTCCAATCTTTTACATCCATTCAGTTCTGGAATATCCACAGCAAGGGAGACTCCACACCCTCAAATTTTACTTTTTTTTCTCTGTATTTGATGATTCTCCCTTTGTGTAGTTTAGTCACTTCTGCTGTGGAATTGCCAGGTGTTTGATTAACTTCATAGTGAAGTTCTGTTCCTGCTGGAAAACGTGTTGTCCCTGCAAGTCACTTCAAGTTTATTGTTAGTGAAACAAATGGGTTCAGCAGCACCAGGCTGTCTCATTTCTTCAAAAAGATCTCAAAGCTACTGATGTGTAATAAAATTAAGGTAGTTGTTCACTCCACACTGGTCTCCTTACTGAGAGTGAGTAATGTCACCAGCAGTTAGTGACCTCAGCTCCAAATGTGGTATCTGCTGAAAAATAGATGTCACTTCTCCAAGCTGCTGAACATGGGAGGTGGAGGATCAAGTGTTGCTTCAACACCCACATTCTTGTGGGTGAATCACAGCCATGGACCCTTTCTGCTGAGCCAAGATGACAATGGTGTATTTACACCACCACTGACCTGCTGAAAGTCAGTGCCAGCCATGATACTGATTGGGTTTTTATTTTTTTTTAATCATCTTTGACATCAAAGATGTAATTTGTTGTAATGAATGCTCACAGCCTCCGGCTTTCAGGATGTGCTGAAGTACCTACAATAGAGCCAGCATGCTTCAAAAAGAAGACTGATGTTTAAATATTTGGTTCTCCTGGGGTAAAACATAATCTGCCTGAAGAACAAAACCGCTTTCCCCCTGTTTGTATTAATTTCTTGAAAGAGTCAAAAATTAATCTTTTTGCTGCTGATTTACAGTGCCCAAATTCTGTTCTGTGACCGAGTGCTGCGTGAGAATGTGTTACAGTTCTGCTTGATTAACCAGAATCCAAAATACACTCCAAGAGCTCCAAAACAGCCTTTCCCTGGCTCCTCAGGTAAATCAGTAAAACCAGACCTTGCAGAATGGTTCAGGAAAACTTTCCACTGCTGCTCACCCCAGAGCTTCTGCTGGGTCTTTGCAGGGGCTCCACACAGTAATTTTGGGAGAGATTCAGCCCTGGGTGCCATGGCCAGTGCATCCCTCCCGTCTTTGTGCCAGGGAGAGATGGGCAAATGCTGGAAAATGAAGGAGAAATTACTGGTTTTCCTCCTCTGATGTGAACTCCTTTGGGTATCAGTATTTCCCTTTGCTAAATTCAAATTTAACCATTGTCTGGTTAGTTCTACTTAAAAGTTTTTATCTCACATTCTTTGCTTCTTGTTTGTGAAAAACTTAACAGCGTCTTACAGATTTGTTAAAAACGCTCTTTTGAGATTCCAGAGATGTCAGAGAGGATTCTTCTGTTTGGAGGTGTGGAAATCTTCAGTGAAATAATGTAATTAATTACTTCATTTCCTGAAATATTTCGGGCCCAAACTTGAAACTGTTCAAGTGTACATAAAGCCCTGGCAGGCAGCCCTGCCTGTGGCAGCTCCTGCTGGGGGACTGAGCTCATCCTCTGCTCAGGGGAAGCATCAATTCTAGAAAAAAACCTGCAGTGTTTGGGTCCTGTGCCCTCCCTGCCACTCCTGCAGCACTTCAGTCACAGCTCAGGTGAGATCTCACCTGCAGAGCTCCCCCAGCACAGGGAGGAGCTGGAGCTGCTGGAGAGAGCCCAGAGGAGGCACCAGGATGAGCAGAGGATGGAGCAGCTCTGGGATTGTTCACCTGGACAGGAGAAGCTTTGGGGTGACACAATTGTGGCTTTGCAGTGCCTGAAGGGGCTGCAGGAAAAATGGAGAGAGAATTTACAAGGGCCTGGAGTGACAGGACAAAGGGAAATGGCTTCACACTGACAGAGCAGGGTTAGGTGGGATATTATGAAAAAGTTCTTCCCTGTAATGGTGGTGAGGTGTCCAGAGAAGCTGTGGCTGCCACTGGATCCCTGGAAGTGTCCAAGGTCAGGCTGGACATGGCTTGGAGCCACCTGGGCTTTTTTATCAATCCAAGAGTTGCAAGGACATGGCAAGAAAACTTTCTCAGCTTCCTGGTGGGAATGTCAGCAAACTGGTAAAACAGCATCCCAGGGGTTATTCCTAACTGGCTTCTAACAAAGAATTCACAAATCTTTGTGTGATTAAACCAGGTCTGGGGCAGAACTGCAGCTCTCTGATGGCCAGGTTCAGCCTGGCCTTGGACACTTGGACAGGGCTTGGAGCCACCTGGGCTACTGGGAGGTGTCCCTACCCATGGCAGGGTTTGGAATGAACTGCTCTCTAAAGTCCCTTCCAACTCAAACCATTGTGTGATTCTATGATATACTTCTGTCTGAAGAAAACATCTGGGTAGCAGCAGCCCACCTTAGTGCAGGTACAGCTTTTGAAACCCTTCTGGCACTTATTGGCACTTGAAATCTGCCACCCTTTTGCTTGGCTCCTTTGAGGTCACCAGTTAGATGTCACCTCTCTCTTTCCAAGACTCCTGGCCATCAGAGAGCTGCAGTTCTGCCCCAGAGCTGGCTCAATCACACAAAAATTTGTGAATTCTCTGTTGGAGCCCAGTCAGGAACGACCCCTGCTCATTTCTGGGATGCTGTTTTACCAGTTTGTTGACATTCCGACCAGGAACGTGAGAAAGTGTTTTTTTGCCACATCCTTTCAACTCTTGGATTGATAAAAAAGTATTGTAGCTTTCCCTCATGTTAGTTATGAATATTGGCTCCTGACATTGCCAAACGGGCTTTTTTTATTTCTTTGTTTGCAACCCTGCTGTCCATTGAAAGAAAAGACACTATGGATGTGTCAGGAAATTCCTTTGTTATACCGATGACAGCCTAATTCTATCTTTAGCCTCATATTCTGGAATTGCAAGGCCCAGCCTTCCCTTTGTGAGAACACCTGTGACCTGGAGGAAGAACTTTCTTAACAGCAAGTTTGTTGTTTCCACTCTGAAAGGATCTTAATTGATCAACTCAGAGATACAACTTCGCCTTACAAGTGTTGCCTTTCTGAGGGGAGGAAGAAACTTGCCAAAAGCTAAATATAAACAAGGTGCAGTGGAAAATGCACATGTGCCAGCCCTGGAAGTGTGAAGTGATGTCCCCCTTCCTAAAGCAGAGTGAGCTGCAGGTTAAGGGAGTTCACTGAGCAGCTGTAAATCTACACCCTGGTTTCTCCTGGTCATGGGAGATGACTCCCAGGCTGTGCCAGTGGATGCCCAGGGTGGCACAGGGTGTCTGTGCCCTGGGAGCTGGCAGGTACAGCTCCTCTGCAGAATTACTAATGCCTTCCACTGCTTTGAGTACAGCAGGCAGCTCTTGCAACAGAGCACAAGGTTCCTCTCTGTTCCCAGGGTACAAATACTCCTCCAAGTGACCAATGCCTCAGGAAGCTGGAGGCTTGTTGGAATTTTTACTGCTGGTGCTTGCAGGAAGGTCTGACCTGAGGGCAAGTAAAACCTGTTCCCCTTTGCCATGCACTGAGCTCCACTGCCTCCTCCCTCCTGCATTACAAATCATCCCTGGTGTCTAATCCTCATCCTTGGCTCTTCCCAGGACAGTGTAAGTGCTCTCCTGGGATTGCTTTCAGTTCTGGGAGGTATGCAAGGAGCCAGTGGCAGAAGGAGAAAGGTTTTTCTAGTGAAAGCAGATTTTTAACCCTTAGGTCTGATAGGAGCTGCCACAAATCTCTTATTTCTTGGGGCTTAGGGTCTCCTGTTGCAATAACTCTTGTCAGCTTCACAGATTTGTTTGAGACGTTTGCTTGATTTACTTATTTTTATAATTATATGTAATTAATGAAGCATTCTTTGGGCTTCTGTCCTCACTGCTAGCATTTGATCTCTCTGGTGTCTCACAAACATACTTTTCAAGCTGTCATTGAATCCTTTACATTTCATTTTTTCTCTGACTTGGAGTTTAGGTAGAGTGAAGAAGGTGGCTCTTTGTCCTGGCCATGGCACCTCCATCATTCTCCTCAAACTTTGATGTCATTTGGGCTTCCCCCTTGCCCAAATAAACCCCACTGCTGTTTTCACTAACAGGGAGGAAATTGTATCAATTGTGGCCAGTATCAGATGCTTTATGAGAGGTTGCGTGGAACCCTGAGGACTGTTGTTCCTTTGCCAGACTATGAACCCTCCTAGCTCAGAGTTTGTCTTTTCCAAGCAATTGATTGTTCTACCAGGAGACTTGCACATAGCCAGTCCTTTTCCTTCTGGGCTGGTGATCATTTGGATTTACTGGTATCACACACCAGTGAGCAAAATCTAACTAGCAGTGTTTGCCTCTTATCCCAAACTTGTATTTTTTGATTATTGTGATCATTTCAGCATCCTTGTGCAAGCTTTAATACACCTTCCCTCCTTCTCTTCCCTTCTGCTTGGGTCAAGTTCTGGATGTCATCCTTCAAGCTTCTGCTTTCATCCACAAAACCTTAACTGAGCACTTTTTGCAGTGTCTCTGCCTAATCCAAACTTACTTAGGCCATGGAAAAGTTAACTTGTGGTGTTGGGTGTTACTTATGTGATGAATGACAATCTGAGAGGAGAGCACTCTGACTCCTATGACATCACCTTTGCAGTGAGTTGTTTAAAAAGCTGGATTTTTTTTTTTCTTTTAATGCAGTGATGGACCATCAATTCAATACTAGTAAATATTTCTGATGGTGAGAACAAACTTCCTTTTATAGTATCCACATGCTGCAGTTTTTACTGAATCCAGCCTGGAGCTGTTTCCTATTTCTGAGTGTTGGCTCACACTCAGCAGCTCCTGGTGTTCACGTGCTCTGTGTCTCTGTGTTTCTCTCTCAGCTTTTTTAGCCTTGTTGATCTATTATTGTGACTTTGGCCAGACGACGCCAGCTTTCAGCATTTAATGGGCTGGGAGAGCAGCAGCTTCCTCTGCCTGTGAGACCATGATGTCAGCAGCTACTTTGGGTTCTCTCACCATCCTGATGCTTCGGTGGATGTGGAAAGAATGCAAACAGCACTTTCCAGATGTTCTCAGGGCAGCTGGAAAACCATACATGGATTGTTTGGTTGGGGAATATTGCTGGTGTGTTCAGGAGACAGCAGTGAGAAGGGTGATGGAAACACAGCTCCTGTGCAGCAGGGCTGTCAGGTGTCTCACAGAGGGTGCTTGGGGTGTTAAGTGATGGCACAGATAATTCAGGGCTCGAGCTGGGCAGCTGAAATATCTTTCTGCCTGCTCTCCATTCCCTCTCTTCCCTTCTTTCCTCCAGCTTCAACTCCTGAGTGAAGCACAGTGTCCTTCTGATCTCTTGCAAGGCAAATGCTGTTCTGTTCCTGCAGTTCCTCAGAGTTATCTCAGCAGTTGAAGACTGAAGAAAAGAACAATGATCTAGTTTTTAAACTCCCAGTGAAATATTTGATGTAGTAGGAGCTACTGAATAAACACAGGGCTGTTTCATCTTGGTGCAGTGTAGACTGGGAATTTGGAAGCCTTCTCCAGGGCTGGAAAAAGCATCAGCTCTCACCCACTTGTGGCATATCCAAAAAAGTCTATTCTNTTTATTGAGTGATGGAAAAGCTGATGTCAGAGCTGCATTGTGGTTGGGTGTGCAGGAGCACAAGGTGGTAGGAAATAATACAGCTAACACATGAGGGCAGGGAGAGTTGAACCATGGGCAGTTTAAAATAGCAAAGCTGAGCCCTATGGATATTAAAAGCTATGACTGAATCAAAACAACAGTCTAATATTAAACTGGATTTTGCTGGGGGAGGAACAAACCTGTTGGGTTAATTTCTGTTGTTGTATCCAATGTCCAAGGGATTTTTTATTTTTCTCAATACTTGTATTTCTGACTTAGGGGTTGTCTGGTTTTGGCTTTGCAGGATACAAATGACAAGGGACAATATAGGTTGTGTTTCACTGGGATTTTTTTGCCACACATCTTTGTTCAGGAGTCTGTAGAGTATCCTTTTCTTTTTACAGTGGTCTATAAACTTGTCCAGCATGACTTCTTGCCTGGCTGTTCTCACAGTTCAGATTGCACAGATCCACAGCAGGGAGGTGGAGGGAAGTGCTTTGGAAATGGGAGCCAAGACAGAGCACAGTTACATAATTGTACAAAAGAAAAGGGGTTTGTTTTGTTTTGTTTTGCCTTCCCATATCCTCCTGCCTACTGAAAAAAATGTTGGAAAGCTGGATGGAAAAAACATCAGCGTCGTTCATCCCTGTGGGGGCATGAAATGTATTGAAATGTTCCACCTGTTTTATGGCTGGTGCTTTTCCTCTTTCAGGTTTGACATCTACAGGAAGGTGCCAAAAGACCTTACACAGCCAACCTACACAGGGGCCATTAGTAAGTAACTTCTTTTTGATGTCCTTGCATAGCCCTGGTCTAAAATTAAAGATTGTTTGGCCTCTCTGTCTGCAGGGAATTTTTTTAAAGGGATATTAAGCATGGAAAGGGTGTCCTTTGGTGCTGAGACAGCTTGTTCTGCCCATCAAACAGTGGAATAGCTTGTGTGAATTCAGAATTGTGGCATGGTTTGGGTTGGAAGGGGCCCTAAAGAGCCTCCAGTTCCAAGCAGTGATAGAGATCCACTCTCACTCCCATGTATCAATACCCAGACTTTGGCTGATACACATCTCTTGCCTTGGGCCCCTTTTCCTTCCTTCCTGCTCCTGAGGGAGGCTGGAGGCTGAGTAATGCCATTTCACACAATTATGTGCAGCAAACTGGCTGGGCAGAGGGCTTGGTAAACATTGATCAGGCTGATCCTGCCAGGCCTGTCATTACCCTCACATTCAGCTTTCCTGTCCCACTGAGCTGGGCTTGCTTTGATCAGGGACCTGTGCCCCATGGTAGATGGGTCAGTAGTCCTGTATGTCACTGCTGACGTGAGTGATGTCACATCCCTTGGTGACAGCAGGACTGAGTCAGTGCCAGTGAATCAGGACACAAAGGAAAGCTCCCTGTGAGCTGGAGGAGCTCCTTGGTGTGAGTATGGTCCAAAACAGGCTGGTGTGGAGTCTCTGTCTTTGGGGATGCTCCAAACAACAGAGCTGGCCCTGAGCAACCTGCTCAGAGCAGGGGAGTTGGATGGGATGATCTCCAGAGAGGTCCCTGCCAGCTTCAACTATGCTGTGCTTCTGTGAAGATAACATTTCCCTAAATATTTACTCTCAGAGTCCTTGTCCCCTGAGTTCTCCTGGCCACTGAATTACTTGTATCCCAACTCCCATTGGTGTTTGCTGAAGCTGTGAACAAAGAGCTTGACTCAGTTTGGGAATTCAGAGGTGGATGAGATTTAGTGTTTTGAAAGAACACTTTGAACTTGTGGGTGATCCTGCCTTCTCTTCTGTTTTGGAAACTAAGAGTTCCCACACTGCCACTGGGCTCCCTTTGAGAATTTGTCTTGTTATGAATCACCTGCAAAAGAGTATTTTAGAAGCAAAAAAAGCCCATCAAAGGCCATGGAGTTTAGGCTTTCAGATCTTCAGTAAACAGCTCAAGTGATAAGTCTGTTGTGAGAATGCTTGAAGGTTGTGACTCTTACAATTATTAGCTGACTTATTTTCTCTCTATTGTTATTTACAGCTTCTCAGGCTTTGATTTTCTTCTCTGACTGGTTCTCCTCCTTTTTCTCAGAGTGTTTTTAGGCAGCCTGATAGAAGCTTCTGAACCACACAGGCAGCCAACAAACTGGTGGCTTTGCCTGTGAGGATCTTGGGAGCAGCTTTTCTAATGGGCTTTTCTGTCTGACCAGGCTTGTAATTTGAAAGCCACTAATCTTAGGTGTTGTAAGAGGCCATGGATGAGCCCAGCCCATTGCCAGGCCAGTTGGAAGCCTGGGAAGGTTGCATGACCTGGTGATAAAATGCTTTAGGGAAGTCAGCTTGTGTTAACACTGAAGGCTTGAGTGCAGGGGAAGGTTCTGCTTTTAAAAAAGTCTTTTAGGCTTTAGTAATCATGTGGAATTACTATGACTGCAACTTTATTTTGGCTTTCTTTAAGTCCTCCAAGTTTTACAGAGCAGATGTAAAATAGTCTATAGTATCCCACTATTAATTTAGGTCTCTTTTCCATATGATTTCTGCTGAAACCTTAGTTCAGTTTCACTTCTGGTGCTGAAGGCTTTCTGGGGTAGGAATGGACTTACTGCAGGATTTCAACAGTGGCTTTTGGATTGTGAAAAGATCTATTTTCAAAAAAAAGGTTTGAGTTTTATTAGGGAAGAAGGCACAGATCAGATTACAGAAGAAAAGAGATGGAAAAGAGCAGCTCTGCTCCTGGGGCCAGGGCTGAAGGGGCCAGGGCTTTCAGGGAAGAAGCAGCTAAGGGAAAGGAAGTGTTGGGGGGTTTTGAGGGAGAAGAGTAGGTGGTCTTGAACATGAGCAAGTTCAGAAGCCAGCTGGAGTGTTACAGAGGCTTTATTAGGTATGGCTTGTAAATTCCCAAATTTGCAGTGAATGCTGCATGGAAGATACTTCAGATCTGTGTGGCAACCACTCAGCCACAAACAATTTTTTTAGGAGTGAAGGAACCAAGAACAATCCACTGCCATTTACTTGGAGTGAGGTTTGTCTAGAACAACACAGCCACTGCTGTGGACTTTTTTGGGAAGTGTGTAGAAGTTACTCATTCCTTTTCCTCCATAAAAATCCCTTCTTTGGGCAGCATCCCTGTCATGCTCTTGTCCATCTTCCACCAGTTTTTGCAGGTGCAACGTGTCTGTGGTGCCACTGTGACCGACGTGGTGACAACCTGGCCATGTTTGGGTACAGGGGCAGCAGCAGCAGCACTCCTGGCTGCCTGACAGCTGGCATCTGGCTGGACAGGAGCAGTGGGGCTCTGGAGAGGAGCCTGCAGCCCAGGCAGCTGCTGTCACCATCCTGCTCCCCAGCCATCGGTGTGGATGCATAGTTTGCATGCACATGCTGTATGCACACATGGAGATGTTATCCAGAAATACTCTGGTGCTGTTTGGGGGCTGGAGTTTTAAATACACATCAGGAAATATCGAAGTTATGATTCATATGGCGCCTGTAACAGGACCCGCTCCTTGTGCTTCGTAACAGTTTGCTCCACTGAATAATAAATACTATTAATTTTATGCCTTAATATAGACATGGCTCCACGTTCTCAGTCTGTGGGATGTGTTAAACACTTTGCCTTTCTCTCATTTCTCCTGGGGTGGGGAGGCAGAGCCAGGAATGTACATAGACGGGGTATGGAGTATAAGGGACAAGTACAAAAAGGTTAGTGCCAGAATAAAAAACCTTGGCAGAGTTTCCCATCCTTTTGGGATTGCAGATTAGCCAACAGCAGTGTGTCTACACCAGCAACCTTTGATAAATTGATCATGTTATCATATTAGAGCTTTAAAAAACCTGTCTCAGATGTTGTTGGAGCTCTGTGGGAACGTTGCCGTGCTCTTTCAGTTAAGCGAAGCTTTATGCATGAATTGTTTGATTCTGTCTGATCCCAGCCTTTAATCTACTTTTCCAAATATAATACACTTGTCAAATGTGGGTGGTAGGACTGCACATTTGCATGGAAGCAAGTAAAAGCCTTCAGTGTGAAAGAAGCAGCTGAAGCACCCCGTGCATAAATTCCTGTGCTGGGAACGTCGCCTGTGCCTGCAGCTCCACGCTGAGAGAGGAGCTCCTGTTCTGCAGCTGAGGAAATGCTGCCTCTGGAGAGAGTAACTGATAGTGCTGTCACATGAGTCTCATGCCAAAAACTCCCCCTGCCCTGGAAACGTGTGTGTATAGGAAGAATTTAGCAGGCAGTGCAAGTATCCAGTGTCCTCTTTCCCAGGGTGTCCAGCAGCAGATGCCTGAGAAGGAGCAGGAGGGGCAGGTTAAACACTTCACCAGGCTTTGCTCAGTTGGCTCCTGAGCTTCCTAAGCTGGAGTTGGTTCCTTTTTAGTATTCCTCAATGGGTTTCTTCCTCAGGGCGTGTATGATTCCTTTTTGTAATCTGACAGGTTTTATTTCTTAAGCATCCTCAGCATCCATAGTCAAGAATCTTCAGAATTTAGTTGTGTAAAGGAAATCCTTCTCTTGTTTTTAACCTCCCCTTTCCCTGTTGTTCCCATACTGGAAGAGACAGTGAGTGGTTGTTCCCCACTCACATCATTCAGGCTGATTTTATATCCCCTTCTCATGTCCACCCTCTGTAATCTTTTTTACAGCTTCAAAACTGACTCTGTGGTTTGAAGACTGGGAAAAGCATTGAGGAGCTTTGAAAGTCAGCTCCAAGCACTTCAGGGCATTCTTGCAGGGTTTTTTAGATGTAGGTTAGTGGAATTTTACTGTGCTGTATTTAGTAAGTATTGTCATGAACCTTCACTGCAAGAGCTGAACTGAAGATGGACTTGAGAGAGCAAGTACTGGAAAAGAAGATATTTTGATAAGTGGCAGAGAAGGAAGTTTAAAAATTGGAAGACAGAGGAAGCTCTGGGAGAGAATTTAGTTAAGAGAGTTAGTAGTAGCAGGCTTTCCTAGAAGTGCTTGAGAGCAGAGAGGTCTGGCTGATGCTGTGGAAAGCCTTTATGGGATTGTAAGAAGCAGGAAGGAATATGGGAAGCAATTAAAGAAAAAAGGGATTGTCTACGTCAAACACTGTCGCCTGCAACTGCCAGAGATCAGAGATCTCATGTCTCTGTCAGTGATCAGCAGTACAAACGCTGGACCTACTCATGTCCTGCCTTGGTTTCTTTTTTTGGGCTCCTGTGTAGGTGTGGATGTTCTCACAAGAATTTGTATTTCAAGCAGACTTTTCTCCTCCCCATGCCAGGGGCTCAGCTGGGTCCCAGCCCTGGTGACCTTCTGTGTCCTGACAGCCAAGACTTGGGAGCAACTCGGTGGCCATGTGAGGTTTCTCTTTAGGAATTAATATCCCTTCTTGCTTCCTGTTTTCCTACTGGTCTTCAGGATGTTTTTTCCTCTCTTTCCTCATCCTAGCTAGTGGATTTTTTGGCATCTCTGTTAATCCCTTGCACTTTAGGGAGGGTCAGTAAATGAATCCACAGTTGAAATTATTTTGATGAGGAAGGGGAGCAATGCATTTCTCTCTCCTCAGAGCTGGAAGAATGAGGCACAAGGCTTCAGGTCATTCAAGGCTGTGTCTCATTACTTGTCCTCAGCACCTCTTCCCTTCCCTTGCCTCTCACATTCTTTACCAAGGCAGTTTGGACCGGGGCTGTTGTGTGATAGAATTGTTCCCAGCCTGTTCCTGAGCTTCCCAAAGGAATGGGCAGTCAGGCTGTACAGGTCATATACAATAAAGTTGAGGAACAGGGCTTCTTCTTGGTTTTTTTGTTTTTTTTTAAATTTATTTCTCAACCCTAATTAGTGGTGAAATGGTCATTTCACAGAGAGCTGTGCTGGGATGGAGGGGCTGTGCTGGGATTGTTCTCTGGCTGTCACAGCCCTGTCAGTTCCTGCTTTTCCCTTCTCTGAGTGATTCATGGTGAATTTGGGTATTGTATTGAACACAGGCACATACTGCAGCCCTGTCTCCTTGAGCTGGCACATCCTTGTCTGCTCCAATCATCCCTGATCCATGGGATTTACAGCTGTGCTTCCTTCCAGCCCCTCCTGTGTGGGTGACTGTCACTGCTGCTTGAATGCTCTGTGGTTTGAATAATTTCCTGGTGAGGAGTAAACAGTGACATTACAGTTACTTTGGAATTTCAGGTTGGAATTCTTAGGAAAGACTTGGGACTTGTTGTCTGGGTACCTCACAATTCCTTCAGTGGGGATTTTTCCTCTCTTCAGAGTCAATATGTCAGCAAATGGAGAAATTAGAGATGTCAGACACTGGGTGCACAATTCCAGTTTTGCCATGTCTCTCTTGTCCCAGCAGGCTGTGAGGTGCCTTACACAGAGCTGTGGAACCTGACAAAGAGCCAAAATGTTTCCTCATCCCCAAAAATCCATGTTAAGGCACTGTGTGTGTTGGAACCCTGATCACTGAGAATTTTAGATTTTCTGTTCTGACAGGCACTGACCCCCAGGAGAACAGTGCATTTAACCTGAGGCCGTAGAGAAGGCTTCCAAAATGGAATGATAAAACTGGGATTATTGGTGTTAGTTTGAATAGAAGTGTGTAACATCACATGGTGGAAAACTTGGAGTTTAAGGTTTTAGAATATAGTAATATATATAAAGCAAGATTGAGGTTTTAGGGCAGAGGTTTGTCCTTCTTCACCTGCTTCTTCCTGGGTTTGGGTGATATTGTGTAACTGGATAGAAAATTCTGCATTGCAGGTCATGGGTGGTTGGTTATTGGGTTAGAAGTAAAAATAATTTGATGTCATTTCTTAATTGCACTGTTTATCCTTAAAAGGCCTTGTAGAGAGAGAGATAGGTCTCCATTTTTAGTTTGTTAGCTTGAAGTGCTGTAGAACTCTGTTTGTGAGACTGTAAAATAGATAAGAAATAATAAACATCTGAGTCCTAACAAGAAATATTGTCTCACTCATTTAATCCTGACCCTGGAGAAAGAAGAATACAGCCTCAACAGTGTGCAAGGTTCTTTCTGCCTTCTGGAGGTTTTAATAGTGATAAAACTGGGAGCTAAAGCTCCAAAGAAGTGATGTTGTCAGGGAGCTGTGTCAAGAAGAGGGAGTGCTGGCAGAGCAGTGTGGTGTGCTGAAGGTGGAGGATGCAGGAGCTGTGGGGAGATGGAAATCATGGCAGAAAAAGTGGCCCAAAAATGGAAGATACCCCTCAGGATATTTGGATATTGGGATGGCAGTGAAATCACTGCTCTGTTGGGTTCTCTGGGCCATGGACTCTAAAGATTGTTAATTCTCAGTTGTGTATGGGTGGCATATCCATGGGGGGAATTATATGATTATGTGAAAACAGTTTTTGTTTTTGTTAGACATACAAACCTAACCTTTTCCTCTCCTTACCTCTGTTCCAGTCTCTGTCTGCTGCTGTCTCTTCATTTTGTTCCTCTTCCTGTCTGAGCTCACTGGATTCATAGCCACTGAAATGTAAGTAAAAGTCAAGTTTTCCCTTGTTTGTGTGCATGTGAATCTTTACAGCTTTACTGTTATCTGAGAAAATTATTCCTGTAATTTCACTAGGTCACTTCGTTGCCTAATGGGTTTGGGATTCCTTTAGGTTGAGTCCAAATTCTCAGACATCCATTCAGCTTTTTAATTTGCTAAAATTAATAGGCAAACTTGGTTCTGAACTATTTTTGGTAGAGGAAGCTGCTCCAGACTTGCTTGATCCTTTATTAGCTGCATGCTGGATTGCATAATTAGCAGCATGGAGAAATGGATTGCATAAAATAAGAATTGCCAGTTTATCAGTAATTGCTTTTTTTTATAATGTCAGAGCTGAATCTCTGATTCATGCAGGTAGCTTTATTAATGTGTGAATTTTTTCTTCTTCTGTTGAGCCTTAGTAGGAAACCTTTTTCACAGGTTTTGTGCCTGAGGACAAATTGCCCCAGGTGGTGACAGCTTTGAGAAAAATGGAAATAATTTCTATTTTTAAAAATTGCTCATTGAACAAGCATGAAGCACTTAGTAACACTGAGTTAATCAGATTTTTTTTCCCCCCTGTTCTCGTGTTTTTCCTGCCTCGAAGTAAACTTTTAGTAACTCTTAACACATCTACCTTTGTTTTGGGCTCTAGGAAACCTTCTCCATCACCCTGCTGATGTGGCAGTGAGCTCACTGAGTGTGAGGCACAGTTCCTGGATAGTTGGGAAGGGTGGAACTTCTGTCAGGCTCACATGATGGTCCTGATAGCAACAGATGTCAGTGCTGAACAAAAAGGCTCTGAAACCTTGCTTAGATTGGCCATTTTGATAACCAAAAGGCTCTTTCATTGTTTTTGTGCAGCTCTGTCATAGATCAAGAATATAATTTCAGGAGTAACGTTAATGTTGACTAATGTTTAACTGAAGGCAGGAGTGTAATCAAGTTTGAGATCATTTTCTGTGCCTGTTGCACGTTTGCTTCAGAGATGGTATCTCGGATTTCTTGCTTGCTCACTGTTTCTTTGACTTCAGTTCCGTGTGTTTGCTTGTGAAATCCGGGGTCGCCTTATCAGCCACTTCACACAGCTGAGTTTCCTTGGGTTTCTTGTTTTAAAAAACAGAGAAAAGCTAGACAGACTGCTTCAAGTAAAGCACTGCTTTTTCTTGCTCTCCTCTTAGATTATTCTCTTGCTTGGTTTTCTTTTTTTCCTTTCAGTGCATGCTTTACAGGAGGAATTAGTAATATTTACCTAGTTTTGACCCAGTTATTGGAGTGCATGTCTTTATGTAGTGGCAGTTTCCTGACTAGAAATTCCTTTTTGAACAGCACAATTGCATAATTCTCTGAGGCCTCTTCTTGCTTTTTCCTTAAGAAGATGATGCATTTTCCACCAAAATATTGGGAAGTGCTGTAATCATGCTCAGCTGGCGAGTTCCTCATTAAAACCTCAGAGAGGTGGTGAAGTGCCTTTCCCAGCAGGAGCTGCCTGGGGAGGAGGTGTTTGCAGACAATAAAGCAGTAAAATTTGAGAGAGGATGTCATGCAAGGGTCTGGGACAAATGACTGCAGGAACCTGATTCGTCATGGACCATCCAGCACAAAAGCTCACACAAAAGAGTAGGAAAACCTCCTTCTGATGAGCTACAAGTCATCAGACTCTTGCTGGGAACATTCACCCCCAGCACTTGTGAAAAGGCTCTCCCAGAACGGTGGAAATACTTCAGAAAGTCACTTCAAGTCCTGCCCAGTTCAGCGACTTCGAAAGCGGGAGTAAACTTTTATTTTCCATTTCTTACTCACTGGTTTCTCTTCTAAGAAACCCAGAACGAGTTGTTGTGAGCCTCTTGTGGTTCCCTTTCAGTCAGGTATTACTGGCAGTGCCTTGTGAGGCACCAGACCCTCATTATTGGGAATAAGAATTGGGAGCTCCGTGTGGTCTGGAACTTGTGAGAACTCGGTGCTGCCATTAAACTGGGTAATAGCAAATAACAGGGGAAATACTGTCTCAAAAGGGTTTTTGAGCCTTGTTTGCCCATGATCCAAATACTTAAAAATATATGGAAGATTCCTTATGTGCAAACTGTTCAGTTCTCATCAACTTTTATTGCAAACTTCAAGGGTTTTTTAGTATTAAGAGTCTCCTAGAACAGATACCTCACCCAGACTGAAGTTTCCCAATGCCAGCCAGGACCTGAATGACTACAGGTGTGCAGTTACATGGGATGAACTTTCCTGCTTTGTCACTGCCAGCTGTGCTGTGAGACTGCATCACTCTTTCTCTTTTTGTGTCGTATTTCCCTTAAAGCACTTGACAGAGCCAAGCTGGGTGGGGAGAGCTGCACAATTCTGATGGCAAGGTGAGCACTTTACATCAGAGATGTGGCAGGTTCCCTGCTGAGCACTCCTGCTTCCCCCAGAGCCCTGTTACACCGAGTAATTTGTGGGGTGTGGGCAGGGACAGCTCCTCCAGGGCAGCCTCAGTGGTGCCCACAGGATTCCCTGTCTGACTCCCAGCACCCTTTTAAAGCAAGAGGTTGGTGTGGTTTGTTGAGCTCGTGCTGCAACATGAGAAAAGAAGGTTTGCTCTGCACCACACTGACCCCAAACACTCAGTGGCTCCTTCCCACTGCTGGACTTTCTTCCACATTCACATGGATGCAGCAACCTCAGTGCCTGGCATTACTCGAAATCTCGGTTTGGCTGCTCTTGCCCAACTTCAAAGCTGTTTTTTTCTTGACCAGCCCATTGTAGCATTTACAGTCTCAGCTGCTGAAGGCTTGTCTGGGTGGCAGAGAGCCAAGAAATGACAGCCTCATCTCGAGGATCACAGTCATAGCCCTAAAGCCAAACATTACCTGTGTGGGGCGGACAGCAGCTGTGTCATAACTCGTGTGGGCATTTCTAATGAATGCTGTGTCTGTGCACAGGAGCTGACTCCAGTTAGGAAGTCAAACCAAGGCTCTGCAGGAAGCTCATGGAAGAGGTAACACACTCTAAAGGCACATCCTAATCTGCTGCTGACGGGTTTCCTGGGGAGACCAGCCCTGAGGAGGGTACAAAACTCCCAAGTTGCTCATCTTCCAGATTTATCGTGTGACCCTGAAAGGGCTGTGAGCAGCCACGAAGGAAATCCAAGCTTGGCACTTAGGTGGGGCTGCATCCTTCCCAGGAAAAGCACAGTGAAGGGCTGGGGAGGGAAAAGAGCTTTCTTCTTTTCTCAGTCACAAGCCATCATTGCCATTTAGGGGAGGGTGAGTTTAACTCTGGAAGTCAAGGATCTGCTTGATTTTTAGGGGTTTTTTTGGTCCAGACTGAGAGTGACTGAAGACAGTCCAAACTTCAGGCATTGGAATGTCCCCATCCCTGAAGGTGTCCAAGGAACACCTGGATGTGGCACTCAGTGCTCTGGGCTGGGTGACAAGATGGGGATGGGTCACAGCTTGGACTTGATGGCCTTGGAGGTCTTCTCCAACCTAAAGTGATTCCATACCAAGAACCTTGATGAATCTCCTCAGTTCTGTGAAAGATAAAGAAAAGGAGGTCTGTGCTCCACATTTGAACCTCTGAAAGGTGAGCAGCATCAAACGCTTTTGTCCCACTGAGCCAATGACTCGAATGGCTGAAGAAATTAAGCTAAAGGGTTAAATGTGTCTGGCTTTTCTTGGGCTAGATCAACAATTGGTTGAGTTGGGAGTAGTCTGAGGGCTAGAAATGGCTTGTCCTGCCTTTAGGAGCCTCCTCATTCCTCTGCTGCTGTGTTGCAAATCAGAAGCACAGAAATCACCCATCTCTTTTCTAATTAACTCAGCTCAACGCTAGACGTTATTAGCTGGCAAGATGATAATCTCACAGTTTTATCACCCTAATTAGGTCATGAATTATGTCCTGTAATATCAATAATAGTTTTCCAAGTATTCCATCATTAAGGATTAAAGATGTAATTAACTAATCTGGTCTGCCTTGCATTGGCAGCCAGGGGAAGGGGTAGGAGGGTATGAATGTGGTGCTTGTGGTATGAATGTTGCTGCTCAACACTAATTCATCTGCCACAGCACACTATAGGAAGCAACAGACTGTTCCTGGCAGTGTTTGCTGTTTCTTTCTTTTTTTTTAATGTAATAACAGACAAAAACTTATCTGAAGTGACAAGTTTGCTAATTGGAAATCTGAGCCCCCCTGCGAGGCAATTAATTACTTCAGCAGAATATATGTAGTAAAATTACTGCCTTTTCATGGAAGTATAAACCATGAATCATGGAATATCCTGAGCTGGAAGGGACCCACTAGGATGATCAAAGCCCAATTCTTGGCCTGAAACAGGGATAGCCCCAAGAAGGCTGTCAGGAGTGTGGGAGGAAGGAAAACTTCAGGAGGTTCAGGGAGCAGTGTTCTTGTCCACACTGGATTCATTTGGGGTTTCAGGGAGCACTGTTCCTTGTCCACACTGGATTCATTTGGGGTTTTAGGGGAGCAGTGTTCTTGTCCACACTGGATTCATTTGGAGTTTCAGGGAGCGGTGTTCCTTGTCCACACTGGATTTGTTTGGGGTTTCAGGGAGCAGTGTTCCTTGTCCACACTGGATTTGTTTGGGGTTTCAGGGAGCACTGTTCCTTGTCCACACTGGATTCATTTACATGCCCAGGACTGATCCTGCAGAGCAGCAGGATTGTCACCAGACCTGTCTTCAGAGGCTTTTTGTCCCATGGCTCTCCAGAGTGTGTGGGGTGTGTTTTGTGGCTCTCAGCCCATGGGAATGGTAGCAGCCAGCAGAGTGTGATCCTGCTGCAACAGAGATTTCTTCTGCTGCAAACCCTAATCTGGGAGCACAAGCCAAGAGATGCCACAGTTCCTGTGTCCTGACACTGAGCTGGAGATGCACCTCCAGCCCTGCTGCCTCATCCAGCTGGGGCAGATGAAATGCTGGAGCCAACAGCACAGGCAGAACATCTTTGCAGGCAAAAGGGAATGGGATTTGTAATCCTGCTCCTGACCTTGAGACAGACACTTTTCTGCAGAAGGATGTAATCCTTAGCAGCCCTGAGAGGGGTGGGCAGGTAAGAAGCTTAATTGATGTTTGTGTAGCACCATGGGGATTACCTAACACGAGGTGTTGGACGTTTGTGAGGGGTTGCTGTGCCCTGTGTGGGTTTGCAGGAAGCGGAAGGTCGTGGCATGATGTCATTTGCAATTCCTGACTCAAGTCTACATTGACGTCTTTCGAACCCTTCTCCTTTCTTCCTGTCTCCTGGAGAGCTGTAATTCCTCCCTTTGTAGGGCAGCGTGCTTGCTGTGCTCCACAGCTGATCTGGGACAAGGACCTTCACACTGAGGAGATGATTGGGATGCAGAAGATGACAAATCTCAGAGCAGCAGACACACAACACAGCAGAGAGTTTGCTGACCTGCTTGTTGTTTCTTCACACAAGTTGAAGAGAAGATTTTTCTAATCTTTGTCTAATGCTTTCTGGTCTGGCACCACTGAAAATGTGGTGGTGCAGAAATGTCAGCATTGGAGGGTTGTGTTTCTGGAAGGTGGTTGATTAGAGCTGAAAGGGCAAGTGGAGCCAAGAGGGCTCACTTGAGAAAGTCTTTTGAGAAGCTTTGGGCTTCCTGAAGAAAGAATAATTATTTTCCCTCTTAGGCGTGGGGTCCTGGAGATCAGAGGGTGCCTCCTGGGAGTTGGAGGACAAGGTAAAGTGCAGCTTTCTGCAGTAAGTGGCTGTATTTTCTCTGTGGCTAGTGACTGAGGAGGAGACTGGCTGATTGTTTACGGTAAAAGGGGGAGAAGAAAGGCTAAAACCTGAAGCAGGGACTTAGGACAAGAAGGACAGAGGACAAGGCAGATGTGTTTAGAGAGCACCCATGCAGTGTGTGAAGCTCTGGAAGGTGGATGCAGTGCCCACCCTGGGATCCAAAGGGCTGCAGGCTCTCCAGCTGCTGAAGTGAGGTTAGAGCTGCTGGGTGGGAATAAGTTACTGGGGAAGTTTTGTTTCTGGGGAAACGAAGCTGTTGTGTCATAAATTTGAGACCTAAAGCACAGGGAACAGGTCTGACTTTCTTTGGATAAAACCCTGAAGCCATGCTGTGCCCTCTGGCTGCTGTGGCCCCTTTCCCTTGGCTCTCAAGTGCCATTGCCATGATCTGGCCAGAGGGCCCCTCCAGCTTTTTTTTTGCGTGGAACGCTGGAAGTTTGTACTGGAAGTTTGTAAGCAAGCAGGGTAAGCAGCCCAGCAGCATCACTCAGGAATGTGAAGTATTTCCAAGTGGCTCTTTCTAGAAGTGAAGCAGATTCCTGATGTCTGGATCACAGAGAAACTTCCCTCCCGTTCCTTGGGTCAGTGGTGGGAGGCTCCAGCTCTCACCTGGTATGTTGCACTCGTTGTACTTTCAGAGCTCTGCACCCTCACCCTCCTTTATTGTGCTGCTTTTATTCAAATATTCCTTGTAGCAGCCAGGAAAACACCAACTCCTGTGTGTTTGAAGAAGGTACACCCTGCCTTTGGAGTCACAATATCACCAATATCACTGCCTCTCTCTGCCTGGCCTCAGGTTTGATTTCCCTTATGACCATCCCAGATTTACTCCTGGGACACTTTATATTCCAGGACAGACAGCTATAAATTGGAGTCAACTTCTTTTCTTCCACCAGAGACCTTACTCCTTCGGGGAGAGTGGCTAGAGGGGGTAAATAGTGCTTTTCATCCCAGGAGAGTCTTGATTAAATAGTAGGAAGGCTGTGTGCAGCTTGGCTTTTTGGCCCTGGGGATGGGGATAGCAAGGGACATGTGAGTACCACCTTTGCCACCCAAACCTAGGTGCCAGTGGCTCACTGGAAGGAATAGCCTTGACCCTGGAAATTTGCATTACCTGTGAGATTTCCAGAATTCCAATACTCCAGATATTTGAGAGGAGAAATGTCCAGTTTGTTAAAAACAACGTTTCTTGTGAGGTTTGCCCCAACAAGTACAGCCTGTGGTATGCTGCCATTGTACCCTTGGCTCCTCATAGTGAGAGGGAATATCAGTGACACACAAAGGATGCATTTTGGAGTTGGATTTGTCAGTTTGGGCCCTCAGCAGGAGCTGATGGTGCCAGGAGGAGGCAGTGGCTGGAGCTGGGAGGGAGAAGCAGGATCCAGCTGGGTGGATGAAAGGTGATGCTGTGAGTTGAAATGAGGGGAAGGAAAGGAAGGATCCACTATCACGAGCTGTCTGATGTCTGTGGAGTGATAGATTGGGTTATGAGATGTGGAACATGAGTAGGAGAGGGGCAGGGGGCTACTGGGTAAAGAGGAGGAGGAAGAGGCCATGGGCATTGCCCAAGGGCCAGGTTGAGAGCCACTGGTCCAGTGACCGGCCTGCGGGACAGGAAACCAGTTTCCTTTATCTGCAGCTAATGGGATGTGTGACCTGGACAAGCTGCCCCACTTCTCTGTGCCTCAGTGATCCAGTGAGCAGCCAAGTGACCTCAACCCTTGCCTTCCTCTGTCAGAGCTTCCAGGGGCTCCCCATGCACAGAAATTTCTTTGTCACTCGCTCATCACTGAGAGCCTCCTGTGCCTTCACTGCTGGAACCACACAAAATCTGACAGGTTCAGGGTTAGAAATAAGAGGAATGTTGGATTTGTCTTTACAAACAACCTGTGGGTCTGCTGGTAGATAAAACTAGCACTGAGAGATAAAACAGTGGGAAGGGTTCCACTGATTGATGAATGGAAAATTTACTTGCCTTTACAAAAAAAGTGCAGGTTTGCTGATAAATGAAATTGGATATTAAAAGATGAAAGAAGCAATGGGGAAAAACTATGAATTCTGTAAGAATTAAAAATTAAAAGGGAGGGTTATACATTAGAGGGGAATTTCAGGTATCAGGTGTTCAGGTGAGTCTGGACCTCTCAAGTACCTCAGCCAGTGGGGAAAGAGAGAGGGAAATGCAGATGGGAAATTGGGAAAAAAGGAGGCTGTGTCCTCCAAAAATTTGAGAGATCCCAGGGGAATGTCCCATGGCCTCTCCCTTTATTTAAATAAAGTAAAAGGACTCCTCTGTCTCCTTTTTGGACCTAAACCTCTGGTGTTTGTGGATTAATTTTCCTGACAGAAATCAGCAAATACAAAGACTGACAGTGCTGGGGCTCTTCTCCAGAGAGCTGGGGTGTTCAGCAGAGCTGCTGGACCTGGCTGTGCTCTGCTGTACTCTGGGCATCTCAGCCAGCACAGCGCTGGGAAGGAGCCAGGGGTTATGAAATGAAATGAAATGGGCTGGCTGGAACTGGGAAACGGATGGGAGCACTGAGAGCTGCCTTGCTCTGGGGGATTAATGCCCATCCTGGCTGGAGCTGCTCCTCCTGGCCCTATTTGGATATATGACTTAATGCCATCGCTGCCCAATCTGTCAGTAATGGACACGTAGAGGGGAGAACACATTCCACCCAGTGGGACAGGGCTCAGCCAAAAAACTGCTAACTAGGTCACTGATGAGCAATCTTTCCCCTCCCTCTGTGTCATTTTTATTAATCACTTGAAAAATAGGTTGAGTAATGATTGCAAGCAACTTGTCAAGCCAATTAAAAGCAGAGAAAGGTAGGGCTGTGAAGCCGAAGACAAATGCTGTGCTGGTTTTAAATGAGTGTCTGTAAACCCCGCTGACCTGTGAGTAACTGCCTCCACAAAAGCCTGGCAGCAGTTGTGTTTCTCAGTGTGAAGGTTTGTTTCTTCTGCATCCACGGGGCAAACAGTTCATCATGGCCCAGGGATGTATCACCAGAGCAAAATTCACTTTGAATCTGTCTTGTAGCTGCCTTGGTCTGGTGTGACTGTTAGCATGTGGACTCTGCAGTGGGGCTTGTCAAAGAGTTTAATGCACTTTGAATGTAAAATGAAAATGCTACAGAGCACTTGCTAGTTTTATTTTATGTAATTTGCCTGAATCTAAGTTCCCATAGCTTTATAATCTGCCCAGCTGGAAGATAAATTGTCAAATCTTACTTGTTGGACAGGGAAAGGAGCTTCTAGGTAGTCTCACCATCATCTCAGTTCAATGGGGTGAGTCTCCCCAGAGTGGATTCTCCAGGACCATTCAGCAAATTCAGCACTGGGGTTGTTTTGGTTTATTTTCAGATGGATTGGATGTGCCAACAATAAATATTTATACTCTTGCATTCTTCTGCCTCTCTATCTGTGTTTTGTCTCCTGTGAGATGTGTGCCAGCACTGTGGGTGCTATGAGACAACGTTAGTCTTTGGGAGACTGCTGTAGAGTGTGTGAGATCCTGCTGTCCAGGATGTTTCTTCCCATCTGTTCCTGGCTCAAATCCTCTTCTCCTTGATTTTAGTCACCACTTTTGGTTACCATTCATAGCTTGAAATGTGATATTAAGGAGAAGGATACAAATATGTCCTGCTGCCTTCCTTCTCTTGCTGCTCTGCCAGCTGGGTGGCAATAACAAAAGGCAATTAGTGACACAAATAAGCTTTCCTGGGGGGTAGTTGAGAGCAGCCTTTCTCTTGAACTATTTATGGAACAAATGGAAAAACACATGCTTTTCTCCTGCCTGAAAGGAGTAGCAGCCATGGGGAGGGTTGGGTTGGATGAATAACCTGCCACCTCTTCAGCATTAGGGTCTTGTTTTGTAGCACCTCTGAAAACTCAGGGAAGCACAGAGCAGAAGTTTTGTTTTCTGCTGGTGCAGAACTTGTGTAAAGCCTCCTGCACTTGCCAAGCAAGGAGTCAAATTAAGCCATGATTTGCCCCCATTCCATCCTGGAGAGCTTTCCCTGCTCTCTGTAACTGTTGTAGCCATCACACAATCAAATCTCCTCTTTCCAATCTCCTTTTCCTCTCCCCATGCAAGTTTTTGGGTTTTCCCTGTGGGAAGCAGCCCTGTGCCTGAACCCACCTGTGTTTTTGCCCTCCAGAGTTAATGAACTCTACGTGGATGACCCAGACAAAGACAGTGGAGGGAAAATAGAAGTGAACCTGAACATCAGTTTGCCAAACCTGCACTGTGAATGTGAGTACCCCTTTCACTCAGCAGCTTTTCTTTGTGCTTGAAGTAATACTTGAGATGGGCCCAGGCTGGTACAGTGGCTCTTCTTCTGTAACAGGATGGAAATCAAGTAGCTGCAGCCTCTGCCAATATCCCATTGCTTTCTGTTCCAGGCCAGGGCACCTGGTTTCTTGGACTATGTGTTAGTGGCTGATCTCCCTCACTGGCTTTTTTCTAAGTCTCAATCTCATTTCTTTTTCTTTTTCTTTTTCTTTTTCTTTTTCTTTTTCTTTTTCTTTTTCTTTTTCTTTTTCTTTTTCTTTTTCTTTTTCTTTTTCTTTTTCTTTTTCTTTTTCATTTATTTTTTTAATAGCAACCTTTTTGTGTCTGGGAGCAAGTAACCCCCAAAGTTCACTTTGGAACTCTGAATGCACCAGCTGGTTGTTGGCTCTTCCCAAGTCACCTGCCTTGTGTGCCTGAAGATTTTCTGTTTGTGTGATTGTGTTTGCAGGCAGCTGGCAGGACATGGGAGTGTATTTGTGTCGAATAGGCAGCGTGAAAAGTTTGGTTACAAAGTTTTTATGGCACATCAATTTTTGACAAAGGACATCATAGCTCAGTTTAGACAGTCAGGAAAAAAGGTGTGGATTGTTTTTAAGTAAAGGGAATATATGCTTTTCCCATGTAACCTTTCTGTTACTTATTTTGTTTTGATTTTTTTTTTGTCTTCTTCCTCCCACCCCTGCAGTGGTTGGACTGGACATCCAGGATGAAATGGGAAGGCATGAAGTGGGTCACATTGACAACTCAATGAAGATCCCTCTCAATAATGGGGATGGCTGCAGATTTGAGGGCCATTTCAGCATCAACAAGGTGAGTGGCAGTGACAGTGGGTGAGGCTGTGCTGGCTGGGGCAGTGCTGGCAGGATCCATTGGTAAAAAAGAAAATTTGAAAATCTGTGTCTCTCCTGCCATTGTGTTTGTTGATGACCCTGATCAGACAGAAATTTAAGTCAGTGTGGGGAGAGGAGCCTGCATGGCCAGAACCACAAGGAATGTGTTGGACCAGGGGTTTTCTTCACTCTCCAAAGCAGGTAATGGAGACAGAATTGCTGAACAGAGCAGCTCTGTGCAGCAGCCCCGTGTTCAGGGGATGTGTGAAAACCCTACAGATGCCAAAGGGCTTCTGTGTTTACTCCTTACAACTTCTGCACCTCCAAAACGTGACTCACTGTGGAGAGGTCTTTGGCAATGGCTGCATCCCAGCTCTGCTTTGTTCTGAGAGCTGCAGAATGACAGGAATGTTCCCTCTGGAGGGTGCCAGGGCTCCGTGCTGGGATGTTTGGAATACAGCACGAGGCCCAGCGCATGCTTGCTGGGGATGCTCCGCTCTGTCTCCAGGAATGAAAATCCAGGCCTGGAGGAGGCTCCTCTTTGGGATGGGTGTGTTCAAGATTGAATAATCTGGCTATGTAACGCTGGAGATGACTTGCTGGGGTGGGGGAGGCACTGGTGGGACCCGCTGATGTCCTAAGAATGGCACACCCTTTATTCACTCCTCTTCGTGTACCACAGGCTACAAAATCCTACTTCCTTCTTTTCCTCCCAGGTCATGTTAAAGCACATCTAAAAATAACAGGCAGAACCTCTTGCTGATTCTGCGGCATGGAAAGCAGCAGGGATTTAAAAAGAGGACTTTGTCCTCATCTCCAAGCCACCAGGATTGCTGGCAGCTGGTAGTCCACAAAACTGGGAAAGGGTTTCTGGAAAGGTAGAACAATTCCCAGAGCACAGAGCTGAGACACCTGGGGGCTTGTCTGCTGGATGTGACGTGTCCTGCTCACCAAAGCAGCTCCCAAAAGGAGTGCAGAATGTGGCAGTGAGGAGCTTCCTCCACTGCTGATTTGTGTCTCATTTAGTGGCTGGGACAGCTGTCACAGGGAGGGGAGCTGACCAGGACTTCTGGCTCCGGAAACCTGAATCTCTTGTGTGTGACCTGGAAATCTGCAGTCTCTTGGCAGGAACTGGACAGGCTGAGCTGGGAGCTGCAGTGGGACCTGGCCAGGCTTGGGAACTTGAGCAAGTTGGGTGTTGCTGTCCCAGCTGCCAGGGAGGACAAGGTGACAGTGAGATGATGGTGTGTGCTGCTTGCTGCAGGGCCTGACGCCCTGCTTGCTGAGCTTGTTTATGACACAGCTGGTGTCCACACCTGAAAGTGTTCCCAGGAGTGCACTGCTGCTCCTCAAGTCATTAAATCAGCTTTCCTGAAAGCACATGGAACGGGCATGTGGCCTCCCATGGCCCTGCTGCTGAGGTGTCTCTGTAGAGAGCACACTGGGCACCAGTTGTATAACCACCCTCCCACTCCTGCCTTGGGCTGTGCCACATTGGTCCAGGATTGCTTCATTTCACAACCTTTTCTCAATAGAAAAATATTCTTGCACCCTCCATGGCAGTGGTTGAGCTGTGTCTGCTGAAAGACTCCAGGGCTAGTGACCTGAAAAGTGTGTGCATGCAGAGTGGTGCCATCAGAGTGACACCAGGGCTCATTTTCTGTCTTGGAACTGAACCTTTAGGTGAAACTTGTGTTTTTCAGTTCTTTGTGTTTCCCTCCATTAAAAAAATTAAAAGGAAGGGCTCCTGCTGGCTCCTGCCAGGGGGAGAAGGTGAAGACCTAGGTTAGTTTGTATGGGATGCCCACGTGGGTTTGGTGGTGGATTTTCTTTTTATATAAAACTCATTCTTGCACACAATCTCAAAGGCAAAGTTGCTCATGACTGGTACCAGAAGAGAAATACATCCCAATCTTCCTGAGCTGCTCTGCAGCAGTGGGCCCCTTTGCAAATGCCAGATGTGGGAGTAAGACATTGAGCAAGAGAGATGAGAATTTTATTTTGATAGGGATGAAAGACATAGCCTTAAGTGCTGGGAATCCCTGGAGCTGGGATTGACCCACTCATCATCTCCTGGTCAGGAACATCAGCAGTGTGGGGGTGCCAGACTCCGGGGCTGCAGGACTTGAGTGTTGGTCAGGTGCAGGAAGGTATCACAGATTCTTCCATGTTCCTGGATGGATCCAGGCATCCATTCCCATGTCACATCACAGAGCTAGTGATGCCTTGAGGGATAAAATGTGAAATCCTGTCTTCCCTGTCTTGGCTAATTTTAGGTCCCTGGTAACTTCCACGTGTCGACGCACAGCGCGACGGCGCAGCCCCAGAACCCCGACATGACTCACGTCATCCACAAGCTCTCATTTGGGGACAAGCTACAGGTGAGTCCTGAGAATTCCCTGGCTGTAGGGGAATGCAGTGAGAGTGGTTTAATATTAGACACTTTGGTTTTATGGAAGGCCTGTGTGTCCCTGCAACATAAGCTCAAGTCTGGAAGAGTTCACCGCTGCCACAATTCAAGCAGAAGCAGTGTCACAGAACAACTGTGCTGATTTTTTCCAAAACTGGAAAACTCCATGGCTGTCTTCCTGCAGGGAGTTAGAAATGAGGGTTTGTGGCTCAGCAAAATCCTGGTTTTAGCATGAACAGAGCAAACAAACCTTTCTGCCTTTGTGGAGGAGCAGTGATGCACTCAGGGAAGATATGTGCTTGCTACTGTGTTCACCACAGCAGCTCTTTTTAATTCACCTCACTGTACTTGTATAGCAGACACCTATTAGTCAAATCTGTTCTGTGAAACACAAGTTAGACTTAGCACTGCCAATTCCCTGCTGGGAAGAAGCTGAATGCATGCACTTGCCCAGTGGATAGAGTTTCACCAGGTGCTGCAAGTTATGTAATATTACCTGATTTCTCAATAAGGACAGATTACAGCACTGCTCTAGCCTACTTCCAAGGAGCTGGCCTCACAGGTGGGAGTTCCACATGTGCACACCCAGCTTGAGACTCACCCTAAACATTGCTTACCCATAGTCTCTCTGTAATCTTCTCTCCTCAGCACAGACGTCTCATTAGTCTGCTCCTTGTACACCCACTTCCAAAACCCTTTTTCATGCTAACAAGTCTAAGCGTTGCTTTGTAGTCCTCTGATTCTGCTCCCGGCTTCTTTTAGGAATTATCTTGTGTGGGAACCAGGAAATATTAGCGTATAAATAAGCTTGGGTTAGTGTCTGTAAAGCACACTGAGATTATGAAAAATACTAGGTGAGTGCTAATAGGGAGTTGTGCAGCCTGCGTGGGAAACGGGAGCTCTGAGGGAGCATTCCCATTGTTTTACTATGGAATCCTGGAGCAAGGCAGCTGGAGTGTGAATCAGCATGAAGGAGGAGCCTGGGGAGACAAGCAGCAAGTGTTCTTCAGTTCTTGTGGTGAGAAACCTGTCTAGCAAACGTGGAGTTGGCTCCCGATTTGGACAGGCTGAGTGTTTTCAGAGTTCAGGATAACTGCTCATGGTCTGAGTGCTCAGGGTGCTGCTGGTGCTGCAGGCAAACTGCACTTCAGCAGCACAAATTAAAGAAGGATGTGTTCACCAAACAGGTGCTACCACGACTCAGCAAGCAGTGAGAGCCAGCAAGTGTGGAGAGCTTCAAATCTGTCTTGGTGCACCTTTGAATATTTCAGGTTGTCTCCACCTGCTTTGAAGTAATAAAAGCTTATATTCCTAAAAGAGGGTGAGGATCTTCTCATTCACTTGTGCTGGGAGTTTGTGGGTTGTTTCTGACTCTGCCACAGTGATCCACTGAGGGACAGGCTGTGTTCTCCAGAAAAACCAGTCTCTTTGAAGCAGAGATTTAAATATCATCTGGCACTGAACGAGCTTTGAGTCTTCATCACTACTTCATGCACAATAGTGGCAGACTTCCTGTAGATTTTTCCCTCATTTAGATGAGATCAGAATTGAAACCTGCAGAATTAAAACTCATGCAGCAAGTTCCTGCATGTCAGGTAACCCAGTAAGGAAACCCAGAGGAAAGCAGGAGATGATGCCTTTTTACTGTCAGGGCAGACAACTCTCCTGACGAGGTTAAAACCAGGATTAATCAACACCATGATGTAGAACTCAGCAGAGATTATCATTAAAAATGCAACATCTCCAATTTCTACACCTCTTTCTTTACTGGATTACCTGACAGCTGGAGATGGAAACCTATTGGTTTGAATTTTGGTCTTGTCTACACAGGGCGAGAATCTACCAAAAGTTTGAAGTGGCTCTTAAAATCTGTGGCCCAGGTATTCTATAAGAGACTTCTTAGCTGTATCAAGAATGGAACATAACACTGTAGCCCACTCCAGGGGCTTCTTTTTGTTCTTTTCTCACTTAGTGATTGAAGAATGAGCTCAGCCTGCAGATGTAGTTTGGGAATGGTGGTGTTTGTGTGAAATTCCAGCAGAGCAGAAGGCCCTGCAGCAGTATCAGCTGCTGCTTTTGCTCTGCTCCTGTTCCCAGCACCTTCCAGTTGAACTTGCTGATGGTTTTGTCTCTCCAGAGTTTCCTTTCTGCTGAGCAAAACTGGTTCACTTGCTGCTTCCTCCATCATCCACTCTGTAGGGTTGGGAATAGGGAAATGTCCACTGGGATGAGGCAGATCCATCCATGTGCTGTCAGTTGTTGAGAGGGTCTGGAAGGAGATGGCATTGCCCTGTTGCTGAGGTGAAACTGTCACACCCATGGCCAGATCCTCCTTCCTAACTCTTCTTCCCTGTTGTCTGAGTTAAGGTCAGGAATTTCTGGGTTGTGGAGTTCTGTGTCCTTTACTTGTGAGCAGCACAACCTCTGACCTACAGCTGCTGCCATGGGTTTTTCCCTGCCTGGAGAGTTCACACATGGGTTGTTCTGCTGGTGGAGATCAGACTCCAGGTCACAGTGTGTGCAAGGCATGGAAATCCTGTTGTTCTGGGCACACAGATCCTCACAGGTCTGAAATCAGCTGCAGGAAGAGCTGCAGGGATGTCAGTGTTGGGGTTTGTCCTTCCCATCTCCAGGGCTGCTGAGTTGTACAGACCCAGCTGCTCTGACATGAGCCACCTTTAAAGAGGAGAGCTCCTGAGTTTTCACCCCAGTGTGACTGCCATTTATTTCCCTTTCAGCCTGATAAATTAATTTCACAGCTAACTCTGCAAAGCTCTTAGGAAATACTTCATGGTGAAAATTTCACAACTGGCCTCTTCCAACTGCAATTCCTTCAGCTTTGGAGTGGTTTTGGAGTTTCATCTTGTAAGAGGTTGTGAAATCAGCTTTTTCACTTGGAACCAACCACTGTGATGATGGTCACCAAAAGATATTTGGGGTCATCTTTTACTGGGTTGAGGCTTTGTTTTTTTGGAAAGGGTGAATCAGGCTGATCGCCTGGTTACAGGGTAGGGAAGCAAAGGTCAAGAGAATCAAGTCAGAGCAGAGTTTCTTCATCCTCCTTTTTTGCTTTCCAGGTCCATAACGTTCATGGAGCATTCAATGCCTTGGAGGGAGCAGACAAGCTCAGCTCAAACCGTGGGTATTCCTGGGGATTGCAGCTCTGGGGAAAGCAGGGCCATTCCTGCAACACTGCTGTATCCAGAACTCTTTAATTTGCCTCTTTAGCCAAAATGATCCAGGCATTGCTGGCTGACATTTCCATTTCCTCCAGTGCTACAGAAGAGGCTTAGCCCAAAAGGTCCTTTGCAGTCCTTATGGAATTTTTTTATCCATATCCTGTTCCTGTAGTGTCCCTTTGCTGCTGTTACTTCCAGCAGAACTTTTCCTTGTACTTGTGTTGCAAATTACCTTTAAATTTCTACTCTGTGGATGGCACAAGGGACATTTTCATGGCCCTTCTTTATGACCAGCACAAAAAGGAAAAATCAGTGCTACAATTCAGAGTAGAGGGTTGTCTCTCAAATGTTCAGGCTTCTCCAGGACATCAGTCCTGTCCATTTCTTGGAACAGAATTTCTGTGGCTGTTCCTGAAGCCATACAGTTGTGGTTTGGGGTTGTTTTTTTTTACCTCCAGGAGCCAAATGTCATTATGTTACACTTGGCTACAGGATCCTGCAGAGATGTCATGTAGAATTCTGTTTTAGAACTGTTTTAGCAGACACAAAAACCAGAATGAGCCATTTAAATAATGAAAAAAAAAGGAGTTAAACAGCTGTAGGAGAAGGAAGTTGAGAAAGCAAGAAAGAAATGGAAGTACACAGGAGTTGAGAAAGCAAGAAAGAAATGGAAGTACACAGGTTGTGATACCTCAGGTTTTTTTGTCAAAATGATCTCAGTGGGCTGCAGCCCTAACCTCAGCCAGTTCCTGATTTAACCAGGCTGTTTGTGGTGGTGATGAAAGTGTTACCTTTTATAGTTGCAAGCAGTTAGGAGGGCTCCAGTAACCCAAACCTGGGGTGGGTTTTGGTCCTGCAGAAGTGGTGGGTGGCTTCTGGTGTCACCCAAGTACCTGACAGAGCTCTGCTCAAAGGGCAGAAATGCGGGATGTGGGGCTTTGTCACTGAGATAAGGAGGAGGGTGACACCCTTTCGGTGTGACTTTTTGGAATTGTTCTGTGGGCTGGCTCCTTGCTCTCAGTGCTGACTTGTCCTTCCCTTTCCTTCCCTGAGCACAGCCCTTGCCTCTCACGACTACATCCTGAAGATTGTGCCCACGGTGTACGAGGACATGGGCGGCAAGCAGCGCTACTCCTACCAGTACACGGTGGCAAACAAGGTAAAGGAGCAGCTGCTGCTCCAGGAGGCTGCTCTGCATCCCAGGGGATGTGCAGCCACCGTTCCCTCCCCTCCTGCTCCTCTCGGTGCCCTGTGTTTGTAGGTGAGCAGTAGCCTCTGCTGGGAGAAGGAGGAACTGAAGCTCTGCAGAGCTGGCATTTGGGATTGTGAAGGTTTATCGAAGCAGGTGTTGCTTTCCTTCCTGAGGAAGCTGATTTTCCTCCTGGCATTCTCACCTGTCAGTTTAGCTGATGTGGATTTCTGTGAATGGTGTGGGAGGTGTTTAGAGGCTGCAGGAGCTCCTGTTGTGCCTGTCAAGATGCATCTGAATGGAAGCTGTAATCCAGCTGAGGACACAAAACATCACTTACACCTGGTTTCAGTAACAAAACAGTTGTGATGGATGGATGGATGAGACAAATCAGTCAGCAGAGTTTTTAGCTTTTTACAGATGTTGAATTCAGACATTAAGCCACTGAACTGTAGCAGCAAATATGTGCTGGTTGAGTATTTCACAGTCCCTGCTTTATGATAGTGAATTATCACAGAACCCATTAATTTGGAAAAGATCCAAGATCACCAAATCCTACCAGTGACCAATTCCCACCTTGTCCCCCAGCCCAGAGCACTGAGTGCCACATCCAGCATTTTAATAATTCAATGTATTGAATTTTAAGGAAAAAAAAAAGACCCTATTTACTTTTTAAGGTAGAAAGCATCTTCCAGTTGAAAATTATTTGCCATTCAGGTGCTAAATGAAAGTCCAAAATCTGTTTGTAATAGCTAATTACTTCTAGTTTGCCCTAACTGATAATTCAGCACACACTCTCCTGGACTAGTTCTCAGATTAATGTTCCTGACTAGTGACTTTTGGGCTTGCTTGTGTGGTGTGTCCCAGGGATTTGGACATCTCCCTCTGTTCAGATTACAATGTATTTGTTCTGCTTAATGTCACAACTGCTGTTCTGATAAAACTCCTGTGACAGGAGTTCTGAAAGTAATTTGGAAAATAGACAGCAGGAGCTTTTGACACTTCTGTGAGTTTGGCTGTGAATTGGGGCATTCAGCCAAGTCTGACTCATTAGGGCAGGATTGGTGGTGGGGAGAGGGGGAGAGGAAGTCAAAAATGAGGTCAGTTCTGTCAAAACTGAGGTGCTGAGAAGCACTGCTGCCTCTGTGCTTTCTTCTTGTGGTGCTTTAGTTCTTTACTCCCACACTGTAAATGGAAATGGAAATGAGGTGGGAAAGGGAAATGGGAGGCCACTGGAAGAGTCTGGCAGAGAAGGGCTGGGGTGAGCAGAGTCTGAAGGGTAAACTCTGTCTCCTCTCTTAGCTCCTCTGTTTCTTCACTTCCCAAATAACCACTGTCTCCCCAAAGTGAGCTGCAGAACTCCAATAAAAGCCCTGAAAATGACATGACTGAAGACTTCTGCTTCTTTTGTCATCATGGGATGAACCACCTAAAAATCAGGAAATTTGGGATTTATATAAGATGATTGAAGAGAAATGCTGTTCCAGTAGCACGCAGAGAGCAAAATGAATTTTTTTTTGTGTGTCATGCTCATGAGCATCCTGCTGCTTGTTGTTTTTTCATCTTTCTGAAGTATTTGAGGCTGTCTTTGCCTCTTTGTGAAGGAGAATTGAACCAGGAGAGGAGATGTGAGCTGGCAGCTTGTCACAGGGCTGAGGAGAGAAGAGCAGCTGGGTGGAGAGGCAGCCAGTGCCACACTGGGCTCTCCTTGGACTGCTGGGTCCCCAGCCTGCTTTCCTTGGATTTTTCTTCACTCTGTGAATGTCCTGATCCTTGAAAATTGAAAATATTATCTCAAGAAGGTGTGACTTTAGTTACAAAGCTGATGTTGCTGTTGGTACTGGGCAGTGTGTCCTGCTTGGTGCTCTCCTGTGGCACTGGACCTGTTAACAAACAAATGGGTTAAGGGAGATTGTCACTGGAAATCTGGAAGATGTCTCTCCCAGACAAGCCTGGGATATTTTTTGTACTTTTGCCAGTATTTTTTGAACCTTTGCCAATATTTTTCTGTATGCAGTTTCATCCTGGCTTTCAGCAGGAGTTTTAAACATGGTTTGAACATGGTTCCAGATGATTCATGCTAAGAGGACAAAGCATTCCCATTGCTGGTCCCAGCGGGGAGGGGGCCTGACAGAGGAATGCAAGGACAAGGAGGGATTTTCAGGCTCTTAAAAACTAAATTCCATTTGTTTGGTGAATGATTTATATACAAAATATAGACATACATGTGATTTACAGAACCAAAACTTCACCTGCAACTGTTTGTATTTAAATAGAGCAGATCCAGGATGGAGAATCAATGACAGCCTTTCTGTTTAGTCCTGTAGCTCTGCATGAAGGTGGGAGTGATCACCATCACTCTGTCCCCAGCTCTTTCATTATCAGGCTGGAAGGAGATGGTTTTGCTGTTTGATAAGGATGGGAGGTGAGCAGTCACACAGGAATTCACTGTTTGCTTTTTGCATCTGGTCACTGGTACAAAACAGTGGGGTGAGGGCTGAACCCACAGAGGCAGTTTTATGGCAGACACTCAGTTTTATCCCAGACACTCTCTGGGATGAGGTTGCTCACATTTTGTACCACTTTCCCCTTTTTTTTCCCCAGGAATATGTAGCCTACAGCCACACTGGCCGCATCATCCCAGCGATCTGGTTCCGCTACGACCTGAGCCCCATCACAGTGAAGTACACAGAGAGGAGACAGCCTTTGTACAGGTTTATCACATCGGTGAGTGCCCCAAAAATCTCCTTCTCCCTTCCCCTGCCTGCCTTTCGTGTCTCTCTGAGCCTTTCTTGTCCAGAGGAATTGAGTTTTGTGACATGGTGGAGATAAAGCAGCACATCACTGGGGAGGTGCTGAAGTGTGAGGTGACTGGTGAGTCCAGTGCTCTGACAATTTGATTTAATAGCTGAGCACAAAAAAGAAGGAAAATTAACCTATTCCAGAAGTGCCAGGCTCTGTCTAAGAGGATGGGCTCTGTTACAGCATGTCAGATGCTTGGAAGTAAAGCAAATGCGGTGAGCAGGAAAACTTCAATAAACTGCCCAGTAATGATGAGATCAAATGTGCAGAGAATCTGGAATGGTTTGGATTGGAAAGAACCTTAAACCTTATCCCATTCCACCCCTGTCATGGCAGGGACACCTTCCACTGTCCCAGGGTGCTCCAAGCCCCAGTGTCCAGCCTGGTCTTGGACACTGCCAGGGATCCAGGGGCAGCCACAGCTGCTCTGGGCACCCTGTGCCAGCCCTGCCCACCCTTTTCCACCCCAAAGGCATCCTGTGCTCACCTAGAGGGTTTTCCTTTGTTCAAGTGAAGGAAGGAGAGCTGTTATAAGATACAGATCTGCCTGTCCTTGCTATCTGCTGGTATTTGGGTGATTTTTACAGTAAATAGGAAGAAAACTGGCAGTGGAGATTTTACCAGCAGCCACTTCTCTCTTCTCCTACAAGACACTGAATTTTTTTTTTTTTTTTACACTGAGATTTACTCAGTGCTGCTGCTTGGCTTAATATGGGAATGCCAGTTCCAGGCATTTACTCCTGGGTAGAAATGGAGAAGAGCTGCATTATCAAATTCCAGAGGTGTTTTCCTGACGAGTTATGTTTGGATCTGTCCAGAGAGCATCCTGCAGTCCTGATCTCAGCATCCAGAACAAAGCTGTGCTGGCCAAACTTCTCATTATGCAAAGAGCTATTTAAAGATCCTCCAGAACTTAAAAAAAAAAAAGTGTCTTCAGGGAGTTGGCTTAAAATTGAAGCTGCAGTGAGCTGTGCCAGTGAGGCATGGTGGTATGTGAAGCAGTTGATAAATTGGCTGGAGTGAAGACCTCAAATTCTGATTTTTAAACTGTTTGACTGCTTTAATTGGAAGTCACATAAACAGTGTGGCAGAGTTGCACTTCAAGATTTTGATTTTGCAATTTCTGATAAACAGCAAGTTCCCTTTGCTGAACTTTAGACAGTGACCTCTAGAATACACAAATAACCAGATAAGGGGGCTTGAAATAAAACCTAAATATCGTGGTGAAAGACTTTCTCTTCTTAGCACGTCTGCTTGGCTTCAGAACATAATCCTAAAAAAGGTCAAACATCAGCATTTCATGACTTGCCATCTCATTCTGCCTCTGCTTCTTTCCCTAAAATTATGCTCCCAGAGGTTTGTTACACATCTTGTTGGGGGTGAAGGTGTGGAGGTGTTCATGGGAAACTATTTGATAGCTGAGATTATTCTTTAATTTTATTATCAGCATTGATTCACTGCTGATCTGCCATTATATGCCTATAAAAAGCATCTGTTTTTGAATGATGCCCTGCTTCTGAGTTGACAGAAGGGACCACAGGAGAGAATTTCGTCCCTGGTTGCCACATTGACATTTTTGGGTTAGTATCTCATTTGGATTTGTATCCCATGACCTCAAAAACTGAAATGTGTGTTTCCTGATGAGAATCAAAAAATGGAGCAGCAGTTCCACTTCTATTCCTGAAAAGATTGAAAGGTTGATTAATTTTCATTAAATAAGAATTTCAGTTTCTCCTCTTCCCCAGAACAACAGCCCTTTCCACACACCATGTTCCTCACTGGACTGAGTGTTGAATCACTGGCCCCAGGATGAATTTTGTCCTGTTCTGGCTTTAAAGGTAGCCAGGCACTTTCTGGCTGCTGGGCTGCTTAAGGAGAGTTTTGGAGTTGATTTTTGGCTGCTTTGTTTGGTCTTGCAAATGGCTGTGGTGCCAGGCAGCTCACTGGGGTCTATTCCAGTGGAATGCCCTTCCTCTGGAGGATGAGGATGATGCTGGTGCTGGCAGGGGCTGTGTCAGGATGTCACACAGGTGTGACAGACACTCAGGTGTGGCGGCAGAGCCTTGTTCCAGGCTCTCAGTCTGGTCCTTGTGGCCCTGGTGAGCTGCTCTGGGCCTCCTTTGGGCCAGCATTGCTGTACAGGAGGGCAGCCTTGGCTCTGCATCACAGCTTCACAGCCTTTAGGGTGGCACTGAACAGCCTGGGAGGGGGAGCAGCACTGCAGAGGATCAGAGCACCTCCAGCCCTGCCCTGTTTGGATGACATGATCTGTTCTTTAGCCCCTTCCTGTATCTCCAGCGTGGTCTTTTGCATCACAGTTGCTCTGGAGACCAGTTAGTGATGACCAGCACTGGGCTGGGGGCCAGCAGGGACTGGGCTGGGGTGTGTGGAGTCACTGCCTGGCTGTGGAAAGCATCAGCCTGTTCTGGGCAGCAGCTGCTCAGTTTAAAAACCACAAGACAGGCTCTGGGATAGGGGCTCCTTCACTGCTTACTTGGGTTCTCCTGTGGTTTTCAGTGAATTTAAATTAGTCCTGGGATGGAGGGTGATCCTGGGGACTTCAGAGAGGCTTTAGGGGGGTCAGTGCTGGAGGGAAGGACGCTCTGAGGGCTGATCCCATGGGAGAGGGGTGCTGGCTGCTCAGCAGAGAGCCAAAGGCACCTCCTGCTGCTGCTGCCAAGGTTATCTGATGCTCCTTGTCACTCACGACTTTGCCCTCCAAAACTTCAGCACTGCCAAAAGCAGCATTACAGCCCTGCAGCAGCATTCCCACATCCTCTCTGTCCCCGTTTTAACTCATGCCTGCTCCTTAGATCTTTGTGGTGTGAAGAATTACCCTCATTTTCTGTACCATGTGAGAGGTGCTTCCTGTGCCAAGGCTTTGGTTTAGCATAAGTTTGGGGTTTTTTTTACTTTATATGTCATGCTCTGTAAAGTTCAGTGCTAAAAAGGATTTTATATTACTTGTGGGTCAGTGCTGCCACTGTCACTATCCCATGAGTTTGCCAGGGGTCCTGGAGTTCACCACAGACACTTGGCAGAGTATTAAACCCAGGGTTTTTTTTGCCTGTCAAACTGCACTGTTTAAAATCAACTCATCCCTCATAAAGAGAAGACATTCAAGACCTCCTGGTTGAGGTTATGGAGCAAGGGGAAAAGTTTCACTGCTGAAAATTCATGAGTTCCTGTAAGTGGCCAAACTGAAAGAAGGTTTTATCATGAGATCAGTGTAGGGGCTGGGAGGGGAGAGCAGGCAGAAAAGCAGCCAAAGTTCTGCTGAAGCATTCAAAATCCAAAGAATTTTTTTTTTCCTGCTATGAGAGGACTCATCTGGCCTTTAAGTGTGAAAAAAAATTAAACTGGAAATAATGGAGGGTGGGAACTGGAGCAGAGTGGTTGCAGGCAGAAAAATTTCAGCCATGGGAGCTGGTACTGACAGGGGTCACAGATTCAGTCCTGTGGCATTTTTAAAACCAAGACACTGTTCTGCAAGATGTGCTGAAAATCTCTGGGTGGGATTTTGCAGCTTACCTTCCTAGGAATTGCCTGGGGGGTCCCCTGTGACCTCAAAAGTAATTTTCAGACTTTAGGACATCCCAGAGGAGCACAGTCACATACCTGACACTTGCTTTCTGTCACCTTGCTTGCAGCCTTGCCTCCTCCTATGTATCCCCTTGTGTTTAGGCATGAGCCTGCATCCCACTCTCCTGTGATCACCTTCTGTTCCAGGTGCATTCCTCATGCCTACAGGATGAGGGATTATTCCACTTCTGTGGAATTCCACTCACTGCTGGGATTATTCCACTTCTGTGTCTCTTTCCCTTCATCCTTTCATGGCTGTGCCTGAGTCAAGCAGACCTCATGGAGCTAAACACAGATCACTCCCAATAATTTATAATTAAATCTAAAGAAGTGCCTGATGCCTGCCTCCCATACATATTAGAGCTGTGCTGATAGAGGAACACTGCTGCATTCCTGTGCTGACCTAGAGCCCAGCACAGGTCACAAGGACTCCAAGCCCTTTTTCGTCACCAGGACCCAAAGCTGTGTGTGCAGGAGGCCCCCAGCCAGTGCCAGGTGTGTGTGACTCATCCCCACTCTGCACTACAGAGCTCTGCAGATGAATTTATTTTTTTTTTTCTATTCCCCAGCCCCTTGTGCTGCTGCACTGAAGTCAGATTTTCCTGCTGTGTGATGCAGGATCTGGCTGTTGGACGAGGTTTGTGTTTGTGGTGTGACATCTCCTGTCAGCTGAGCTGCTCTGAACTGAACTAACCCAGCTCCATGGTGGGCATTTCCCCGGGAAGTCACCCTGTGTCATGCCCTGAGAGACAGCAGGGAGGGGGCCACAGGGGCAAGGAGCTGGAGCTTTTTGTCCCCTAAAAACCCTGACTTTGCCTCAGGCTGGTGCTCTGGTTTTAGCAGCCTTGATCTGCTGGAATGCTGAGTGTCCTGCAAAAGCCACATTTCCTGCAGCTCCCTGTTTCACTGAGCTCACTAAATGTTCATCTCTTGGTTATAAATACCCATGGAAAGGAGCCGAGGTTCTCACTGCCTTCGCCCACCACTAATGAGCTGTTTGTTCCTTCCCCTCAGCGCTGCTGCTGCTGCTGCTGCTCTTACGTTATTTTTTTTGTCTCTGACTTTGCCCATGGGGTGCTGTGTGGGAGAAGAGACGTGGCAGGGTGGCACAAGTTCCCTTCTGGGCCAGCTGTGTTGCAGTTTTATAACGTTTATCATAGAATTATTTAGGTTGGAAAAGACCTCAGAGGCCATCGAGGCCAAGCTGTGCCTGATCCCCACCTTGTCCCCAGCCCAGAGCACTCAGTGCCACCTCCAGGAATTCCTTGGACACTCCAGAGATGGGGATCCAAACCTCCCTGGGCAGTTCCAATCCCTGAGCACCCTTTCCATGGAGAAATTCCTGCTGGTGTCCAACCTGAGCCTCCCCTGGCCCAGCCTGAGGCCGTTCCCTCTCCTCCTGTCCCTGTTCCCTGGAGCAGATCCCAAATCCCCCCCGGCTGTCCCCTCCTGTCAGGGAATTGTGCAGAGCCACAAGGGCCCCCCTGAGCCTCCTTTTCTCCAGGCTGAGCCCCTTTCCAGCTCCCTCAGCCTCTCCTGGTGCTCCAGATCCTTCCCCAGCTCCATTCCCTTCCCTGGACACGCTCCAGCCCCTCCATGTCCTTCCTGAATTGAGGGGCCCAGAACTGGACACAGCACTCACAGTGTGACCTCAGCAGTGCCAGCACAGGGGACAGTCCCTGCCCTGCTCCTGCTGCCACAATATTTTTGATGCCAAAACATCTGGGTTATGCTCAAGACTGGCTTCATACAAACCACCTGGTGGGGAGGCAGAAGTCAAACATCACAGGAGGGGAAAAAAGTCCCAGGGTGCCAGCAGGCAGTGTGATACACCACAGTGTACCCTAAAATGTTACCAGCCTTGGTGTCGTTACACAGTTCTAGTTTCCTAACTCCCACATTTTTTACTTCATGACTCTGATGCTCTTTTAATTTGGGCTTTTACGTTGTGTAGGATGAGGTGGTTCTGAGAATAACAGCACCAGGTTGTGAGAAGGGGAACAAGATATGGAGCTTATCTCCTGACAAGGGCCTGCCTTGGAAAAAGGGAATTTTTTAATGAACTCTCACTTTGAAGAGAAATGGACTCTCTCTCTGAAGGACAGAGTAATCCCAAAGCAGTGAGCCATTGTAGCAGGGAAATATTTTGTGTTGTTGGTCTTCTCCAGCCTAAATGATTCTATGATTCTGTTTCCATGAGGACTCTGGTTTGACAGAATACACAGAATATTTCTGTGTTTTTGTAGCACTTGAGAAGTGAAGTAGGCTAATCAGGAGATTAATTTTTTCCCTAACTCTGTTCTTAGAAGTAATTATGTGTTTTAATTTGACCCAAGATCCACATCTTGTGTGGAAAACTCTGTCCCACAAAGAGTTAAGTTGGCTGCTGTCAGCAGCCCTTGTCATGGAAAGTGTTAGGCAGGGCTGTCACTGGGAGCTGGGTTTCTCTATTACTCACTGCCCTTCACGTGCTCTTTCAGTGTCTTTTGCCTGTTTGTAAATTATTACCTTGTGAAATGGGGAAAAGACTACAAGACTGTGGTGTTTATAACAGAAAACTGCAGTAGGAAGATGTGAGCAACACAGAGCTTCCAGAAAGCTGAGTTAGGTGGAGTTTAGCCCAGAAAGGAGCAGTGTGTGTGGTGTGGGAGCTGGGATTTGTGATGGGCTCAGGCTGTGAGGAGTTGAGCACTAATTCATTCCACTGTAGGGAATGGTTTTTGTGAATGATCATAATGTAATTCCATCCCCAGTGCTCTTACCCAGTTCTTACTGTGCTTCCAGAAAATACCCCAGCAGCAGGATCCCTCCTCCTTTTAAGCTGTGTAAAAGTTTCCATCCTTGATGTAATTCCTTCTCTCTGTAATTCCAGATATGTGCCATCATTGGAGGAACATTTACTGTAGCTGGGATCCTCGACTCCTGCATTTTCACAGCATCAGAGGCCTGGAAGAAGATCCAGCTGGGCAAAATGCAGTAGCAGTGAAACTCTACCCTCGACTCCAAGGACAGGAGCAAAGATTGACAAATCTACCACTACCTGTTTTTGTCTTTATTTTCTATTTGATTGAATCAGTATGTTTTTCTCTAATCAGGCTGTTCAGTGAAGACGTCTTCAACAAATCAAAGAAATCTCCATGCATTTCAGAGCTCTAAGAGGGAAAAATCAGTGGAATCAGGGTGTGGATTTTGATTCCCTCCCCCCAGAAAGAGAGGTTGAAATGCCATATAAGATCTAAGTAAGGATGGCAGTCTGTCCTCTGGGAGGTTCCTATGGCAGTGTACAAGCTAGGGAATAGATGGCAGAGAGCTGAACTGTCTTGTGGCACTTTTTGGAGTTCTGTAGGATTTGCATGACCAGACAATCGACTTTTGTATAGGGCAAAATTACACATGAGGAAGAAATTCCACCCATGGTGCCAAAAAGGTGATGTATCTGTTGGTGAGGAACGGAAAGTGTTAGTCCCCCACAGCAAACCTAAGAGACAGAGGGCAGAAATAACATGTCAAGAAATGTTTTGTGCTTCTATTGAATGCTCAGTTGTTCAGATACAACCTTTATAACAAAGTGAAAAAAGGAGAAGAGGAAGCCTTCCCCAGCTACCTTTACCTGGGTAATCTGTGATCCCAGCACTGGAGGGCATTCCTTTTACTCTGGATGTAAAAGTGGTTTCATTTCTTCCCACTAACTGAATATCCAGTCTTGTGTTTACAGGTGGCATGAAGTAAAAACCAAACTGAGCAACACAGTTTTATGTGGCCTTTGCTTTGAAAGGGAATAGTTGTCTTTACAGCATTAGCTTTTATTTCTTCTGTTTCTGAACACAGACCACCCAAAAGTCTGGATTCTGCACTTCTGCTTTATTGTTGTTGTTGTTTTGTTTTTGAAAAGAGGTTTTATATTCTCTGTGCTCAGAAAAATGGTGCAGCCTTCCGGGTGGATGAGCACAGCTTCCTCTCTTGCTTTGTGTGTGTGTATTCAATACACCTGTCAAACACAGGAATTCTGACTTTTCAGGATTCAAGGTGCCTCCCTTTTCCTTTTAAAGTCAGGCATCTTTTCTGAGCCCTGGACTGACACTGTTCTCCCACAGGTACACAGGGCAGCATTCCCACAGGGATTTTTGTTTGATCCCTTAAAATGGTACCTGAGCTTCCCTATCCATTCCTTCAAGCCTTGCCTTCTGGAGCCTCCAAAAATGGAGGTTTGAGGGGAAAACTCCTGCCAGGGGTGTCTTGCATGTCGTGGTGGGCATGAGATCACAAAAATGAGACCAAATGCCCACCAGAGCATTTTCCAGATCCTCATCAATGTTCCTTGAGTAGTGACAGTCTCCGCATGCCTTGTGAATGCCTGAGCTGAGGATACACAAATTTTAAGTCTTTCAAGATGGTTTA
>VWZS01002153.1:625-19656 GCA_013397075.1 Rhabdornis inornatus | reverse complement strand
TGGGGGGCATGGGAGGGGTGTCACTGGTGTCCTTTGGGGCTGAGGGACATGGGAGCAGTGTCACTGGTGTCCCTTGGGGCTGGGGGACATGGGAGCGGTGTCACTGGTGGGTGTCCCTTTGGGGCTGAGGGACACGGGCTGGGCTGGGCAGAGTGACCAGTTCTCAGCCTCATTTGTGAAGTAGCAGGTGCTGGTGAGTAGCACGGGAGGACTCGCTGAAAGGAGGGTCCAGGTGGGTACTGGGGACAATGCCCAGGTGGGGAGCAGGTCTGTGCCAGAGGTGGGTCCCAAATGGGTACCAGGAGATNCCAGGAGATGGTGCCAGGTCGGTACCAGGGCACGATGCTCAGGTGGGCACCAGCGATAATGCCCAGATGTGGCCCAGGTGTGTCCTGGTGTGTCCCAGGTCTGTTCCAGCTGTGTCCCAGCTGTGTCCTGGGTCTCACTGAGCTGTACCCCGGGTCTATCCCAGTTGTGTCCCAAGTCTATACAAGTTCTCTCCCAGGTGTGTCCGCAGTCTGTCCCCGCTCTGTCCCCGGTCTATCTCCGCGCTGTCCCAGCTCTATCCCCGCGCTGTCCCCGCTCTGTCCCGGGTCTATCCCCGCTCTATCCCCGCTCTGTCCCGGGTCTATCCCCACTCTGTCCCGAGTCTATCCCTGCTCTATCCCCGCTCTATCCCCGCGCTGTCCCCGCTCTATCCCCACTCTGTCCCGGGTCTATCCCCGCTCTGTCCCGGGTCTATCCCCGCTCTGTCCCCGCTCTATCTCCGCTCTGTCCCCGCTCTGTCCCGAGTCTATTCCCCCGTCTGTCCCCGCTGCAGCTCCGCCCTCCGGCCGCCAGGGGGCGCGGCTCTGGCGGAAGCGGCGGCGCAGGCGGAAGCGGAAGCGGAAACGCTCTTGGCTCCTCTTCCGGGCGGGCGGCGCGGCGGCAGCAGCGGGTGAGGCACCGGGAGCCGCCATCGGGGGCCATCGGGGTCCATCCGGGGCCATCGGGGCCATCTCCGACCGGCGGGGCCTCCGCGGGGCAGCGGCAGGGAGCGGGACGGGGCTCGGGTGGTCGGGGGCCCGCCCGGAGCTGCGGGACGGGGAGAGCTCAGGCCGCGGGGGGAGCTCGGCCTCCTTCAGTCTGTGCTTCCCTAAAGCATTATTGAGTTAACACAGCCCGGCCCGCATGGGGGGTGCCAGTGTGTGCACTTAAAAGTGGGGGAGTTGAGCAAAAACAGCGTCTAATTTAATTTATCCGTGGTTTAATTTATTCTTTGCTGTCAGGATCAATGGTGCCCTGACAGGCAATCGTGTAGCGCAGTTGTTAAAAGTTTAGGAGAGGCCAGAAGTAGCTTGAATTTGCAGGTATGCTACCTGGACGCTCTGGTGAGGAGCGTTATTGGAGGTGCTGGAGCGTGCGACTTTTCTCTGAAAGCGCAAAATAGACATTTTTATAAATGGATATAAATGAGAGCGGCGGCGTGGCTGCAGGGCAGGATGCAGGTGTCCTGAGTGATGAGAACAAGGAGTTTTGGATTGGAAGAATGGTCTGATGTGTGCCTGTGTCAATCACAGGGTCACTGTCAGTCAGGGAAGAGGCTTCAGCCTTACTTGGAGCCCGGGATATCAGGGTTTGTTGATCAGTGGTGGGATTAAAAACAGTTGAAATTGCTTTTTATGCCACGGCAGACTCTGTGAGCGTGGGTGATGAAGTACAGCATGTGTGCTGTGAGCATCTCTCCAACTGTTGTTTTTTTTGTTTTTGTGCAGCCAAAATGAAGTTCAACCCCTTTGTGACCTCGGACCGCAGCAAGAACCGCAAAAGACACTTCAATGCCCCCTCCCACATCCGCAGGAAAATCATGTCCTCGCCCCTGTCCAAGGAGCTGCGGCAGAAGTACAACGTGCGCTCCATGCCCATCCGCAAGGACGACGAGGTCCAGGTACTGCGCTGCCCCGGCTGCTCTGGCACACCTCAGCTTCTTTCTGGGGAGTTTTCAGCAGGAATTTCTCCATGGAAAGGCATTGGAACTGCCCTGGGAGGTTTGGAGTGCCCATCCCTGGAGGTGTCTAAGGAATGATTGAATGTGGCACTCAGTGTTCTGGGCTGGGTACAAGGTGGGGATGGGTCATAATTTGGGTTTGATGATCTTGGAAGTCTTTTCCAAGCCAGCTGATTCTGGGATGCTGTTTTCATGTGTGATAGGGAAGGACAAGACAAACTCATATTGGTGCTGGAGCTTTGCCCTCAGCATGGCAGAAATAATGTAAGTTAATTAAGTCATGTCTTGGGCTGTCAAGTCTTCCTTAAATTCACTTCAGCAACAAGGATGACAAGCAACACAAGTGTGCTGGCAATTCAGCTGCACTCCAGCTGCATGCATTGATCATTGTGCTGAACTAAAAACTTTCAGCAATAAAGCACAAAGTAAATAATAATAATTTATTTTTCATAGACTGTTTGCTCCCTGTGATATTTGAAAGATTGGATTAGAAATGAGTCCAAGTTAAGTGGCTTTTTATATAAAACACAATGATACGTGATAAATTACAGCAAAAACTGTTACAGATTGAAGCCTGGCTGCAAAAGCTACAGAGCTCCCTCATTAGGGTTTACTGCAGAGAAAATGGGGGAGAAGCACAATCCTGATCCATTGTATGTTCGATGTTAGTAATGCTGAAGTTGCCAGGTCACTCATGGCTTTGTGGGTTGTGTGTGCAAGGAGCAGAGCTGGGGTTTCATCCTGGGGAATTCACTCATGGTGTGTAAGATGGGGTGGCTGTTCCAGGGGCGCTTTGGGAGCGTGGCTCAGTGTGTTGGCTGTGTGCAGGTGGTCCGAGGACACTACAAGGGGCAGCAGATCGGGAAGGTGGTGCAGGTGTACAGGAAGAAATACGTGATCTACATCGAGCGCGTGCAGCGGGAGAAGGCCAACGGCACCACCGTGCACGTGGGCATCCACCCCAGCAAGGTACGGGGGCACCTGGGGGCTGGCACCTGCCAGCAGAGCTGGGGGGGCACATGGGCACTCTGGGATTGGCTGGAACTTGTTACCAAGTGGTGGGAATGCACCTGGGTCAGGGCAACCCCGGGGATCAGCAAATGGAGCAGCCCTGGGGGTGCTGGTGGCCAAGAGCTGGACTTGCCTTGGCCCCCAGGAGCCCCCCATGCCCTGGGCTGATCCCCAGTGGGCAGCAGGAAAGGGGTTGGGATTGTGGCCCTATGCCCTGCTCAGGTGAGACCTCACCTACAGAGCTGTCCCAGCACAGTACAGCAAAGACTTGGAGCTGCTGGAGAGAGCCCAGAGGAGGCGCCAGGATGAGCAGAGGGATGGAACAGCTCTGCTGGGAAAACTGGGATTGTTCACCTGGAGAGGAGAAGCTTTGGGGTGACACAGTTGTGGCCTTGCAAGGCCTGAAGGAACTGCAGGAAAGATGGAGAGAGAATTACAAGAGCCTGGAGTGACAGGATACTGGGAATGGCGTCACACTGACAGAGCAGGGTTAGATGGGATATTGGTAAGAAATCCTTCTCTGGCAGGGTGGGGAGGCCCTGGCACAGGGTGCCCAGAGCAGCTGTGGCTGCCCCTGGATCCCTGGAAGTGCCCAAGGCCAGGTTGGACAGGGCTTGGAGCAGCCTGGGATAGTGAAAGCTGTCCCTGCACAGAACAGGATGATCTTTAGGTTCCCTTCAGCCCAAACCATTCTGTGAATAAGGAATGGAGATGCTGCCTCAAGGAAATGTTAGGGTGTCCTGAGCAGAGATGTGAATTGAAACCAAGAACTCCTCGCCGTTTCTAGAAGTAGAAAGCTGCTAGAGGCTTTGGGATCTTGCTAAAATATTTAAGAGATTGATGAAAAGGACAAAATAGATCACTTGAAGCAATCCTTTGTCTTTGCTATGTGGCACTTGCACTGGGTGAGGAGGATGGATGTTAGAGAGGGCTTAAATAGATGCTCAGAATTGTGATTGTTCCTGCAGGCAGTCGTGACATGAATACTTCTGAATCTGGGTTTAGCCTGAGGTATTTAGAGATGGTGAAAACCAGGCAAAGCCTGTTTAGATCATAACAGGAAACATTTCAAACTAAACACAAGAACTTGCCAAAACCTGGCCTGAAGCAGATGAATTCAGTCTGCTTCAGCCTTGCCATGTGGGCACAGAGATGGAAGTGTTGGTGGAAAACATCCAGTTGTAACAGGTTTTCTGGTGTAAATGGTTGGTGTGTTCAGCAGAGGGAGGGCAGAATTATTCCAAAACATCACGACTTGTGTGCAGCAACAACATCTGACTGACAAGGTGACATTGTGGTGGAGCCAGTGCATGTATCTGTGTGCTGAACAGCAGTGAGAGAAACGGAATTTTCTGCTGGTTCTTCACGCTGTGAAATTTTCAGTAATTGGGAACTAGACCTCAATAAAGCTTTGCATAAAGATTCTGGTTATTAATGCAGAGAGCAGAGGAATGTTTTATTACAGACTTGCAGTGGGCTGTGTGAACAGTTTGTACCTCTCCTGGGCAAAGAGGTGGGAATTGCAATTAAGAGAGACCTAAATGCACAAGGAATTAAGGAGTAAGCGTGCTTATATGGGATTTCTAAGATTTGAGTGTTACTTCTATTTTCCAAGTAGTGCTTTCAGTAATACCAACACAGCGATTTCTTTGGCAGTTTGAGGAGGCAGGAACAGGAATTGTTGGATAAATCCTTCCCTGGGAGGATGATGAGGCAAAGGGTGCCTGGAGAAGCTTTGGCTGCCCCATCCCTGGAAGTGTCCAGTGCCAGCTTTGCTGCCTTTGTGGTGATGGGACCAGCTCTGTGCTGTGGTTCAGGTGGATTTGGTATTGCCTTTCTGCCCTTCCCTCTGGACAGGGACCCTGAATTCCCTGTGCTCTCTGCAGGTGGTGATCACGAGGCTAAAGCTGGACAAGGACCGCAAGAAGATCCTGGAGCGTAAAGCCAAGTCCCGCCAGGTGGGCAAGGAGAAGGGCAAGTACAAGGAGGAGACAATCGAGAAGATGCAAGAATAGATGGTTTCCTGATTTACACCATTAAAAAAACTGCTAAAATTCAATCTGTTGTGTGTCTTCTTTCAAACATCTTGATGTGTCCTGCTCAGCATTTAAATATTCCTTCTTCTATTTTGACTTTGTAAAAAAATACACTAAATTAAAAAGCTCTTTTTTCTATATTTTATATATATTTTTAACCTATTTTTAGTGCTAAGAAAAACAGATTTTTCCCTATAATGTTTCAACCAACCTGAAAGAGCAGTGCAATCCTGAAACATCCATCTTAATAGTCATTGTATTTCTGTCTCTTCATTAGATGTGTCCATATTTTTTCATATAATTCTGTATATATAATTAATTCAGGTCTTATATTAATGGCTGAGCTTTAGGATAAAGGGGTGCTCACAAGGCAGAGCTGACTGGTTTGGGGAGGGATGGGGTTAAGCACTCTCAGTGCTGTTGGTGGTGCTATTTTGGATGAATTTTCTGTCAGAGGAGATCTTTCCTGGCATTTTGTACCTCCATAATTGAGAGTTGCTGCAGCGTGTTGAAAACAGCCCTGCAGTTAAATGACTTTACTGGCTCAGTGAATGGCCCTCTAATTGCTGGTACAGAGGGAACGAAATTCATCTGCCTGAACAACAATGGAATCTAAAAAAGAGGATGCTGGCAATCAAGGAAAATTGGATTTTAAAAGCCATTCATCTGCCCTGACAGTGGGTTTCTCTCATGAAGGCTCAGAGGTTTTGTCCCTCGAGCTCGTGCTGCTTAATGTGAAATTTCTTCACGTTGAGTGGGTGTTTGAGGAATTTCGTGAGGTTTGTTCATTACCGGAACCTTTCCAGGCACGGAGCTGCTCTGTGGGATCGTGTCCCGCATCCCTAAATCCCTGAGGAGCTCAGAGCCAGCCCTTACCCGGCAGGAGCTTCGTGTCCGCTTACCCGGCAGCCTTTTTGGGATGGGGATGAGAGCCGGGCCGGGCACCTCCATCCCATGGCAGCCCCGATCCCATTGCACCTCCATCCCATGGCAGCCCCGATCCCATTGCACCTCCATCCCATGGCAGCCATGATCCCATTGCACCTCCATCCCATGGCAGCCCCGATCCCATTGCCCCTCCATCCCATGGCAGCCCCGATCCCATTGCACCTCCATCCCATGGCAGCTCCGATCCCACTGCACCTCCATCCCATGGCAGCCACGATCCCATTCCACCTCCATCCCATGGCGGCCCTGATCCCATCGCAGCCCCGATCCCATGGCAGCCTTCTTCCCATTGCAGCCCGATCCCACGGCAAACCCGGTCTCATGGCGGCCCCGATCCCACGGCAGCTCCGATCCCATTGGAGCCCCGATCCCATCGCAGTCTCGATCCTACGGCAGCCCCCCTCCTATGGCAGCCCCGATCCCATTGCAGCCCCCGTCCCGCCGCAGCTCTGATCCCATCGCACCCCGATCCCACCGCGGCCCCGACCCCATCGCACCCCGATCTCATTGCACGTGCACCGCGCGCTCCCGCGGCCCGTTCCCTCCCGCCCCGCGCGCTCCCGCCGGTCCCGGTGACGTAGCGGGCGCTGATTGGCGGGCGCGGGTCGTGGCGTGCGGGAGGCACCGCCCCCGCGCCCCTCAGAGCGCGGCCATGGCGTACGGCGGCCTGGCGGTGCCCATCATCGTCATGAGCGTGTTCTGGGGGGTGGTCGGCGGCGTCCTGCCCTGGCTCGTACCCAAGGGGCCGAACCGCGGGTGAGTGACCGGGGAGCGGCGGGCACCGGGCACCTTCCCTTCCGTCCGCCGCGGCTGTGGGGGAGGCCCCGGCGGAGGCGGCCCCGGAGCCCTGAGGCGCCCCGAGGTTGCCCGGGCCCGGGGCCGCCTCAGCCCCGCGGGCTCTCGGCGCGGCGCTGGCGGAGCACGGACGGGCCTGGGCCGGACCGAGGTGCAGCGGAGCAGCCGCTGCTGAGGCTGCCAGAGCCCCTGGAGCCCGTGACGGGTTTGGGTTTCCCCTGAGGCCCTGGCACAAGGTGCCCAGAGAAGCTGTGGCTGCTCCTGGATCCCTGGAAGAGCCCAAAGCCAGATTGGACGGGACTTGGAGCAGCCCGGGATAGTGGAAGGTGTCCCTGCCTTCCACTGAACGAGATGTGGTTTAGGGTCTTTTCCAACCCAAACCATTCTGTGAAACCTCTGCAGACAGAACGTCCCGTGTCAAGGTGGTTCATTGTCAGGCGGTGTTTGAGCAACAACTTCCTCTTTCTTTCCTTACTTGACCTTTCCTAACTTACCCCACAGTCCTCTGGTTTCACACTGGGTGAGACTGGAAGGGCTGCAGTAGTGGGTTGCAGTTTTGGGTTAAATGTGTGCTGGTGCCCTTGTAGCTGAGGACAACAGCAGGGCTTCCAAGCTGAGGTTTTGCCTGCAGTGGTTGTGGCTGCTCACATTAAAAAGCAGACAAGTTTTTTGTCTTTCTCTTTTCTCTAGGAGATAATGGCTTCTTAATCTCTCTCCCTCTCTCTGACACTTCTTCTACTCTACAGGTACCAACTGTCTTTTCTTTCAGTTCTTTATCTAAACTCTCAATATTCCTCAGTCTCTGATATTTCCTGCCTCACTTTCAAAGCTGATGTGTGTTTTATGCCTGGAAATGTGCCTGTCCCCAGAAATACCTTGGAAAATGGCTTCCAGGCATGGAAGTGTGGGGATTCTGTGCCTCACCAACAGAAGTTACTGACCTATCATGAGATTTTGTTACTCCGTTGGGGGAGGAAATACATAGATGGAAATGCCTTTTTAGAGTTTAGAAAGGAAAAAAAACCACTCCACTTTGCCACTGAGTTCCATGAGCTGCAGAGATCACTGTTAGAAAATCTCATTTCCTCTCCTCCCATTTCAAACCCATCTGTGTGTGTTGCTGCAGTTTTGCCATTTTCAATTTCAAGAGCTTGGTTCTTTTCAGCTTTCCAGTGGTTTCAGGCACAGTTGTGTTTCACCAAGAAAGGACAATTTTACACTGCAGCTTTGAGGTTTTATTTTGTATTCAGTTTGTAAACCCCTCATTCATTATATAAAATTAAAAGCAATAATTTGACACTGAAATTTTCTTTAAGTATAATTCCACAAATGGAGAAGGCATTTATTGTGTGCATTCAGCCTCAGTGGTTCACTAATGTGAAGGACACTGCATCTGTTCACAGTGATTTTGTTAAATCCAGCTGTAAACTGTTGGGCAGAGCTGTGTCAGTCCTGCAGATCTGAGCCTCTGCAGTTTACTCAGCTGGAAGAAGCCAGAACATTCACGTTGAGTCATCTTTCATATGATCAAAGTTAAACTTGTCCTTGTTTGCTGTGGGGTTTTTCACTGCGGATCTTGTGGTCACTCACAACACCACACCTGATCACATTTCTCCTTCCTCTTGGCAGGGTTATCAACACCATGCTGGTGACCTGTGCTGTTTGCTGCTACCTGTTGTAAGTACAAATAATGTCCTGCCTCTTCAGCAGGGCCCACTCCTGTTATCATCACAAATTCCTTTTTTATAGCCTCAGAACAGTTAGAACCTTTTTGAATGTGTCACAGAGATTTAGACACCTTCTTTGACAGCTCTTGGAATTCTGAGTTCTAAAGACCTTCAGTGTGCTGAAGAAATTTTCCAGCTGGAAAATAGTGAATTAAAAGGAACCTGACTTCCTCTTGTTGTCCTCTGACACATCACTGTGACTTGCTATTCCTCCTCTCCAGTTCACTGCCTCATTTGCTCAAAGTATAATGATATTTGGTCAGTTCTAAGATTTTCCTGATTCTTAGGGGTTTTTTTGCCTTTTTCCTTTCCACTTTATACTTAATTCTGAGGTAATACTAATTCAAACCCACTGAACAGTTCTGCTTTTAGATTCCTTGAATATATTCTCAAAATCTGGTTGAGTGGTGGGTGGAAAAGCTGCTGCATGGTGGGTTTTTATGTGAGACTTTGATATATTAAGACCATTTCTGTTCAAATGCACAGTGTATTTTGAGGCTGCCTCCTTTCTGTAGGAGATTTGGTAGCAGTAACAAAGTGACTTGTTGAGAGCTCTTCATATAATTTTTTTTTTTGTCAAGATTTAAGCCAGCTGTAGCTGGAAGCTGCAAGACAAAGCTTGCTTGTGTTTTTCTCTCTCTTTTTAAAGACTCTAGAGACTGATCTGGTAAAAAAAAAAACAAACAAGCTGCTGTGCAGAAATAGCTTTGAAAGAATTTGTTGTGGAGAGCAAAGTGGTAAAAGTCTTGTTTGATCTTAAGGGTTAATTTGTTATAAAAATTATTACTTGGAGTTCCATTCGAATCTGAGTAGTATTTGTACTTTCTTGAACTATTTAGGCATTATTTATGCTATTCAAAGGAATTTAATATGAATATTTAGAGAAATGCATCTCAATGTTGACATGTTCTAGGAGAGGCCTGTTGGGTTAGACTGTGTTACAACTTATACAGGTTTGGTTTAGGTTAATAGTGTGATAATGAGGGTTAATATCAGTTTATACCCTAGAAAATTAATTTATATTCAGAGTATTTGATATGTGAACTCCTAGGAATTCACTCTTACTTAACTGTAAAAGTCCAGCAAACTTGGGTTTGTTTTGTGTCCTCAGAAGTTTTTAAATTAAGTTTAGCTGAGTGGATATAGAAATTGGAGAATTGTGCAAGCAGCTTGAATTTGAGATTGAAATTGGAGAATCTCAGTGCTATGAAGGACTCCTTGCCCTGCACATGAAGTTTGTAGCAGCCCAGTCTTATAACAGGTCCCAAATGTTTGGCTAAGAAAAGGCAACTTTTTGTGATTTTTTACTGGGTTGCTGCATTTATGTTACAGTAAATTGAGTGATTTTTAATTAGGAGGAGGGTTGAGCTTTGTTTTAGTTTTGTTTAAATTTAAAGTTCTCACTTGGGTTTTTTCCTACAGAAATAATGTCCCACTCTTCTAAAACCCTTGAGGCTTAGGGTTTGGTGTCTTTATTATTTGAATGAGAGCTTTCCTTGCAGTAGAGACCTCGTGGCATCTGCAGCATCCCCTGGATTGTGATGTGAAATGTATTTGTTGTAGAATTTCTTAACTTTTGGCTGAATTCTGTGAACTCTTCAAATGTACAGTGGTATTTGACTTGTAGGTTTAATTGATTATTTTATCTGAACAGACCCATTATAAAGCCTACTGCCATTAACATGTTTTATAAACTGTTCTTGCATGTCCAGGGGTTCTTTGGTAATTTTGTGGGCTCTGACTTGTTTTCTGAATTTCCTTTGGCTTTCTCCAGTAATACTTTGGAAAAATAAAAGCAGCAAAGTCCTAGGATGCTTTCTACCCTCCGTAGTTGTACCCAACCACAGAAATTGCATTTTTGTTGCCAAATTGCAACAAAAAGCAGATTTTTCTCCTCATCTTCCAAGAACTTGCCTCATCACACAGTCTTTCTTTTTTTATTTGCTCATTTCTTCTGTGTAAAATTGTAGAACAGCCCTGGTTGAAAAGGACCTCAAAAGATCTGATCCAGCCTTTTTCCCTCTATTTTATTCAAACATATGGAAATTTATTGTTCTTGTATCCTTTTCCTTTTGGGGGAGGAGGCACTGAAAACATTTAAGGCCTTAATTTTGGGTGATTAAATAAAGAGATTAATATTTCATACCAGTCTTGAAGGAACCCCAAAGAATTGTTTCTGAGGGTTCTTCATTGGATATGTTAGGATTAAAATAATTTCTGCTCTCCCAGGTATTTGTGTGTCCTTAGCAGGTGGCTGATGCTGTTCTGTGCTCCTCTGTACAGCTGCTTAGTCTCTTCTAGACCTGCTTTCATATATTTGAGTTACCTTTCCAGTTGAAAATAGGGAAAAAACAATTTCCTGTCTTCATTAAACACCACTTGATTGACAAATTGATTTTCACTGAACTGAATTCTAAGTCAATCACATTTCAGCTTAAAGCCGTGTCTTCTGCATTTAGATTTAACAGTGGTAATTTTGAATAACCATATTGATTACATGGGATTCATTTGGTTCTTCTGTGGAACAGATTTGTATCAAATTTGTGTACAGATCCTGTACCCAGCGGCCTTTTGATGTATAAACCATTCCCAGGGACCTCATATAATCTAAGGCAAAGTCTAAGGAGTTACTGCTGCAGAAATTAGAGGTTACACCATATTGTGAAGTACTGTCAAAGTCTAAATCTGTTTTGCTGTGCACAAAGCAGTTCCTGAACAGTGTCATCATGTCCTGAGAGAGGACAGGGTGCCTGGAAAATCGTATTTGCTGCTGATTCTAACAGGATTAAAATATGGATGCCCAAATTGACATTTAAACAGAGATAGGAGGACCTTAATTTGTAACACGAGCACAGACAGATGGCAGTTGTGGTGGGAAGACCTTTTAAAAAATCTCTCTGGTACAACAGAAGGGACTTTAATTTCCTTGTCTGAGCTAGATAATTAACGGTAACTGTTCTAAGTGGGATCTGGTAGAATTTAAGGACCTGTGGGTGGCTCGAATGCCATACCTGCTTTTAGCAGCTCTGGAACATTGCATCTTGGATCCAGAGGTTTGTTTTACTCTGAATGCTGCGTTTTGTTGTCACTGGATTATTGTATAAAGCAGCATCACTTGAGCCAAACACGGGAAAAGCTTTTTCATGACTTACCTTGAATGCAAGGCAGTTGCAGCCTAACGACTGCTTTAAATTCCTCAGCCCTCGCAGAGCAGGGAGGAGGAATGTGCTGCTGCCCTAATGCCACCCTGGCTCAGAGCTGGGGTATCCAGCACGGCCCCAACAAACGCCTTTTGAAACCTCCACGCTGCTTTTCCCAAAGCCTGGTTGCATAGGTTGAGGTTCTGAATGTGCTCCCAGCTCGTTTAACTCACAGCCATGCTGGGTCTGAGCTCGGGAAGCAGCGAGAGGTGAGAGATTCCTGCATGAAGTTCCTTCCTGCTCTGCAGTGACAAAGGGAATAATGTGCTTTAACAGGCTTTTAGTGTTCTACCCTCCTCCCACTTGTGTTACTTCAGGATGCTGGAGGCAGATGGCACAGGGCTCTTTGGATCTGTCTGCTGGATCTGAAAAATTAACCCTCACAAAAGAAATTCCGTGATATTTTGAAGAGCTGATTTGTTTTTCTCTTAAGTAGATTTAACACCGTGGTCTCTAAATACATTGTTGTCACTGCTTTGGACAGCAAAGTAGAAACGTGTCACCCTAAAGGTTTTTGGCTGCACTCCGTGGTGTCTTGCTGATGTTTTAATTCCTTTGTAGAGCCTGCTATGTGTTCCAAGGCTTGTGTGACTGATGGACTGCTGCAGGCTCAGCTCCTTGTTTTAGCTGGAGTTCTACCCCGTGCAAAACTGAAAGGGGCATTGCAAAGAAATACTGGTAAATGTGAAGAGGATTGATGTGTTTTCTTTAAGTGTGACCCACATCTTTTCCCGTGGCTGTTGCAGGCGTTTTGCAGCCGACCTGCACTTGGTTTGCTGGTCAGAGCATCAAGGTTTGTGTGGAATTTTCCATGACTGCCTAAGCACTCTGATACATTTGTGGCAGCTCCCATTACAAAGCTGCTCTGCTTTTTCTCCTCCTTACAAAGCATTCTAGAAATAGCAGACAGATGAGCCAGTGTGTTCATTAAATGTGTTTATATAGTTCGTATTTAACATAGATTTAAATCCATGGAAGCATCCATTGCTTTTTCTGACTCTTGTAACGTTTACAAAGCAAATATATCTTTTAACAGTGGAATATTTATTTCTGTTTAGCTTTCCTGGATATTTTCCACAAACTACATTCCTCTTGTTCTCAGTTCTGGCCATGGCTTCTGCAGTGTTAGTTCGTTCTCTGCTCCATTGCAAGGCTGCTGTGCTGATGATCTGGGGTTTGTGTCATATTGGGGTTATTTTTTGGTCTTTTTTGTGTTCTTTTGTACCCTTTTGCTTCAGGTCCCTGTTTCTTGACCTCTGTGCCAGGTTTAAATTCACTTTTGTTCAGTCTCTGAAAAATATACCATGTCTGCAAGGGCAGGTTGTCGTGCACTGAGAAGCAAATGAGAGGATGTTTCTCAGAGGTTGTTGTTTAAGGGATGCTTCAAAGGCACTGAAAAAAGGTCTGTCTCTTTTATGTTTCCATCTTCTGAGCCCCCAGTACTTGAGTTTCGTGTCTCAAAACACTTTGCTGTCAGAAGAGAGGTGTGGGCAATGCTATCAGGTGCGTTTGTGTTGCTTTCAGTTGAACAGGACAATATTCCAATTGCAGAATGATTTGGGGCCAAACTTCATTGCTGGTGGCTGGTCCTTGTGTATGAGCTTGAGTAGAATTTTTATTTGAACCTAGACCTCCCTGAAATAACCTTTTATTCTCGGATAGTTCTCATGTTTGGACAACTTTTCCATTTTCACAAACTGTCATTTGGCTGATTTGTCTCTGTTGGGTTGGGGGGTTGTCTTGCAGTTGGCTGATTGCAATTCTGGCTCAACTCAACCCTCTCTTTGGGCCGCAGTTAAGCAATGAAACAATCTGGTATCTTAGATATCACTGGCCTTAATGATGACTGTGCTGTGCTGCAGTTCATTGGCAGGTGAGTATGATCAGATTTATTGATAAATTTGCTGTGTTAAAGCTTCAGGAGACATTGAATAGTAATGGGAGCAGTGTGCTCGAACTACTGTAGCTCTTTTGGAGGAGAAATCTATCTGTAGGCTGCAACAAAACATTTTGGATGTTAGTCTTGATTGGATACATGAAAAGCTTGGACTGAATTATTGACAGTTATTTTTCTTTCTATCCTGTCATGTGGTGCTCTGTTCAGGGGTTTATAAGGAGAACAAAACATTACTTCTAAAAAAAACTATAATTGGACTGGGGTGTTTTTTGATAGCTAACATAAGTGGATTTCCTAATCTTTACCAATTGTTAAACCTCTCCTCAAGCCTGCTACCATTTCATCTAAGACCTGTCCTGATTTCCAAGGCAACACAGCATTGCCCTCATTCATCTGGGAGGTTGGACTGGGAGCTGCCATTAGAATGTTCTTTATCTCCTGAGCTCACAGCTTGATGGTTTATTTTGTTTTTAATGACAGCCTGTGTGCAGCTTTAATCCTGGGTGAGCCTGGTGGTTGCTATCTGGGCAGTGCTGCTGGAATGTGGTTCTTGCAGCTCCTGGGCTTTTTGACAGGGCCGGCAAAAATAGTGTTGTACTAAAAGTAACTTAATGTTCTTGGGCTTCTTCAGGAGGGCAGCATTTGGAATTGAAGGTTCAAATGAAGGAAATGTGGAAACAAGCAGCCATGATTATAGTTTTTAAGCTGGTAACTGAATAATTAAGCACATTTTTTTTGTCGTTGTACGAGACAGTCTCAGTTCAGTGCAGCAGGCAGTGACAGTTGATGTTATAGCTCTGCTAAAAGCTTTCTGTGAAGTGTCCTGGACATTTGCTCCCCTTCAGAAAAGGTTTCCTGTGAACTGGGATGTTGTCAGACTGGGCCTGTGTGTGTGTCTGCAGCTCCTTTTAAGCATCAAGCAGAAGCTAAAGGTAGACTTGGCCCTGCTTCAACTCCAGGCCTGTAATTAGCCAAGTCAGTCAAGCAGAATTTCCTAGGAGCATTTTCACTGCTTGGGTGCTAACATATAATTAGTTAGCTAAAACAGAGAACAGTGTGTTTTGGTAATGGGCACAAAGATCCCTGAATCCCATAGGATGAATCAGTTGCCTGGGATCTGAAATTGGAGTCATCTGGACATAAAAATTGGGCTTTACAGTCAAAACCAGCAAGGACAGGCAGGAGGTGAGACACAACCTCTGGACTCTTGCTAGCAGAATCAGACCTTTCCCTCCATTTCAGTGAAGGATTTTCCAGAGAACTGGAGTTAAATTTATACCAAGGAAGAGAGGGAACTTGTATGTTTGAAGATGACTGCAGAGTTTCTGAGGAGCTGTGATTTTTAAACTTGTTCGTGGAGCATTTCAGCTCTGCATAGCACATGCTGTTGTGTTACACAAAGGAGTTTGTTTTAACCTTTCATCTGATTTTATTGGCTTGATTTTGGAATAAAATTAAGGTTGTTGTCTCTGAAAAAGAAAGGTTTAGAAAAGTAGAAGCATATAATAATCCTTAAATATCTGTTCTTTGTTACTTGAAATGTGCTGTCACAGGTCACACCACTACAGTCTTTGAGTGCTATTGCAGGGCTGAGGTGTTCCATGTCCTGCCCTTGCTCCTGTGGAGTTTGTGCCTAGTCAGGAGCTGTGAGCGAGATTCCATCTGATAAGAGCTGGGATATCTCTCTGACACTGCATGGATTCCCATCAGTGTAGCAAGCAGTTATTTCTGGATTTTGAGATGTGCTTTTCCAGCATTCAGGGGACACGTACTATACTTGTTTCTGCCTCCTGTTCCTTTCAGTTGAGGTTTGGGTGGATTAGTATGGAAAATGCAAAGAGAATGAAGTGCTAACTCCCAAAGTGGAAAGATCCTTAAAAATAAGGATGATTAAGGCAGACCCATTTTACTTTACCAACTGAGCAGCCTGAAAATGCTCCAGTGAGCTCCTCATGTTCTGCTGAGCAGCTCTGCATATGCTGGCTTGATTGATCTGTGCCAAATTCCACAAGTTTGCTCTGTGTTTTCAGGCAGTCTCCCTCCCATCCAAGGGATGATTTTATAGCAATTCAGCTGATACCTCACCAAGTTAATGGCTTGGATGGCAGCATGTAAGAGCACACAGAGCTCTGTAAATCCAGGCTGTGGACTCTTCCAAACTGTGATCCAACACTGCCTTTTCTCCTTAGCTTGGTGAATTCACAGGCTGTGTTCTCAGAGCAGGAACTGTCTTTGTGCAAGTGGAGAAGGGCTGTCATTCAGCTCACTGGGTGCTGTTACAGCAGTGAAAACATTTGAGGGAAATAGTTGTTCTACCAGCTTATAATGAAACTAAAACTACTTGCAGCAACTTCAGAAATGCAACTGCCAAGAAAACATCCACACAGATGAATTATCTCCAGTTCTTGACCATTGCTCAGTGCATGTGTGGAATGGAAATTGCTGTGGTTAACAGCCAGGCCTTTAATTAGCAAACTGTCTCTGTGCAAGGGAATAATGAAGTTGCCTCTTGCTTTGCAGGTGAAGAAGAGATGAAAAACTCCACTGACCCAAAGGTGCCCTTTCCGTAGCTGGTTGGATACAAAGCCTGCAGTAAAGCCTTAACCTTTCTAATGTTCTTCAAGTGGCCTCTTCAAAATTCTGTGGTTTTTCCTACTATTCCATTTAACAGAGTGCCTAATGCAATTTATACTCCTCTTTGGTGCTGTCAATTTTTGACTGCTAACTCCAGATGTGATGAAAATTTCTATTTCTACGGGTCATGGAATCACATTTTATCTGTAATAACACTTTATATTTGCAGGTCTTAGCTTGTCTGTCATTGTGCTGTTCACCCCTGTTCTGCTTGCACTGGACAAAAATATGTGCAATAAACTGTGTGAGGAGAGGAGAAACAGTGGTACCACGTGCTGATGGCAATTTTTTCGTTGTTTTTTCAAATTAATTGTATTCTTGAGAAATCTGGTCTTAAATTTCTCATGCCTGGAAATAAAACTAATCCTCTGCTTGATACAAAATGTTCTCGTGCCATGTTTAACTGTTACTTTTCTGTGGGTTTAATTGAAAACTTGGAGTTGAGCTGAGGATATTTAAATGATGTGGATAAATTATAATGAAGTTAAATGGTAGGAATAAATGGGGGATTGTTGCCTGTATCGAGACCTCTGGTAGATCTATAATAGGATTAAATTTGCAGTTTAAAATTGCTGAAAGGTACAGGAAAAAGTGAATGTTTGTCTTGAGAGCCTCTTTTCCAGGAACTTCTGAGGGGGACTCAGAGTAGCAAAGGTAATGTAGTTAATTTGGATGAAACCTTCAGTGATTTTGACAGGAGGCTGATTTAATCCCTGGCATGTTTGGTGTTTGGAGGATATTTATAGGAGCAAATGGCTTGAACTGAACAGCAAACATTGCAGTTGTTTTGTACTGACCTCACCCTTGCATGTGGAACTGCAGACCTGGGAAATGGCAACGCAGGCAAGAGGTTCCTGAGGCTCTTCAGTGTCAGCTGAGTCCGTGGAATTGGGGATGGATCTGGTCAGTTGTTGGCTGAGGAGCAGCTTCAAAGGACAGAAATGCTGTTTCCTGAATGCTTCCTTTCCTCATGGCCAGATAAATTACAGTTATTCCCTTTACTGTTATGCACAAGGACATAATGGAATGGTTAATATTTTATTTGCTTTTCTGTCTTGGATAGCATCATTAACATGTTCAGTGGGACAGCACTCATTACTACACAGGAAATTCCAAGATCCTGACATCTAACTTGCAGTGATCCAAAACTGGACACTGTTTGAATTGCAAAAGAAGGAAGAACGTGCCCATTATTGCAAATAAGCATAGCAGCTGTTGGGACTGGAATAGTGGATTTTGTTGTCATGTTACCTTCTAAGAGCTGTGTTTTACAATGCAATATGTTGTATACCATCACGTTACACAGTCTGTACCAAATAATTCCTAGGAAAATTGAAACCAAGTGATCATATAAAACCTTAAGGTTGTTGTTTGATTTTTGAAGTGTATGGAGAATAAAATATGTTGACATTGTACGAGGAGAGGGAGAGAAATACTTCAAGACATCATTGGCAGATTTGAGATTTTAAAATATGTTGATCTGCTCGTCGTATTTATCCTAAAGTGAAATATCCTGAAAGAAAACACTCCGTGACAAACAGTGCTGTTTATTGTGTTACCACTGTCTTTAACAACCTTTCTATTTTAGGTTCTAAGCTATCACTTGTTCTAGAAGAGAGAAGTAAAACAGAGTTCCCATGGGGTGTCTCACTGGTGCTGAATTTAATGGAAAGAGTTATTCCAAGCCAGGACAAAGAAGCCATAGAGCAATTTTCACCTAGAAGCTTCCCAGAAAGACGTTCTCCTTTTCTCCTTTTCCAGAGTGGTTAATATTTCCCCTGAAGCAGATGCCAGGTGGTAGCATGACTGAAGAAGCTGAAAGAATTAATATTTTGTGTCTGTTCTGCTAGATACTGCATGGTGGTTGGGGAATGGTCTGCTCCATGTGTGCCAGGAATTAACACTGCTTGGGATAATTTCTTTTTTTTTGCATGACTGCAGGAAATGAGAACAGAGGGATTCGGCCACTGGTGTTTAACAAACAATGCAGGTACCAGAGCTTTTATCATGCATCCCTCTGTTTCCTGACAGCAGAAGACAATGCAGAATGTTCAAGTATAAAAGAAAGAAGTTTGTGGTTGAAATTGAAAATCCGTGCCTGTGTTGAAAGATATTTGGGTAAAAAATGAGGAAGGTGGAGGAAACTGACTCCATAGTCAAGTTGTGAAGACTTAAGTCGTAAATTCCAGCAATGTGTAAAGCGAGAGTTCAGGTCAGGGTCATTTCAAATGCTTGTAACTGCTTTTGTTCATATTGTTTAGGAAATGCAAATATCTGCATCTCTGCCCCTCACAAGAAATTGTTCCTGGAGAGTTTATAGAGGTTTACTTTTCCTCTAATGGAAATCATGGAAGCATTTTACTCCTATGAAGAGCTGAGTTATCAGAGGTGGGTGGCTGCTCCCTTGTTTCCAGAATTAAATGTCATGGACTCTCTGGGGCAAGAATAGAAGAAATGGGGTGACATGCAAAAACTTCTTTAAAGACTAGCAGACATTCTTTACAATTAGCAAGATAAGAGTGGGTGGGTCTATTTTTTATTATGTTTGTTAGTAATAATTTTTCCAGTTGTGATTGAAGCCAGCCGGCCACCTGTCACTGAAAGGTGGTTGTGCAGTAGGCAAAATACAGAACTGCAGGTACAAGATGGACAGATGAAGGGGGTAAGTGCATAAGCAGGGCCGCAGAGCAGCAGGATCGGTGTGTCGGACACGAGCCCGACACATCCGCAGAAGCCTCAAGCACCGCCGCCGCCCCGGCGCGCTCTGCCCCCGGGCACCCGCCTCCCGCCTTAAAT
>VWZS01002152.1:1167-20068 GCA_013397075.1 Rhabdornis inornatus | reverse complement strand
GGGAATCCAAGCTAGATTTGAGGTGCATTTTGGGGGATCCAGGAGGAATTTTGCGTGTCTGAGCTGACATTTTGGGATATCCAATGTGGGATTTCAGCATGAATTTGGGGGGAGTTGCTGGGAAATTTGGGTGCCATTTGTTAAGTTTTGGGTGTCTCAGCTGAATTTTGGAATGATTTTCTGGGAGTTTGGAGGTCTCAGGTGGATTTTGGGGTGAAGTTGGGAGATTTTGTTGGTCGCAGGTGAATTTTGGGTTGAATTTTTGGAACTTTGGGTGTTCCAGGTGAATATTTTGGAAATCCAGTGTGGAATTTTGGGGTGAATCATGGTGAATTTTGGGGGTTACCAGGTGTTTGTTGGGTGTCCCAGATGGGACTTTGGGGTGAATTAGGGGGGTTTTGGGTTTTCCCATTGAATTTTTGGGTGAATTTGTGGAATTTGGTGAGTCACAGGTGGAATCTGGGTTTCCAGGTGGGATTTTGGGAGATGCAGGTGGAATTTTGGGGTGAATCTGGGGGATTTGAGGGAATCCAAGCTGGATTTGAGGGTGAAATTTGGGGATCCTGGTTGAATTGTGGGGTTCCCAGCTGAGCTTTTGGGGTATCCAAGGTGGGATTGTGGGGTGAATTTGTGGAATTTTGCCGGGAATGTTGGGCGTCCCAGGTGAATTTTGTGGGTCTCAACTGAATTTTGCAATGAAGATGTGGGGTTTTGGGGGTCCTGGGTGGTTTTCGCGGTGCATTTTGTAAAGTTGTGGGTTCCTGGATGGGTTTAGTTGAGGATTTGGTGGATTTTGGGGATCCCAGGTGGGATTTGGGGGGTGCCAGGTGGCATTTTGTGTTGAATTGTTGGAATTTTGGAGTTCCCAGGTGAATTTTGATGGTCCCAGGTGAATTTTGGGGTGAATTTTTGGAACTTTGGCTGTTCCAGCTGCAGATTTGGGGGATGCACGTTTGGATTTTTGGAATGTAAATTTGAATTCGGGGAAATTTGGAGATTTTTCGGGGGAATTCCGGTTTCCCAGGTGAAATTTTGGGTGTCCCTGGTGAATTTTGTGGTTCCCACTTGAATTTTGGAGTGAATTGGGGTGGATTTGGGGGAAACTTTGGTTGTACCAGGTGAATTTTCTGGGTCTCAACTGAATCTTGCAAGGAATTTGTGGGATTTTGGGTTTCCCGGGTGCATTTTGGGGTGAATTTGGGGGAATGTGGGGGTTCTTGGATGGTTTTAGTTGGGGATTTGGTGAATATTGTGGTTCCCAAGTGGATTTTGGAGTTGCCAGGTGAATTTTGGGGTGAATTTGTGCAATTTGGAGGGTCCTAGGTGGAATCTGGGGTTCCAGGTGGGATTTTGGGAGATGCAGGTGGAATTTTGGAGTGAATTTGGGGAAATGTGGGGGTTCTTGGATCGTTTTAATTGAGGATTTGGTGAATTTTGGGGTCCGAGTTGGGTTTTGGAGTTTCCAGGCAAATTTTGGGTTGAATTTGTGGAATTTTGATGGTCCTATGTGAATTTCGGGGTGAATTTTTGGAACTTTGGGTGTTCCAGGTGAATAGGAGAAAAACGCTCTAAAATGAGTGTTCTCCAAAAAGAGAGGGTTTCAATAACTTCACTTTTCTTCTGCCAGTGAGAGAAGTTCACTTTTCTTCTGCCAGTGAGAGAAGTGGATAGTAGGGGATGAAAGTGAAAAAAATACATTGTTTATTAAAAAGTCAAACAAAAAGGACGCCCGCAGCACACAGGAGAAAAAAAAAAAAGGCGGTGAAGAAAAATATATTAGAAACTTACACCCCACCCTCACCTCGTCGTGCAGCTGAGAGGCAAATGTGGCGACTGCCCTTCTTTTTTTATGGGGACGGGAGGAGAAAAGCATTCCCAGCAGCTGGGAACCTGTTGGATCTCTAGCGTGGGTCTTCTCTTTGCAGCAGCCGAAATTGGTGGCTTTTAATGTCCTTTCTAGTGTTGGTTCAGCTCCTCCGATGTCTCGGGTTCGGGGAAGTCCCGCCAGCTCTCCGGATGGGCAGAAGAAAGCAAAAAACAGGCCAAGCCGAAAGAGTTAAAGGAGAGAAAGAGCTTTAACAGAGCGTTCCCAGGAGCTCAAGGCTCTCTGCCCCAGCCCTCGGATCCATCTTAAAGCTACAGCACTTGTTCTCTGGGCATAAAGCAGACAGGGCATAAAGCATAATCATAAAATCACCCCAAGACACATTGTCTAAACAAATTTATTCTTGTTGCATTACATAAATATCTTAGATGAGCGAAAGGCTATAAAAATGCAACTTTTTTCTGGTTTCATTACCAAATCTTATCTGTGGACGGAATTGCCCTGCGTGATGCTGTGAACTCAGAGCTGGATAGAAGCACTGGTGTGCAGTTTTGTGGACCTCTGGGTGCCTCTTGGGCACCCACACTGTCGGGTTAAGTTCTTCTTTAAAAAGCAATGCAGATAGTAGTTGCTATAAAGTTAGTTATTACAGAAGCACATCAGTCTCAAAGGCAAAAACAAAGCGAAGCAATGACAAGAGCACATATATAAAAGCAAGTGACATAAAGCAATGACAAAAGCAGTGGCAAAATGCACATGGCATAAAGCCATGGCATAGACCCCCAGCTCTCCCTAATGCATGTTCTTTTATAGAAACTTTCCAACAAGACACAAACTCAGACCACTACTCTTTAACCTATTAAAATTCTAGTTTCTTAGCACGCCAAGCTACATATAGACTTTGCACATGGCCTATCTTGTTCTAACTGAAAAATGTAAGCAATATTCTTAACTCTAGCTCTGTTATGTCTGAAGCTAGGTTCTTGGAGCCTCAGAGGAAACACTAGTATGTTTTTCAGCCTTCACTAGAACATGTACTACTTCTCAGGCATCTAAGACTCACTAAAAGCACTTAAAACTTATTCTACTTACTTACTTACTCATGCTACAACCTAAACTTTGACCTCTGCTTTATGTGTGAGTGGCTTAACATACTTCAATCCACCCAATGGCTTTAATTCAATTCCTGCATTCTGATCTCTCTTTGAAGAATTCAGAGAGACTCTTAATTTACTGACTCCAACACACTGGTTTCAGTGAGCTGTCTGGAGAACTGCATTTATGGTGGGCTTGACTTGTGCGTCAGGGAGAGGGGAGTTACGCAGGGCCTTGAGCCCAGAGAGTATCATGGACACACAGACCCATCAAGTAGCTCTTTGACCAGCAGCAGCACACTCGGGCATGATGGATTACTTGAAGAGTTTCTGTGGTAGAAAAGCTTTCTGCACCTGTGAAGAATGAGACATCCATTTTCCTGTTCAGAGCCATTCTGTATGTTACAATGGTGCCTTGAATTAATCAAGTGCTATTGTCACAATGGTGAGTGAGCTTGGATTATTAAGCTTCTCATATTTGATCTGTTTGCTGTTTCAGTGAATATCAAAACTTCCAATGACTCCAATGAGACTATGATTAGACTGCTACTGTATTTCACATGTTTGCATGATGAAATGGTGATTCTTGCAAATCTTTCCAATGGTAATTTCAGGTACTAAAACACCAGCTCTGCTCAGGGCAATTCTGAAATTGACTTCAGCTGTTTTCCATGTTTCTTAGATGGTGAACTGAGGCACTTCCAGTTTCCAAGGCAAGGCATTTCACATTATCATCGTAAAAAAAGGCTGCTCAGTGAAAAGGTGGAGAAACTAGGGTGAAGTGGACAAAATCACAGGGCTGGTTTTTGTCATAGATTCAGCCAGATGATCAACAATCATTAGTTTAACTAAGTACCAGTGTAGCCTTTCACTCTTGCAGATCCCAAAAGGCTTAAAGCATTCAGCAACAACTTCTTGCAGCAAGTCCCACAGCCGAAAGCCAGGCCTGGCCTTACCTTCCCCTTGCAGCCTACAAACTCTGCCAGATACATGGGTGATTTTCACTTTCCTTCTCAGCTACGTGGAAATGCACATCCTCTCAGTGTCTCAGAGTCCTAAGTAAAACGTAACAGCAGTTCTACTTCAAACCACTAAATGCACCAGGATAGGAAACATTTGCTCACCTGCCCCCTTGCCTTTTCCTTGCAGCCTTTCCTCTTCAGAGCATGCACTGAAGCTATGCACTTTGCTTCTCAGCTGAGTGTAGTGTCATGTTGCCAGAGTCCCATATGTCCATCTCCTTGCTGAGACAAAGTGCTTCTGTCGAAACATGTCAATGCTATGTGCTTTCCTGCTCAGCTATTCACACCATCACATTCTGTGTCCCACTTGCAGTCTGAATCTATACCAGGAAGTTTCTCACTATGTCTTGCAGGCACAGATGTACCAGGAGGAAAAGGTTGCTCGGACCTCGCTGCTCAGGTTTGCAAATGTCCATTCACTCCACAATCAAATGACAGCTTTCTTCACTTTACATCCTTCAAACTTCACACACAAACACCCTCACCCTGGAGTTATGCACTTCCTTTCTTTCTCAGCTGAACTCACCCATCCTCCACCTTGACTTCTCTACTGCTTTTCTCTTGGTCTTGCCATGCATGGGCTATTTCTCTTAGGACACCCATTGTGTTGCTTACCCTCCCTTATATTGCCTTGCCTTTCTTACCCAGCCTTGCATTCCCTTGTCATTCCTGACCATTCTTTTCCTTTGCCTTCCTGACCCATCCATGTCCTTCCTCGCAGTTCCTACCAATCCAGTTCTTTGCATTGACTTGCTCACTCATCCCTCACCTGGCTTCCCATTTGTCCAGGTCCAGCTTTTCATTTCCTTCTCCTTCTAGGACTCTCATTGCCTTGCCTGCCTCTCCTCTGTCTTGCCTTGCACTTGAAGCCATTCCTTGCCCTGTTTGATGTTGCTCACCCCTCTCCCACCTGGAATTCAAAACCCCTCTCTCTGTGGGATTTCTTCAACTTAACTTGCCCTGCCTGCTTCTTCTAGGACTCTCAGGGCCTTCACACACATCCAGTGTTCCAGGAGCATGTGAGGGGTAGCCCAGAGGAGATCACCCGAAAGCACACCTGTCTGTCCTGGCAACTTTTTTCTGGCACCTATCCTTGAGTGTCTTGAATTTTGGGCAGGCAATCCATATTTTGCCCTTGGTCTCCTGGACCAGAATGACAGTTGATTTGCATTCCATGGAAAGCAGGTAGTCCAACTGTTTTAGGTGCAGATTAGAGATGAAGGCCAGACAGAGCAGTCTATCCTAGCCGCTTCTGTGTACCAGCAGTCCTCCAATGTGCCTGCCACTTCCCTTGCCTTGGCAAGTCAACAGTTTCATTGCCTTGCGCTACTAACCTTCCCTAGCCTTGCATTACCTTGCATGCCCATGCCAATGCCCCACCCTTGACCTGCCTGCTGCTTTTCTCCAGGGCCTTGCCTTGCAAGGCATACATCTTGTTTACATTTCCTTGCCTTTGCTGTCCCTTCCTTCACTTTTCCTTGCTTCCCCACATCTTGCATTTCCTTGCTGTCTGGTCTGTAGCCTTTTCTGGGCCTTCCTTTCCCTCCACTGCCTTGCATTCACTTGCTCACCCATTCCCCACCTGAACTCCCTTCGCATTTGTCTGGGTCCTTTTGTACCTTGCCTTGCCATTGAACCCCTCCCTTGCTTTGCATTACCTCGCTCACCACTCCCCAACCTGGAATTCAAGAACCCTTTTCTTCTGGCATTTCCCAGCCTTGCCCTGCCCTGTTTACAACCCCAAGGACTCCCACAGCTCTCATGTATCACCAGTGTTTCAGAAGCATGTGAGAAGAAACCCAGGGGAGGTCCCATGCAGGTCTTTCTGGGCAGCTTTTGTCTGGGACTAGTGCTTGCACATATTACATTTTGGACTGACAATTCACATTTTGCCCTTGGCCTCCGGGACCAGAATGAAGGAAATCTGCATCTGAAGGAAAGCAAGTAGCCCAAGTATTTGAGGTGCAGATTAGAGATGGCCCTTTTGGGATCAAGGCCAGACAGAGCAGTCTGGCCTTGCTGCTTTCATGTACCTGCAATCCTCCAATGTACCTGTTGCCTGCCTTGCTTTGCCTTGCCTTGGCAACCCACCAGTTTCCTTGCCTTGCACTGCTAACCACCCCCCTAGCCTTGCATTCCCTTGCATACCCATGCCCCACCCTTGACCTGCCTACTGCTTTTCTCCAGGGCCTTGCCTTGCCTGGCCTACCCATCACTGGGCTTACCTCCCCATGGCCAGTCTGACTGACCACTTCTGGGCTGTCTCTCACCTGCCATTCCATTTGCTTTCCCCTCACTGCTCTGACCTTGCCTACCTCCCTCTTGACTTGCCTTGGTTTGTAGTGCCTTGCCTGCACATGGAAGGCAAGGTGAAGAGTGGTAGGCAAGGCAAAGCAAAGTGAGGAAGATGTAAGTAGGGTCAGGCAAGGCAGATAAAGGCAAGCAAGCAAAGCAAGGGTGGGCTAGGAAAACCTAGGCAAGGTACTGAAGGCAAGGCAAGGCCAAGTGACTCAGAGCGCCTTTCCTTGGGAAGCAAAGGACGTAGTGCCAGTGTTGCTGGAGCAGATGTTAAGGTAGCATGGGGAGGAATAATCTAGCAAGACATTTCTGTCCTGGCCCCTTCTGTGAAGGAGCAATTGTTGGAGATACACAGTACTGGAGGTGGTATGTAACTTTCACTTGGTGAGTTCCTGAATGAGAATGCCAGTGCTTTTTCGTGGGAAGGAAATCACGTAGCCCCAGTGTTTCACATGCAAATTAGAAGCTACCTAGTGGAGGTCAGGGGTGGCAGCTACTTTCTGGCCTGGCATATTCATGTGGAAGCACTGCCTCAATTTGTACAACTAAGGAGTCGGTATCCATCCTTGGAAGGTGGTTTCCTGAAAGATTGAATTTGGCATGTGGCCTCCACTTCTCAAAGGTGGCCTTCTGAAATTCTGGCAGCACACATCTTTTGGACAAGGTAAGCAGCTATGCTGAGTCTTGGGGGTGTGACTGATCTAGTGCCTTGGGTAGGTGATGCCCAGTAACAGTGCTCCAGCACCTTGGCATGGGATCAGTCGCTGGACGTTTTATAATTTAGTGGAGGGGATGCCATTTCTTTTGAGATGGGCTTGTAGTTTCTCTCTTGTGGTTGTGGTCCTAGAGAGAAGGAAAAAGAACAACAACACACATGGACCTTTTTAGGGAAAAAAGGCCAATTTTATTGAGTGGAGAGCTTGTATTTAAAGCATGTTACGAGAGACTAGAACAGGACAGTAGCTCATTAGCTAATTGGGATAAACATCCAGGGGACCAGGCCTCAGAATGTATCCCATGGGAAAAAAAACAGGTGTTAATCTTTATTACGAATTCCACTCTTTTTTTCACCAGATTCTAAGTTGTTTTTGACCATTTATCACCTTGGGAAATTTCCTTTCTGTCTGCAGCTAACATCAGCTTATGAGCCTGGGAAGCAAGAAGGACTCAGGCTTGAGAGAAAAGATTCTCGAGCTGTAATTTTGCAGCTCTCTAGGTGTCTCTGTCCACACCCTCTTTGGCAAGGAAAGCAAGTTTGGAGCCACACATTGGGTGTTCTTAGTGAATTTAGAGGCTTTTCCCAATAGGCAGTTCTTTGGGTTAGAGCTGTTCAGCTGTTAGGGGGAATACAAATGCCAGGCTCTTGAGATTTTTGTCATAGGACCCTTAGTGTGGGAGCAGTTCCTGGTGCCGTTCTCTTTGGATCCACGTTCTAGGAGACCGAAGGCTTTGGACGGTACCTAGAGCTGAGAAGTAAAGTGCTGACAGCAGGGTGGTGAATCGATGGGTGCAGCTGAAGTTGTAGGCAGCAAGAGATTTCTCAGCTGGCAGCTTTCTCTGTGAGCTCTGTTTTTGCCAGATGCTTTCAAGTTGGTGGCCAGATTCTGAGAGAGTGCAAAGCTTTGTTAGGGCAAAGGAGTTCATGTTGCTCTTTGAGTGTGGTACAAAGAAGGCTTTGCACTTGGAAGGGGAAGACTGGGGGAATCTTTTTGTCCTGACACCGTTGATTTGAGAGCAGACATGTTTCCAACTTGGCTCTCTGTCCTTGGAGTGCTTTCGAACTGGGCTCAGTGCGTTTCCTTCTTTTGGAAGTCAACAGCACCGTCCATCGTGTGGTTGTTTTGATGAGCACTGACAGTGCCCAGGAAAAAAGCTGAGCACTTTTCTGGCCCAGCCCCCCATTCATGTGGGAGCAGTTCGGGGGAGAGCTCTGCTGTGGGTCCTGCCTCTTGGAGACTGACACAACGTTATCCTGTGTGCAGTGGCGAAGAAAGAGGAATCGTTTTGTTGTTGGCTTTGCAGTTTGCAGGCTGCAGAATAAAAGGCAATTCTAGCATGGCCTCTTTCTTCAGAACTTTTTCTGTGTGATCATTGTCTTAACATGCAGCCATTGAACTGCATCAAACTCCCTGGACATAAACACTTTCTGCCAAGCTCTGTGTACCTTCTTACCCTCTCACTCACGCAGATCCCAAACCCCCTTCAAAACATCCAGCAGCTGTGCCCAAAGAAATAGTCCTAGAAGAAGAAGGCAGTGCTGGCTTTCGTAGTCTCTTTAAAGTCTGTAAACTAGGGGAAGCACCCTAGTGATCTGCACTTTCCTTCTCAACTGTATGTAGAGCATCCTCGCATTCTCTCAAGGTGGCAGAGGCGATCATTACAGTGAAGCATTTCCAGTTGCAGTTCAGACTGAGATGTGCCAGGACAGAAAGCATTCACTGACCTTCTGTCTTCAGCGCAATCACTTTCACGCAGCTTCAGTGCAGTCCATGTTCTAAGCAGCTGTATCTCACAGAGAATGAAGTGTCAGGACAGAAGACGTTCTTAAGGCAATCGTTTCTTCTAGCAGCATTCACATTGTGCACAGCATACTTGCAATATGCATTTTCCTTCTAACATATATGGACTGGCTCATTTTTAACTCTCGCAGTTCGCTGGACAGTTGCAAATGTCCAGCATCTGCCCTGTTAAGCAGGCTGTGAAAGTAAAAGTCAGTGCTGGGCTGCACCTTCCCCTTGCTGCGCATAAACCATGTAAGCTCCCCGATGCACTCTGAACTTCTGCTCTCCACGCTGCATCTACCACCATATTCTCTGCGTCTTAGCATCAAAAGCAAAGTGCTGTTGGTTTCCACAGAGGGCGGGAAGAGGAATAGGCAGCTGTCATTGAACTTCCCTGCCTGCAACTTGCTAACTAGAATTGAACAAGCAGGGAAGTGGCAGCCACGCTCCTCTTGCAGACTGTACCCTCTGCCCACCACAAGGTGCCCTGCAGCTTTGTCCATCACCTTTTGCAGCACTTTCCTTCTCCCAGAGGTAAAGGGTCAGTTAGTTCTCACAGGAAACATCAAGCCGGCAGCGGAGCGCTCGAGGGCAGTTCATCTGCCGAAACACTCCCAGGGTCATGCGCTTTCCTTCTCAGCACTATGTACCACCACATTCTGCATCTCTTGTAGTCTGAATCTAGAAGGAACGATGTTCACCTATGTCCCGCACAGAGAACTGTATTGGGACTACAAGCTTGCTTCTGACTCATAGTAACTTGTATATGTGCCACATTCCAGGGGCAGTCCTCTTACCTTTACAACCTACTCAGCACCGTCAGATCACAGTGCTATCTAGATGCACGTTCCTTCTCAGCTCGAGCTACCACCACCCACATGATAGCCTCACAAGGACCAAAGATGCAGACAGACGTCTCACACAGAAAAACATGCCAGGGCAAAAGCATGGTCTTCATTGCCCCTTCTTGTTGCCCAGGTTGTGGTGCTGTGATGAACCTCTTGCACACTGAAAGACTAATGCAGCAAAGTGCTTCTCTCTTGGCACATTTTGCAGAGTGAGAGCTAGGTAGAGTGTCTGGACTCTGTGAAACAAAAACAGCATACATGCACGGAGAGCTGAGGAAAAACCGTGCACAGCACACTGTGGATGTGTGCAGTGTACAGGATGTAAAGCAGCAAAGCTGAATGGCATCACTGGGCTTCAGTTTTGTGCAGACCACAGAAGGCGACAAATGAAGCCAGAGAGCACTGGCCTTGTGTGCACAGTGTACTGAATTGCAAAAGTCCAGCAAAAGCTCATTCATGTTGCGGTGTGTTAGTTTAAGTTTCTTGTGAGTCAGTTTTCCCCTATTGTTATAATGGTTTATCCCTGTGTTTTCCCCCGAAGTTGGTCTGCCCCAGGTCTCCCTTTCCCACCCTTCCCCTATCACACCACCCTAAGTCCCTCCCAAGTTCATGTCATTCCTCCCTGGAGCCTCCAAGTACCCGGAATGTTCCCTGTCCCTCAGCCCTAAGGCACTCCCTGAACCCTGTCAATCCTCCCCGGCCCTTCCCAATCTTCTAGAATGTTCACTGCCAATTACCCTGTTCTCGGTGTACAATTTGTTGGAGTTCTCTGTACCACACCTATGTTGTATTCTATTGGAAGTTTGGATTTTTGTCCCTCCCCCATGATCCGCCCACCATGTACCCTGATTGGGTGTTCTGTTAACGCCTCCTCTTGGACCTCCCCCATATTTAAGTTGTTGTCCTCCAGTGCTTTTTGCCTTTGGTGGTTCCCTTCCCTGTTGTCCACTTGCTCCCTGTGACCCTTCCCTAATAAACTCTGTGGACCCACTAAAGGACTCGCCTGATCCTTTGCGACTCCTGGATGCGCGTCTCTTTCAGGGCCACCAAGCCCCAGCCGTACTCCTGGCCGAAGATCACTTGGGAGACAGCCCACTCCTGTCGTGGAGCTCCGTCCTGATGGGCTAGCCGGTGCAGGCGGAGTGGTCAGTAGGAGGGTGGGCCGCATCACATTCACTATCAGATTCACCTAGCAATGCTTTTGCTGCATCAAAAAGGAACAGGGATCACAAAACTTGATGAAAACCACTAAACTTTCAGCTTGTGTCTGGGAACGTGAATTAGGCAGGAAGGCAGGTAGCAGCCACGCTCCTGTCAGCCTGTATGCTTCACACACAAGCTCAGTGGTCAGCTGGTTTGTTTCTTGCCTTGTGTGTCGCAGTTTTGGAGACAGACACACGACTGAAAACACCGATATCTTGTGACAATAGCCAAGATTTGTTGATGGTTGCCCTCTTTTATAGAGGCTTCAAAATTCCCACTCTTACATACCTGATTGGTTCGAGGTCTTAACACCGCCCAGCTCACTGGCTTATATGTCTGCATTCAGGATTGAATGGGATTGGCTGGGGTCCGTGGTTTGAACTCAAATCTAGCCTATCACTGTCTTACCCGGGGACTTGTTTACTTTTTTCTCTAACGAATTAGGCTGGTGAAATTGGGGTCTGTTATGGCCAATTCTATCTGTGTAGCTTACAGACCAGCTGTAGCTGTCACGTTATGTGCGCTGGAAAGAACTGGAGCCCAGCAATGGCATCCAGCTTTGCTGCTCTTCTGCAGCAATACTGCATGCATCCACAGTGTGCTCTGTATGGTTTTTCCTTAGCATTGCATACAATCATGCTCTTTCTGTTTCACAGAATCCAAACTGTCCATCTAACTCTTGCTCAGCGAAATGTGCCAGGACAGAAGCACTTGCTGCATTAGTTTTTCAGTGTCCAAGACTTCCAACACAGCACCACAATCTGGGCGATGAGAAGGGGCAATGAAGACCATGCTTTTGTCCTGGCACATTTTTCTGTGCAAGACGTCTGTCCAGATCTTTGGTCCTTGCTAAGCTCTAGTGTGCACAGTGGTACCTCGAGATGAGAAGGAATATGCCAATAGTACTGCAATCTGATGGTGCTGTGCAGCATGTAAAGGAAAAAAGACTGCCCCTAGAATGTGGTGGAAATTCAATTTTCCAAGCATCAGGGACAAACTCCGGGCAAGCTAGTAGTCCTGGCACAGTCCTCTGTGTGAGACATAGCTAAAAAGTTTTCCATTTAGATTCAGACTCCAGGAGAGGCTGAATGTGCTGGTACATAGCACCAAGAAGTAAATGGCATGGCCTGAGCATCTTTCATCAGAAGCATTGCACATGAGCACTTTGGTGGTGGCACAGTGTTCTGTGCAAGAACTAGATGACTATTCGCCTCAGTGCTCAGGGGGTGGTGGGCATTCCAGTATCTGCTGATCCTTACTTATGCCTGTGACAAAAATACTGACTTCACTATCATGAAAGCACTGTGGATAGCCCTGACTGAAAGAGGCAATTGCAGTTTTGCTGAAAAAATTCAGGTGGTGACCAGAAGGGGTGCAACAGCAGCCATGATCTACAATTCATGAGGCAAAGGCAACAACACCCTCCTGATGGCACATCAAGGTGAGTGAAAGGGTGCAGGCACCCAATCATTTCTTTCGCTGAAGTTTGGCTCAGGGAATCACAGCCAGGCTCTGCAGAATCAGCGGTGTTTGTGGGTGATTGTTGTTCTGATCAAGAGATTCAATTAGAAAATAATGTGTTACACAATTTGAGTCTTGACTTCAGTGCTTAGTCAGCAAGACCCTGCTGTTACGTTTTGCTTGGTACAGTGCAGGCAAAGGGCTAAGTGTCTGAAGTTAGTCCTTTTTTTTGCCTGTACAAGTTGCAAATTAATTTAGACAGTGATGCGGAGCAACCCTTTGTGTTTGTTTTGAAGGCGCCAGTGTATTTTTTGAGGTGAGAGGACACAAATGAATCTACAGGTGTCTGCAGCATAGGTATGTGCTTTGCAGATTGCAAGATAGATGTTGCTGTCTTTTTTTCTTTCCTAGGATTTTCTAATTATTTTTATTAATGTTAAGCTCAGCCTGTCCTGTAATTTCCCAATTCCCTGATGAAATGTTAGGCAAAATCATTGTAATTCCCCATTGTGTCCCTTGTAGCGGTGGATGTGTCATCAGGGGAGGTGTGAGAATCTTACTCTGATACTGTATTGCTTAGTTTTTATGTCTGTGTGTTCCTCTATGTCAACCTGCCTACTGAGTGCTTTAGTACATGTACTTTGTAGTACATGTCTACATTGCTAGTTCCTTGAACTGTACTTCGATGGAGCTGCATTTGGTATCCTTTGGCTTAAGGCTTGTTTTCCTGATAGATATTACATAACACAATAAAAAATGAGCTGTAGAGTACTGGCAGTGTGATGCCTTGCTGTTCTACAATGGCCTGGACCCTCTTGGTGCCATGGCATAGCCAGCGCTTGCCAATGGTGCTTAAAGGTGTTACTGGAAATGTGTAGCAAAGGAACCAAAACTTTTGTTCTACCCCTAGAGAAAGCGATTTTGACTACAACAGCCAGCACATCATGATTCAGATTAACTTCCTTTTTTAATTTGGTTTTGGAGTTTATTAACACTGGATGAATAAAAAAAGAATTGTACTGGGTTTATGTAGCTGCAAAACTTCTGCCAGCTGCATTACTTGCAAGCACTGGTGGCCCCAGCTGGCCCAAGGTGGAGGCAGCAGGACAGCCACTTCTTCTGGAGGTCAGCTGAGGAGAAAGGAATTGGGACCTGGGGATGGAATGCTGGCTGACTATAATGTCACCAACTCAGCCATTAGACTAGACTCCAGAGAGAACAACTATATTAGTGCTGTAAACAGACTGCAACTTTTCATGTTTGTTTGGGTTTTTGCCAGAACTAAAAGTATATTTTAATTCTTGAAAGCAACAGATGTATCACCTGAGAGTGAGTGTACTTCATGAGACATGAAATCCCATCTTTCTTAATTAATTTAGTTTTCTCAAAGACAAGCTGTGATTTTTATACGACTATTTCCCATAGTTGTGTTCTAGGACCTTAGTGGGCAGTATGATTTATTTGGTGGCAAAGAGGGTCTATAAATCAGGGCAGTAGTCACCTATGTTATACACAGTGAGGACAAAATACTTAGGCGAAATGAGATTTTTCATCTAATCAGCATAGCAGAAGCATCCTGTCTCTATTTACCTCAGGGCAAAGTGTGGAGCTGTATGTCCTTTTCGTAAAACTGGGAAAGTCTGGGAGAGAGGTGATCATTGCAGTACTGTTAAGAGCCAAACAGTACTTGGGGATGCAGAAACAGCGGAGTTGTTCACAGGGATGAGGAAAGAAGACTACTCTTAGGCTGGAATCTGCTATGGTGGCATCTCCCAGAGAGGTCTGAGGAGACTTGGTGGTTAATCCTCTCTGCCATTTGTGTATGAGATCTTAGCATATGATATGCCCCGTTGGCAGAGCAGTAAGAGAAAAATCTGCTCTGCCACTGACAGTAGTCCGAGGCCTCCTGATGAAAGCAGGAACATCAGCCTCCAGGGTTATCAGATGACTCTTGGTTGGGGCCAGACCTGACATCTTGGGCCATTGTCTGTATTCTCTGCTACTGTGTGGGCTACAGGGATCATAGCACTTTGGCTGTGTTAGGCCTTCAGGCCTTGATCACAGTTTCCCTCCATCCTCCTCCCCTTCTGTGGATACACACACATTTAGAGAGCTTGAGAATTCTTTCTCAGGCCTGGACTTCTCTTGCCTCTCAGGTCCATTCCCAGACTGATAAGCTGATTATGGCTTCAGTTAAGGAGGGACTCTCCCAGGATGATAATATAGTCAAAACAGAATAGAATCTGGTGAAAAACAGAATGGAATTCATAATAAGGATTAACACCTGGTGTTTTTCCATGGGACACATCCTGAGGTATGGTCTCATGGATGTTTCTCCCAATTGTCCAATGAGCTACTGTCCTGTTTTAGCTCCACATAATATGCTTTAAATACAGACTGTCCGTTCAATGAAGTTAACCTTTTTTCCCTAAAGAGGTCCATGTGTGTTGCTGTCCTCTTTTTCTCTCTCTTTTTTTTAGCACAGTAACCACACCTTCCTGCTGACTTTACCATATAATCAATGGAACTTTCCAGCTCACCTTATTTTCTGATACAACAGGACAATACTATGTATGTTTTCACATCATAACACACCCGCTTAGCCTTACAACAATGAAGTAGTTTGTTCTGGGCAAAGTTCAGGTATGCAGGAAATCAGGTAATTTAAAGTGTCTGAGAAGGAACAAAGAGAAAAATCTCCCTTACTGATGACTCCTTCCTCATCCTCTATCACAAGTCCTTTTACCTGCTATCAGTTTTACCTATTACTGGTTTGTTGTTACACACACACCCCTAAGATAAAACTGATCTATTAATAGCTTTTACTATGGAAAATTTTAGAGGTCAAGATATTAATAACAACTTTTCCATTCCTCTCTGATTAGACAAATCACTGGTGGAAAACATCATCATCATCATCGCTGAATTGTCATAGAATGGTTTGGGTTGGAAGGAATCTTAGAGATCATCTTGATGCAACCCTCCTGCCATGGGCAGGGACACCTTCCACTTGTCCAGATTACTCTGAGCCCCATCTAGCCTGGTCTGGAACACTTCCAGGGACAGGGCAGACTCAGCTTCTCTGGGTGACCTCTTCCAGTGGCTCACCACCCTCACAGGGAAGAATTTCTTCCCAGTATCTAGTCTATCCCTGTCCTGTGTCAGTGTGAAGCCACCCCCTTTGTCTTATCACAGCTGTCATCGGGAAGATTTCTCTGCAGATGTTTCGTGTCTTACTTGCGTGGAGTTAGATTGATGCAATGGTGCAGACTGAGCTCGTGCTAGAAGAAGAACATCTCTTTTCAGTAATTGCAGCACTTGATCTTCCCTGGGAAGGAAATGGAATATGCGCCTGTACTAACAATTTCCCAGCACCGTTCTTTAAAGCTGAAGTGGAAGCCGCAGGAACGCAGCAGTTTTGGAAGAAGAGCCGAGTTGGAGCGGGGTGTTCCGGGTGCCTTGCCGTGCGCGGGTCCGCCAGGGGGCGCTGTGCCCCCGGCAGCGCCTCTGCTCCCCCCGGCCGCGGGGAATCGGAAGCTGCGGATGGATTAAAACAATGGAATTAACCCGCTATCCCTGCTGCCCCTTGGGTACTAATCCAACACAGCAGGTCAGCTGAAATGCCAGGTGTGTTCTGTAGGATTTTCTCCCAAGGACTTGCTCAGGCGCGGTGGAAGGGAGCGCTGTCCTGGTTACAGCCACCACGGCTCGGGAAGAGCTTTGCCCCAGCAGGACTCTCGTCCAGCAGGGACAGGCTGATACCTCAGTTTGCCTGTATGACAGGAATAATTGGAAAGCCTAATAATACCTGAAAGAAATAGTTGTGGATCTGCATTTCCTTACAAATTGTTTCCAGGATATTCTGTATCCTCCAAGTCTAACTTTTGTTATCTCAGAAGCATTTTGAGGTAGGACCTTATTAACTGTTGGTGCGATACTTACTTTAAAATTGTGGGCTGAATGCCTAACAAAGAAGTTTGAATTTATCTTTTGTTTTGAAAGCTGGTACAAAATTTTGGTCAGGTTCCCCAACTTACCTCTTCAAAATACTGTTTAGGTGATTTTCAGAGTAATTTATGTTTTAGAGCACATTTGCATCAACTTTTCTATTTCCTATATAAAGAACTGGACTCTTTGTTCGATCTCTGAACAGTCTGTGGAACCTGCATGTGAAAACCAATTAACTTCCAAAAACATCCATGTAAAAGCAGGTACCATGAACTTTGCTTTTCCTTTATTTCTTGTGAAGTCAGTGACCTGGCTAACAGTCATCCAGATGCCTCCATGAAGTCAATGTTCTCATAGTGTAATTTAAATTCTTCCATTTATTGCCCAAGAGAATTACCCATGTGTCTTCACATCTTTGATGCAGTGAAAGGTGTAGTTGCAGGGAGGGCAAGTTCTGGAAGGGTGGAGCATACCCTTCCTCCACCAGTGGGACCGTCACTGCTGGGAGAGCTTGGGAGGCCTGGGGAACAGGGACCAGCTGGAGAGGGTTTGAGGGGTTCTCATCCATGTGTACAAATCCCCCAGGGGGCCAGGGAGGGTAAATATGATGGAAGCAGACTTCTCTCAGCCGTGCCTAGTGAAATCATCAGAGCGCATAGACAAGAAATTACATAAAAAATAACTTTTTTTCACTTCTTTGAAAATCCCTGAGCTTCAGTCTGTGCTGGTGTGTAAGATGCCTTTTGTGCTTGTGGCATGGCAGGAAAGCAGAGCCGGGTGCTGGACCTTCCCAGACTGGTGCACAGGTAGAAGCAGGACAGCAGGTACTTAAAGAAAAGAAGCTGATTTGTGAGTGGGCCTCTCCCTGGGCGGATGTCATACAATTGCAGCAAAGGCTGTTACCACATCACACTGCTTAGTGCATTTAAAATATGTAGCACTGAACATTTCATCCTACATGTTAGGACATCCTAACTCAAAGAAATATCAGAATGGTGCAGAACATAGACAATCTGCTTAAGACGTTAAAGGATTTAATTTTATTTTGCTCAAGTGTTATTTGAAATATTCATGGTAAAAGCTGGGAAGGAGAGAGAATTACTCCTGCAGTGTGTAGATGGACAATATCCAATGCTTGTAGTAAACTTCGAATTTTACTATTCTCATCAATCTGTGGAGGCACCACCACCCTAATTTACTCTGGACTTGATACCTTGACTTCAGTTCGTGAAGTACTGCAGTGTTAGTGGTCCCACCAGTCTGCCTGTCTGCCTTCTCTGCGCCAATCCAGCACTTTCAGCCTGGAGCAAAGGCCCTCTCTGCAAAGAAACTGCTGGCTGCTTTATTTCTCCTGTTGTTCATTGACACAGGGAGAAAAACAAACTAGTTTGGATCCCGAGTCTGTCAAAATAGATGAACTTTGCCATGTTAAGCTAAGACATGAGTCTTGACCCCTGCACAATGTCCTAGGAATCCCCTCTGTTGCTGCTGTGTATTGTCACTGCTGAGGGGGAAATATTATGGGAGCACATACCCTGTCTCTAGAACTCATAGCCAACCAAAGCACTGTGCTCTAAAATCTTTCATTTGCAGCTTTCTGGTGTCTTCAGCATTGCTTTCAAAGCAAAACAGGGAGAAGGCAAACTGTGTGTAGCTAATGATACTGTAGAGTGTATAAAACTTGCTAAGTCCTAGGTCTTTGAGGTAAGATCAATTTTGAATTACTGTGATGTAGAACTAGTGCAACACAGGAAAGGGGAGCATATAAGGAAGGGAATTATAGTAGATGTGAACATGTTGGATTGTTTCTTTTCATTTTCATTTCCTGTCTGGAAAACTGTTTGGCTTTTCCAAGAATCTTCTCCAAAGTGATGCTTGCTATTTCAAGCCCTTTTCCTGGAGAACTAGCTCGAGCTCCTGTCACAAGGTGTTCCTCCAAATTGCAGCTTCTCTTGGCTTTCCATACTGCACGCAGTATGACTCTTCCAGCAAACCAGGACAAAGGTTTTGAGAACTTGACAACTTGTCTTTTATTTTCCTGTTGGATTGGAGTTGTGCCATGGGTAAGGTTTTCATTATTACTGTTCTACACTAAAAAAAACATGAAGGGGTGCCACGAATTGTTAGGGAATACAAACCTGGTTGAATTCAGAGAATGAATCTCCAGAGCCTGTAGGCAGAAGTGGAGAGTTGTGTGATAATCATTCAAACCTCTCAGTGGACATGTTTCAAGTGATATGGAATGTGAAAACGGCCTGACAGAAGCAGTTTGTTTCTGAGTTCAGTGTAAATGATTCCACATCTCATGCACTGGTGCATCAATCAAGAGTACAACCAGTTCATTCGAAGCACCAAAACAAGCAGACCTCTCTGAGTAGATGACTGAAAGAATTGAAAAGGAGAAATGCAGGAAATAACTTGGTTAACCTTGCCTGGAAGAAGAGCAATTTTTTCTAATAATTACTAATACTTGCCCTTTGCTTTTGACCTTCTTAACAAAGACATTTGCATCACAGATTCACCATTGTTGAGGATTGGTCTTTCCTTTCCTCTTTGCCTGTGGAATTTTTTCCCATTGACATACTAAGAAGCACTGATGACTAGGTCCTTGGGGGGGGAAGGAGGAACCTCCCTGGCTTTTTAAGAGTTTCTCTCAGAGGGAGGGCAGACACCGCGAGATTAGAAGCAGGTAAAAAGGGGG
>VWZS01002151.1:987395-1024312 GCA_013397075.1 Rhabdornis inornatus | reverse complement strand
GAAGGAAGGAAGGAAGGAACTTCCTGGGATAATCAGTCTTTTCTGACTGTGTGTTTTAGATTTCACACAGCAGCTTCCAGCAGCATCACACCGGAGTATCTAAGTAACCATGAGATCTTTGCAAAGACCTTGATATTTCACCTTTTATAATAAAAAATAGAGCCAGATTAGTCTGAGAGCCTCCTGCCCCAAAATACTTTAGGTTTATGTTTTTCCTGGTATTATATGGAAGACTCTTAGTCTTCCATAGACTGAAGATGTGTGGGGAACCATTAAAAATTAGACTGTTTGATCAATAATATCATGTTTTCCAGCTCTGTTTGGTTTACTAGTGGAGAGGTAGCACTAGGTTTATGCAATACTTTCTGAGTTTCTCTATGAAACTTTAAAAAAATCAGCTCTTTTTGTCAATAAACTAGCTTGTAAATTGAAGTTTCAGTTACAAATTCAGTCATCAGCTGAGCACAGATGGTTTCTCTAATCCTCTGCTCTCCCAGCCCACACTAGCAAAGGTAAGGCACTGGCACTTATCATTTTTCCTTTGCCTCAGGATGTCTCAGGTTTTTGATACTGCAGAGCCCAGCAGGGCAATACAAGCAGCACCACATGAAGGTCCCACGTCCTACCAAATCTCCCTACACAAGTCAGGTTTGGGTTCGTGGTACTTTTCCATTTTCAGTTCCCTGTGGGAGTCCTTCCACACCTCTGGGATGGATATAATTGACTTTTCTTCCTTGGTGATCAATAAAAGCTCTGAGCTTTGCCTCTCTTTGGACTCTCTCATTCCCTTTTATCATTCTGTTCCCTCCCCACAGTTCATACTGGTCTTTGCTGAGACTTTTAGCCATTATCATTCCCAAAGAGTGGACAACTTCTGTGTAATCACCTTTTCAACCTCTCCTGGCTGCCCAACTGCTCCATATCCCCACTCTTTTCTCTTTTGACACATGGAGGCCTTTGCTCCTTGTTCCTCATCCTCTGCAGGATCTGCTTCCTTGCTGCTCATCCTGGGATCCTGTGACATCTGCTGGAACTCCAGATTTCCATAGAAAAGGACCAGAAAACCACAAAACCTTGCCTTGCATGCCCATGGTGCAAAAATAAACTGTGTTAAGCTTTTATTGCTCCACCAGGCTGTGAAGAGCCAGACCTGCCCACCTAAACAGGCAGGGAGAACTTTTCCATACCTTTTTACAATCCCTGCCCTGTAATTCAGTGACTCTGCTTAATGTGCTCAAAATTGCACCCTTTTTTCCCCTCATAGAAGAAAATAAATGGCCAGATTCCATCCTGCTTCCCACTTTGAATAGGAAATTGCTCCTTAAGCAACCTCCTCCCTGCAATCAGGGCTGAAAAAATCAAATGCTGCCTCAGGGTCTATCACACGTGGAGAAATCTAACTCCATGCAGGAATACCTGTCCTGCCTCGCCAGTTTTTGGTTGCCAAAATGCTCTTCTGCCAGCTCATTTCTGCATGCCAGAGGCTGAAGGATCTCCACAAACGTGTGTGTCCCCAGGGGTGGATGGAAGAAAGTGAGCATCACTTGCTCAGAGTTGTTCCAGGGATGTTCTGTGGCCCTAAAAGTCCTTTTCTTGTTGTAGCAGAACTTCTCTTATTACACCAGAAACTGATCCATTGGTGTTAAAACAGTGGCTCTCCAACCCAGAGCCCAGTCCAGGACAGAAACAGAAATTAGGGATTACTAAACCAGTAATTGCAGTAATTAGAGAACCAATAATCCCACCCCCAGGATCTGGGGTACTTCCTGACCAAGCACACCCCAAACACCAACAGGTTTTCAGCCCTGCTTTTTCATGTTTTTTGGTTTTTTTACTGGTGAAGATCAAGCACTTTGGAATTAACTGATGTCATGAAAACAAAAGAAGCAGCAAAACTTCAATAAAATTTTCAATCTGTAAAATGACCAAGAGAATTTAGCACAGACCACACAGAGAAGATTTAGCACAGGTCAAAGAGAGGAACAGGCAACCAACACAGACAAGATCCACCTGGTTCCCCCGTAACTAATGGCTTGTATAAATTTGGAAATCAGCACAAAATTAAGTAGTGTGTGATTAAAAGTGATTCCTGATTATCTCCACATGTGTCCACATCCATTCCCAAGTGGCGGCATTTTCATGTTGTCACCACTTGTTTATCTGCACACTGCAGGTGGAGATAAACAACCTGCAGGTCCTGAAAAACTGAGCTCACAAAAAAACAAACAAACAAAAAAAAACCCAAACAAACTAATGACAACTCCCTGTATGGGATATGGGACTGACAGTGGTGTGATATTTGCAGTTTGATTGGCTTGGTTGGCCATATTTTTATATTTGCACTGTTTGTAAACAAAGAGAGTTCAAGAAATATCCATCGAAGAGATCAGGCATTTGCACTAAGAAATAAGAGGTTTACCGATCAACACACTGCACAAGGCAGGAAGTAAATAAAATAACAATGCAATAAAACTATGCTAGGGAGAATATTTATATGCTATGCTGGTATGGATACAAAATGTTAGTGAAAATTAAATTTATACTTAAAATCAAAGGAAAAAGTATTTCTAAGGCCACTGCAGGTAATTCATAAACTAAGGCAGAAAATTCTACTTTTGGGATTTTTTTTTTGCAGTCATTTTTGTCAGAAGCAAATGATGTTGTGGATAGTTCATCACAGAATGGTTTGGGTGGAATAATCCCCTTTTTTCTACATGAAACCCGACCAGCTTGTTCAGCATAGATTAAAACTTCACATCATCAGCCTTGAGTGCCCTCTCTGGGAATTTGCAATGACTGATGAGGCTTTGGACCCATCCTCCCCTCTCCCTTGCTGGGGATCAGAGTTCATGCAGCCTAGCCACCCTGGCCAGGGGATTGCCTCTGCTAATTACCGCTGCTAATTACCTCCCAGCCATTGGTGGGATGGATGACAGCTCACAGGGTGACAGAGTGTGGCTGAGCAGAGGGTTGGCTTTGTGGGAAGGCTGCTCCTTACATCCGCCCTCATTTTCCATGTCCCCAGGATTCAGGGTGAGTTTTCAGACTGGCCTCGGAAGGGTGGAGGGGAAATCAGAGCTATTCCTTGTCCCCACGGGACAGCACTGCAGGTATTAAAGTTAGTCTGGCCCTTGCCTTTAAATCCAGATGGCTTCAGGATTTAATTAGCAAGTTGTTTGTGCTTTATCTTTTCTCTATTGAAAACCAAACCGGCCCCAATCTTACGAGGAATACATAAAACATTTAATTTGTGAAGTTCTGGGACATAACCAGCAGCACAAATGGAAGAGGTTTGGACCAGGAAAACACTTCAAATGGAAACCAAAGCAAGAGGTGGCAAAGGGTGTTTTTGCACAAAGAATGTCAGCTGCCTTTATCAGGAATGCACTCAGATGGGCAGGGATCACTGCAGCCCCCACTTTAGGAAAGGGTTGCAACAGGAACCCCTGTGGCTCAGGGAAAGGGAAGCAGCAAATGGAAAATGCCTTTCAGCATGCAGGAGTGACATGGATTTGTGATTAGATGCACTGTTAGGCAAATGCCAGCAGCTTGAGTTCAGCTCTAGGCTGAACCAACTCCCAATAATCACACACAGAATATCGCATATAGAAAAGCCTGAAAAGTTTTAAAAGGAAATAACTTTTTATTTTATTTTTGAACATTTGGCAAATGCACCCAAGTATTGCGTTTTAACACCTCTTATGAATATTTTTCTCCGTAGTCAATGACCTCTGGTGTCCCTTTGCTTTCCAAAACAAAAACTTTTCCTTCTGTCTCTCCACCCAACCCTTACAAAAGAATTTTTGCCCTGTGACTTCAAAGGGTATCACAGGAGATGTAGTTTGATTGTGAGGCTAGAAAACCAAAGAACCTGAATAGGGGCTCCTGGGAGGACCTGGAACAGTTTCTATGGACACAGAAGGGTATTGAAGCCACCACGCAAAAATTATTCACTAATATGTAAACCAAAGTGCTCTGATACAGAACAGTTCAAAGTCTGCATCATCCCCAAAACAACCTCAGGGTGATACTCAACTCCTCATTTTTGTTTTGCATGAAAGAAAACACAGGGGTGGCAGAGCAAGGAAAACCGCAACAATTTCAGCCCATACACAAGAACTTCCCTTTGAATAATAAAACTGCTTTGAAGTTTAATGCTGAGTTCAAAGGATCTAGGCTAAATTCAGATCACCAAGCATGATTAAGGACTTCTTTGACCAGTCTGTTGACATTCTTATGTGTATTAAAGACCAGCAGATGTAAGGGGGAAGGTTACTTCTGCTGATATTTCATCCCAGGTACGTAGAAAAAAAAATTACCCCAGAAAAAATAACGCTATCTGAATTCTGGGAATTGCTACATATTTCTTGGAAAACATATAAGAAATTGTGAATTTCCCCCTCAGCCTGTGGGAGGACACTGTGTGGACAAAGCAGTTTTGAAGTGGTTCACTGCTCTGCCTGTAATTGCAGGAAGATTTGGGGTTTGGTGGGGTTTTGGTTTCTATTTTTTACTCACTAATGATGCTGTTGTATATTCTGGGACCTGTTAAGTGTAAACAGACGCGGGCTTATTGATGCTCCAGCAGTGCTTTCTACTGTTTCAACTCACTTGAAAAGCAAGTACTTGTGCTCCTGCTTTGTGAGTAATAGACTGGTTTTCCTTTTCAGTTGGAAAACTTACAAGTGGGAATTTATTCTGAGGTGACAGGGGGAGGTTTTGGGTCATGGAGTCCTCAGAACTCCTACACTACCTGAGATTATCCCACCCTGAGTGAAACCCAACTCTCCCCACATCTGTCCCCCAAATATGCAGGAATGTGGTAATTCCTGGAGGAAAAAGAGGAGGGGTGATGGAACAGAAATTCTGTCACTCACCTGCAAGAGAGTGGCTGAGGCACCTCGTGGAAAACCATCCCTGCACATTTCCTCGTATGCCCCCAAAAATATGCCCACCTTGGCTTCCAAAAAACTCTCCAGCTCACCTTGCCTCTCACCCAACACTAATGCTGGTTTACAAAGGGTTTGGGTTAGAAGCAGGGAGACAAAGAGGGTTTTTTTCTAAAATTTGTTTCAGAATCTAAATAGCAGATGAACTCTTCTGAAAATCTTGCTTTGATGGTTGATGATGAGCAGGTGAATGTTTGGCTGAGAGCTTCAGAAAAATCAAGCCTGTGATGCTGAATAATAGAATATATAGACAGAAAAGAGCTGATCTCTTACTGACATTCTCGCCCAGCACTGCAAAATTTCTCTCAGTGACACATTTTCCTGAATCCATCTCCATGTTAGACAAAGGCTTGTGCTTTCAACCTGCACAGGGGGAATGGATGAGAGAAAGAGGCAGCATCCTGCTTCTTGGGCAAAAGGCTTTTTAACGAGCTCTGTCTGGACTAGCACAAGGATGGGAAGTTGTTTTCCTTCTCCCACCTGCTTAGAAAGTCCAACTGGGAGATTCACAATGCTGGGCACTGCTTGGGGGTCCACCATAGGATGATGGGGGTGGTGAAATATTTGGCAAAGTGATGGTTGAAGTGCAGGCAGTGGCCACAGGGCAAAGGTTTGTGGGGTTTTTTTTAGGTCAGCTAAAAAGAAAAACCACACAAACCCCCTATGTTTATGGCCAATATTTCTTTTTCCAGGTCCTGAAAACTTCTTTCTCATTAAACCAGCCAGTAAAAGCTGAGGTTGAGGAAAGATGTTATCTCTCACACCAGATGCAGCCTACGGAAATAAGATTCTTTGTTTAGGGCTTGCTAATCTGACCTCCTTCCAAGCATAGCCCCTGTTCTCTTCATTTATTAAATTCTGTTATCAAACTTATTGGCGTAGAAATCCACAAGTACACTTTTTTTTTTTTTCCGCCATTACTAGGAAGATCTTCCCCAAACAGATGCTGGTCCTGAAATCGTAAACATCCAGGCTCACCATGCTTGGCTTTTTATCTCCCTCCTGGTCATGGTCATGCCAGAGGGGCAGGGATGCTGCTGCATCCCTTACTGGACCAGCTTCTCCTTCACAAAAGGGCAGAGTAACATCAACCCCACAACTGCACCTGGTTTGCAGTGGTGCAGACAGGATTGGGATTTGCTCCAGGTGCAAAGCACTGGAGAATCTGACACAGAGAGCAGAGCCAGGGACGTTCTTTCCCTTCCTTCCTGCATGTGTGCTCCTTGTAACTTTGACCCTCTATGGCCTGTGCTGGTTCAGCCATAAGCCATGAAATGTTGAAGATAAAAAGCCAGGATCAGGTGCTCCTGAGAGAAGAGAGTTCCCTTGCAACAGAGCAAATTATTCACTTCATTGCAGGGAGTGAACAATTCACCCTCTGGATATGAAAGTGCTCCTCAATCTGAATGGAGATCAAAATGAGAGCACTGAGTGCATTCTTACATTAGCAAAGAGGAGATACCAGCCCTAGCCATTAACTCTCTGAAGGTGCATAATTAGGGTCTGGAGTTAGAACGAGAGCTTTTGAGTGAGAACTAAGGTTTGGCTTCTTTTTTTTACAGAGTTAAAAAGAGTTTTGTGGCAAATATCCTCTTCACCCCTGAAGTCTCGTGATCCCGCCGGAGTGACGTGGTTGAAAGTACTTATTTAAGAAAACAAATGACTGGATTTGGTTCAAGAATCAACAGAGGAAGTCCTTTCTCTGCTGTTAGCTGGAGGTTAAGGTAGATGTGATGGTGCCTGTTGGGATTAAACCCTGCAAAATCTGCTGTGTGTTTGGGGTGAGCAATCACACGCTTCCTCTGCCACCAGCCAGGCTGAGGAGCTGTGTAATCCCAAAACTGCCCAGCTGCACCAGCATGAACTGATGCTCCTGTGCAATGCCCCATCCTCCACAGGGACACCAGCAGCACCAGAGTCCCACTGGATTTATTCACGAGTGGATGACAGCAAGGGGACAATTTCCTCCTCCTGAGCACATACACGGTGTGGTTGGGATATTAATAGAGGCCCCAGGGCTTCAAAGTAACAGCAGAATCTTTAATAAACTTATCAGCTGCCTTCAGGCTGTTGTCTACAAATCCCAGAGGGAAACGTGGTCCTTGGACTGTCTCACAGCCCGTGAAAAGTAATTAAGAAATCAAAACTATTGTCAGCGAGCTGAAGTTTGCTATTTGGGGATCTGCTACTCAGCAGAAAGCTCTGAGGTGCCTGCAAACCAAGAAAAATGTTGAGAACTTGCAGAAAGTGGAACTTACAAAAATTAGAACTTACAAAAGAGAATTACTTAAATCAGCATAACCCCCAGCTGAACTGTTAATTCTAACACCTTCACTTAACCAGAATATTGCAGGGGATGGTGCATTTCTCCCTCCTGCAGCACCACAACCCCCGTGGAGCAGCTGCACTCCTGCATCTCTTGCCATCAATGGACAAGTTCTGGCTTTTACCCACTGTGGCCTTTTGTGAGAAACACCAAGCACTTTGCTTTTCCCTTGGTGGTGTGAAAAATCCCCAGCAGAAATTACAGGTCTGGGACTCAAATTCCAATTTCTGTTGAGAGATTTTCACTGTCATGTACAGCCTGGGCTGATTTTCATGGGCTACCTGCTATCAGATGTGTGATTGCTTCTTGCTCTCCCCATTGCTATTTCATCTTTACCTTGTAACCAAAATGTCATTGCTTTTCATGAAGAAGTGCTTTTCTTGCTCCCTCTGCATCAGATATTTTTCTGCTGGAACAGTGAATTTCCCTCCAGTGCCACCTGCCTTAAGTTGTGTCCACTCAACCTAAAGTTGGTTGTAAGGTATTAAAATGATCCCCATTCCTAAAAGGCAAAGAGGAACCACTTTTATTTAAGCTGCAAACAGGAGACCAGAACCCAGCAGAGCCGGGGTGTGAGGCTGTATGGGAAAAAATGCACATTGCAAATCCAGAATGGGGGAAATGCTGCTGCTTGTCACCCTTTGCCTGTGCCACAGCACCTTGTGAGAAGCAGAGACCCCAGATGAGGAACCACCTTAAAAGTCACAGAATCATGGAATGGTTTGGGTTGGAAGGGACCTTAAAGATCATCCAGTCCCACCCCTGCCATGGGCAGGGACACCTTCCACTGCCCCAGGTTGCTCCAAGCCCTGTCCAACCTGGCCTTGGACACTTCCAGGGATCCAGGGGCAGCCACAGCTTCTCTGGGCACCCTGTCCCAGGGCCTCCCCACCCTCACAAGGGAGAATTTCTCATTTTAATCTAAGTCTTCTCTCTCTCAGCTTGAAGCCATTCCCCTGTACTGTCACTCCATGTGTTTTTCAAAACTCCCTTTCCAGCCCTCTTTGAGCCCCTTTACGTACCTGGGGACAGAAAAGTGAGAAATTAGTGAGAAGAACAGCACTGCACGTGCTGGACTGACAAACCCAAAGAGCTGAGCCTTTCTGGCAAGCAGTGGAGGATGCTGCCTCACCCAGCTCCTCTGTGAGCAGCTGGAATAAGAGACCATTCATCACCACCTGAATTCCTGTGGTGGGTGGGGTTTTGAGGACTAATAGTCACTGCTCACCTCTGTGTGACAGAATTCCTAAATTAAAAAGAAGCTGGGCTGCAGGCACAGGGCAGGGAGCAGCAGACACTCTGTGGTACAGGACATGCATCCTGCTTTTCATTCTACCCCTCTTCCCAGCTCGGCTTCGTTACCCTGAAAATAATCCAAATAAACCACAGGAATGCCTGGAGTTCTTCTGCATCAAGATAACATCCCCTAAAAAGGGGTCCATCCCATTAAATTTACCTCCAAAACATGGAATCACAGTTTCTCAGTGAGTGGAGGAAGGGACCTAACGGAGAATGGGTCAGGCATATGAAGAGGAACCTTCCTCAGGCAGGACAAGTGTCATACTTGGATAACCCTGAGTGAACATTTCTCCAGTTCATTTTTTATTCCATAATTCTATTCCCTTTCTTTCTGAAGCCTTGTAAATACTGGGCATCCACAGCATCTTGCAGTGAGAGGTGCCAGAGGTGACAGGATGACTTGTGAAAAGAATTCTTCTTTTCTATGTCTCCTTTCCATTTCTTACATACTGTTGCAAAAAAAAAGAAGAAAAGAAAAAAAGGATACCTTCTTGGGCTTTTAAAAAATTCTCTGAGTTAGATATGAAAAGAAATTAATTCTCATTTCTTAGAAATGGGTGTAGTTTTATCTGGAGTCTCACATCCAGCAGGAGACTTCTCTTCAAGTCAGGAATGAATTGGAGGAACACCAGGGTTCAGCAAGAGTGACAGGTGTGTTAAAATTGACTTTAATGAATTGCTGAGAAAGAAAAGAAAGCTTTTTTAGTCTAATACTAAGAACATTGAAGGGAGTATATGATGGTCTGCCCAGCTAAAAAAAAACAAACTCTGGCTATGAAAAGAGAATTTCTTTGTGTCTAGCAAATACTTTTTTGGGTGGGGCAGAAATTAATTAATTTCCTATGCAGGAAAGCAGATTTTGGTTAGAGATAAAGCCAATCTTTCAAACTGTAAAGCATCCAGCCTATGGTCTGGGGTGTGTGGGAATCCCCAGGACTGGGTCAGTCACCCCACCTGGACAGATGGACAGATTTCCTCTCTGCTTCCACTTCCCAGCCCTCCTGGCCCCATCATTCCTGCCCTCCCAGCTGCCTTCAGAGGATCACCAGTATTTCATAGTGACACCTCAGCTTTTCTATCAATCTTTCCCAAAATGGCTTGGAAATATCCACCATCTTCAGTTTCTCTCTGTTCTAAAGGCCAGGTTCTTCCCTCTCCCTATTTCTGCTTTCTGGTCCCTCAGCCAGCTCTGAACACGATGAGAGGATTTCTCTCCCCATCCAGGTAAGAAGTTTTAGCAGCACAAAGCCAGTTTGCTTTTCTAAGAGTTCTGCTTCCCAGCTTATCTCTATCACAACCTCCAGCAGGACTCTCACTCGCCTTTGTATGAGGCTCTGGTTTTGGAAACTGCTTTGAGGGTGTGAGTAGCTTCACCTCATTGCATTTAACTGCATGGAAACAACTCCTCATGTGCTTTCAGTGCTTCAGCAGCCACAGCTTGTCTTGGCAACCTGTGCCCTCACGGGGAAGACTTCCTTCCCAAAATCTATCCTAAAATCTGTGTCAGTGTGGAGCCACTTCCCCTTGTCTTGCATCTGTTCCTCACCGTTGCTAAAACACCACTAATAGTGATTAATTGTTCATATTTGGAGGGAATTGAAGGTTCCCACATGTCTGACAGAAAGAGGAAAAGGAAAGGACATGAGCAGATCTCAGCTAAAACTGAGCTCATCACACCACTGATCCATCAGCTTCCTGTGATGACTCCAGAAATTATAAGGACCAGAGCCTTAACACAAATTCTCACAAACAACACTGAAAGCTAGAAGAACTGCATGTTTGAAGTGGTTTTTTGGAGCCTCAGACACTGAGGCAAAGCTTTTTCAGGGCTCTGTGAAGTCCCGAGACCTGTGGCAGGCCAGATGTTCAGTAATTATAAAAACATCTCGCAGACATATGAAGTAGAATAGCTCCAGTGAGGATACCACTCATCTGCCAAATGAACAAATAAAATCCAGTCATTGGTTTGCAGTGACATGGGAGTTTCTGCCTGCTGCTCTAGAAAATAGAAAACTTACAGCAGCCCTGTGCAGCAGGGTAACTGAGGAATGAAACACTCTGAGCAGGTCTCTTCCTTTTAAGCCTCTTTTCCTCAGGAAATCAGGCTCTACAGTCATGTTGTGTGTGTTATCTGCCTTCCCATGTCAGCCTTAAAGAAATTTTAGCCCTTTTTAAAAGCATTAAGCAAATTTGACAAGCAGAATGCAGCCCAAAATATATTATGGCACATTAAAGATAAAATTTATATTAAAATACTGTTTGGGAATGATCCCCAGTGCCTCTGTGATGAGAATGGGGAAGTCTGCAGCTTGTTTTGCTTCAGATATTCTCCACTCAAAAGACATGGACAGTATCTGAGCTCCCTCTTTGTGTCTCTCATCCCTCTGAGCAAGATGCTCTCCAACCCCATGACCAGTATGGCTCCTAAAGGAAAAAAAAGAGCTTTTATGTCCTGCTGATGATTTTCAGCTCAGAATGGCAAAATGCTGCAGACAGTGTAATGTGAGCTAAAGGCTAAAAAAAATTAAAGCACAAGTGGGCAAAGAGTGTGGCTTTTATCTTTGCCTTGTTATTCATGCTGTTGTCTTTCTCAGCACTCCTCTCCCACTTGTCTGGCAAATTTAAAGCACAAGGAGATAAAATAAAAGGTTTCATTTCCAAAACCGGCTTTTTTTTTCTTTTTTTTTTTTTTTTTATGAATGGTTTTCAAGCCCTTTCTGTTCTGCTGTGGATGGAACTCCTGCAGCCACACTTTCCTCCAAGCATGAAAGGACTTCAAACACTCAAGAGTTGTGCAAAACATTTGCCACACGATGCAGAAAATCAATAATACCATTTTGGAGAACACCCAAATCAGAATAGTTCTGGTCTACATGCACAGTCCTTGCACCCTGGGATCAGCTCTATTTTGCTTCTGGGTGAGCTGAGATGCAGAAGCAGCCTGGGAATTTATTGCAGAATAAGCCAGTACTCTTAAAATAGGAAGTGCATCTCTAACTGCCCCAGTGGATGGTCTGCCCTTTTCCAGAACTGAGTTGTGAGGCTTTTTACCTTTTCTGTGCTCTGTCCTGCACATCCCAGCTTGGAGATACCAAGGATGAGCTGAGAGCCATGAAGCCCCATAAATTCCCAGCCAAAATGTGACCAGCTACTGCTGAGCACCCACCTGCCCACAGGTGCCCATTGCTCCCTCGGTAGTAAACAAGGAACAGACAGAGATTTCACACATTAATTCATTAATTCTCTTCCTTTTGACATATACAGTGAAGAATAAAAAGACCCAGAGCTTGTTTTCTAGCTGCAAGGCACACATCGTGTTCACACCATTTTTTTTCCCCAGACAAGATTGCCTTGTCTGTTGTCCTGCCTTTTGGGAATGATCCCTGGCAGATGGCATCCCCTGAGACTGTGCTGTCTAGGAAAGCACCAGCACAGGGTGAAATCACACCCAGGGTGTACAGGATGGTGAACCAGGGCTGAAGGCTCCTCCTGGAGCCATTTGGGGACATCAGACAGGAATTATTCTGCAGATGGCACTCCTGAACCAGTTCAGGGATGCACAGACATGGATTAGCCATGTCCTGGGGGCTGAAACAAGTCCTGGCTGTCTTCAGCCTGTGCTGGCAATGGGCCCTTCAATGAGGAGTGTTTTTTATTAATTAACTCCAGCTTTGTCCCCAAAACCTCTGCTGTGAAAACATGATCAGCCCCAAACGACAAAGGCAGGATTTGCCATTTAGGATTGATGAGGTGCTGGCAGAGAGCAGAACTTGTCCCGAGGATTTTACACATCTCATTTCTACCTCTGGAGACCACTGAAGCAAGAGAGGCAAAAAAACAAAGCAAAACCACATATTGTCTTTATTTTCTCATCGTGTCCAAGAGAGGAGGAATAATGCAAACACCAATAAACCCAATGGCTCTGCTGGGAGAAAATCCTGTCGTGTTTGGAAGAGGCTGTTGACAGAAAACTGGAAGCGTTGAAAGCGTCGCTTTGTTCGAGATATTTATAACCATTGACAGTGCTGGAGTTGGAGGCAGATTAAATGGGAGGCAACTGGAGTTTTAAAGCAAACCCAGGTGTGTTTAGGATGGGGATGGGCTGTGCCCCATGCCCTGCTTTAGCTGCCCCTGAGCCCTTCTCTGAAGTGAAGCAAAGAAACCTTTTACACCGAAATTTCTGATTTTCTTCGCTGCTTCCTGCACGGCCAGTTGAGTTGGCCAGGCATTATCAAGTGTGAAATGAGCAGGAAAGCCCCCCTCAGATATCTGTCAGCAGCAGGCTGAAAATACAATGAACTGGGCCACTGGATTGCTGTGCCACACAGCCCAAGAGCAGTGAGCATCCCAATGCCAGAGCTGTTCCTCAGCCTGTGCTGCAGAGGAGCTCGTGGGGGAGATGTGCAATGATCCCTAACAATTTTTATGGCCTGTGAAACATTCCCTGTGACCACTTTGGGCCAGCAGCCATCTCCCACAGGCTCTGTGCAGATGTACAAAAATAAGCTCATTTTCAAGCTGCCCTGCCCAAATTCTGCTGCCACTTCCAGGGCTGCAGCTCTGCTGGATGAGTCCCTGCCATGGCAGGATGTGGAGATCATTGCGTGGGGCAAAGCTTTTGCACACGGGACTATGGCATTGTTAATCACCAAGTACCAGAAGGGCTTTTCCAGAATGGAAAAGAATCATTTTTATGCAAATACATTATAGAGGATTTATTTATAAAGCATTCTGGAGGATTAAAGTATGTTTTTTCCTTTCTCAGACAGTGGAGGAGAGTGGGCAGAGCAGTGCACAAGAGACTCAGTTCTATTTCCAGCTCTGACAATGGCATAAAATATATGAGTGGGGCAATTCACTTCACCAACTGTTAAATGAGGTAAGGAATCTTGCCTTACTTACTTAAAAAAAATGTTTTGAGAACCACTGATTTTTAAAAACCCATAACAGATCAACATAAAAAGAATTAAAAACCAGCATTACTAAAGCAAGTTGCTTTAAGGCATTCTGCAGATGATACTCAGAGGCAGCAAGAAAGAGCAATAGAGTCAGTGGTGACTTTAAAAATATATAAATACCATTTTTATCTTTTGTCCTGCTTTCCCTACTCAGGCCTTCCCTACAGTTCTGCTTTTCACAGAGTGAATTCCCAAGGTGTGACTTCACCCACAATCAGACATATTTATTTGAAACTAGGGTTGGGGATTATTCTGACTTTTGGAAAAGCAAACACAAGACTTTTGCACAGAATCAAACAGAAAAATGATGTCTCTCCACTTTTGTACTGAAGGAGGGAGATGCTGGAGGCAGAAGGTGAAGCACAGCCTCCCAAGAACCTCAGTGGATCCTGATTTTGCATGTTCAGACTTGGCATGGGCTGAATTTTGGGCAATTCTGACTGTGCAGACAGTGATTTGGGTTGGAAGGTGATGGAGGAGAAAAGGGAGAAGGAGGTCAGGATGGTCTCTTAGGAGCTCCAGGAAGGAAGGGGCCTCTGGAGTCATGGAGTCTGAAATCCCACCACATCTTCCAGACCCCATCAGCACAGCCAGCTCAGTGCCCTCCTCAGCCCCTCAGCCCAGGGGAGATAATGCCCAGCCCAAAGTGCCACCTTTGAATAGATATTGAAGACCTGAAGCAATTAAGCTCTTTGACCTGTTTGAGGTTTTTTCCCTCCTTATTTTTCTCCTTTAGGAGTGAGGAGGCTCTAGCCCAGCAGGAAAGGCTGAAACTGAACTGGGGTGCAAGCACTGCCCCCGGCAAGTGTCAGTCCCATCAGATGTAAGAATCCCAGTGTGGACTTGCATTAACCACTACCTGCTTTCTCTGGCATGATGAAACACAGATTTCAAACTGGTTTCCTGCAGGTTCTACCCTTTGTTTACCCCTTTCAGAATTTACCAAAATGCATAATAGAATACTGTTACGATTTTGCTTAAATGAAATTTAACATAATGACTTTGCAAGTTTATATGTAGCTCTCTTTTGGGGAGCGTTTTCCGCATTTTGTTGTGAAAGTTTAAACTGCTGGAGGGACAGTTGTGATGTAACTGGGATGGCTGATGGAGGGGACAAAAGCTTTGGATCTGTGTCAAAGCTTTCAGGGGACTGGTTGATTGAAACTATTTCAGGGGTATCCAAGGGTATTGATTATCAGTGAATCTGAATAATCAGCCTCATTTTCCAGAGGAAAAGAGCTGCTAAGTACAGCTCAGTGCTTTGTGGCACTCTGCCATTCTCTCAGCTTTTAATGTAACCCACAGGGGTCTGCTCAGGGCTGCTGCAGCCCAGACAGTTCCATCAAATCTCACTGCTTTGGACTCTTCTGGAAGTGCTGCACGGGTGAACTTCTCCAAAATGGGTTCCAGTGTGAATAACATGTCCTGGTGCTCAGCTGCTCCATGATATTGGTTCCAATATTTACTCTGGAGTTCCTCAGGGAAGTGAACCTGATTTATTCAAAGCTCGTCTGCACGGCTGCTAATGAAAATTGTTGCCAGGCTCATCAACATCAAGAGGATAACTTGAAAACAGAGCACAGCAAGCCTGAGTGATGATAGTTCTTCCATGAATCCCACCTTTTTGGGAATATGAGACTTCTGTGCATCTTCCCAGCTGGAAGCCCAGCAAGAGCCCTGACTCCCCCTTCCACTCCAGAAAGAGTAGGAGAATTCTCATTTTTAAATTAAGTCTGGATTTACTAAAAGAGTTCATAAGAGGTTCTGCATCTCCAACCTGTGTTTTAAGTGGCTTCACATAGAGAGAGAGTGGGTTTAGATAACAGGAAGAATTTATTACCTGTGAGGGTGGGGAGGCCCTGGCACAGGCTACCCAGAGCAGCTGTGGCTGCCCCTGGATCCCTGGAAATGTCCAAGGCCAGGTTGGATGGGGCTTGGAGTGACCTGGGATAGTGAAGGTGTCCTTGCCCATGGCAGGGGTTGGAATGAGATTATATTTATGTTCCCGTCCAACCTAAACCATTCTGTCATTGTGAGATACTATGAACACTGCACGCTCCACTGAATTCCTTCTGCTGTGCCCTTTAAGGAGCTGCTTGAAGAATTGGCTGACACAGAGGGACTTAAAAGTCGGGCACCCACCCTCCAGGCATGTGGCTTTTGCCAGCAGCCCTTTAGATCTTTTTAACTTTCACAGTCTTTCAAGTTTTTGAGCAAAAGTCTTATTAAAATGCTATAACTATTATGCTGGCTGGCATCTTGTTGCTCTGCATTGCCCATGTGCCCTTTTTCTTCCAGTTTTTTTCTGTCAATCTGATAAATAAATTATGATTTTTGGAGGCATTTCCGTGTTGACACTGGGCTCTCTAAGTGATCTGTGACCTAACACCATCTGCATCTTCAGCCCCATCTCGAGGCTATCATTATACACAAGGCAGGGTTTTTTCTGCAAATTGCTCCCATGGATTTTTATTTAATAGTGATTGGGTGACACTGAAGTGCTCAGATAAGACCTCAATTGTTCTCTGCTGGACTGTGACACTCTCCACCCTCTGACTCCATGGCCTCTGTGACATGGCACTCTTTCATCTTCTGTTAATAGCCAGAAATCCGTGGTTAAATATTAATGGCACTCCAAGTTTCAGAGCTGGCTCAGCCTATTAGATTATCAGCAAAAGGCACAGATTTTGCAGTGGATTAGGCACAGCTCTCCTTGGAGAGCAGAGCCACAAGGGTTATCTCAAATCTGCCCAGGAAAGGATGCGCAGATAAAAAAAACATGGTTGTATCCCTTTGGAATAAGCCAAGCATGCTGCCACTGGATTCCTAAAATATTTAGGATTACACCCTTATCTTATTTGTCTTTGGGGGAACTTTACATAACTTGAAGTCAGCAAATATATGGTTTATTTCGCTTAATTTCTCATTAGCATAAACGTGTTTTCAGTATTAGGAGAGTCATTGGCTTGATGTCACACTGAAGTCTGAGAAGTGCTGCAGTTTAGGACAAGTTTAACACAATTGAAAAACTTCGGAATGCTTTGGTTCTGTCACTTGCTAAGTACACTCTGCTAAAGTAGACACTGATTATTCTCTCTTCCCCTCCCAGCACTGTTACCTCAGTTGCTCTATCACCTTGACATGCTTGATAAATGGGTGTAAATGACAAATGCTAATAAATTCCTGTGCCATTCACACAGGTCAAGAAAACAAGCAAACAGAAGATTAATACAACTGAATCAGATACTGCCTGCAGAATAATTAAGGTATTGAAATACAACCTCTTTCTGGTCTTAATAATGAATGTTTGTAAATCGCTGTTGCCACATGAGATCATTCAGCATCTCTTCTGCCTTATAACTTTCAGCCTAATTTTAGTAATGAGTGTTTTTCCAGTCAAACAATGTTCCTTACATTTAAAGTTAGCAGATTAATATGCACATCAAAAATAAGTACATCACCTCTAATATCTCCCTTGTGGCCAGGTTTCACTTTGCCTGACTGAATCGTTATGTATAATTAATATTGGTGTGATTACAGTTTATCAGATTAAACGATGTGCCCATGGAGTAATAACAGATCCACAGAAGTTCTTTGCAAGCAGGAAATCTTGGTGACTTCCTTCTACCTGCTGCAGCCTCCAGAGTGTATAATTTTTGTAAGGTTTAGTAGTTAAGTGGTGTTGACATCTCTCTGTTGATCCGTGCCAAAGCCACCAATCAGCACAGGAATTAATCCCTCTCTGGAAGCTGTAGGATGCCACAAGTGCTCTCAGGTTGCCAGATGCTGGGTGAAACTTCACCAGCTCTGGTAGATCCAGAAGTATTCTGCAGTGTTATTCTTTAAAAAACAAAACAAAACAAACAAAAAACCACAAGATAAATACGTTTTAACTTTTAATTTTTAGCATTTAGTTTTTATCAGTAATAATCCTGTTCTATTCTATTTGCCAGAGGAATTGGCAACAAAGTGTGGTGGCAATATAAGAAATAGTCACAGATTTAATGGAGTCACCATCCCTGGATTTGCTGAAAAGGTGTGGATATGCCACTGGAGGACAAGGCTTAGTGGTGAAAAAGGTGATGGTGCTGGGTTCAAGGCTGGGTTTGATGATCTTCAGGGTTTTATAGCCTTAATGATTTTATGAGTCTGTGATTCTATGATTTGATTCTGAGAAAAAGCCTTTGCAGCAACCTGTGCCTCAGTTTCCACTGTGATGGACCCCAGTTTAGGAACTGGGAGGAATGTGTGAAGATAACCCAGCATGCTGCCACCTCACAGACACTTCTGCCATGCACAGCTTTGGGGTTCCTGTGGGTCAGGTTCATAAATCACAGCCCCAGAGCTCCAGACCATCTGTGCCCTGACCACCACAGGTCCCATTCCTGTCACTGTAATTCCAATTATGTCTATTTTTACCACCTCTCTTGGTTTTCAGTTACACGTAATGATCTCTACAAAGATGTGCAGTTTATTTACAGCTTATAAGGGACCCAACAATGCGAGGCAGGCTGCACTAAAAGAAGCAGCTTGTTCTCACTTTTATTCTCCATCCTTTTGTTTGCTGCACAATCAAACATGTTTTTGCAGCTCTTTTGAATTTTCCAGACTATTAACTGCCCACAACTGTATTTTCTGAGTGAGCCTTGTAACTCCTTTGTAAAAAACTCCACTATAACTCCTTTGAAATGTACAAAGATACTTTTATTTCCTTCCCCTCACAGAAAACATCTTAAATTGTGAAAAAATGGAAGGTCAGGAGTAAGAGAGACACTCTCATTGTTCTCACCTTATTCTTCACCTGCCAGACAAGAAGTTGGTCTCATCTTCTCCCTCCTCCCATGTTTTCAGCTACACCAATGCAAGCACAGAATCAGGTTTTGTGTTTGTTTTCCATCCCCTCTGCCTTTTCCTGCCTCCCTCTATCCAGCTCTAGGAGCTAAGAGCTGCTGAGGTTTCTGGATGCTTATAGAGTGCGTTTTTAACACCTCATGTTCTTTAAAAAGCCTCATTGCCACTACAGAAACCCAGACCATCATCTTTTATTTTTCCTTGACTTCACTTTCTCCACCACCCCCCACTCTGCTTTCAGCAGGCTACAAACTCAACATCTGCATCAGCACTAAAAATGCCCCCATGACCAACTCTGGGGTGAAGCAGAAAGCCCTCAAAGGAATGTGCTTCACTTTTTTGTGTGTCCTGACTCAGTGCTCTGAAGTTTTCAGCATGTCTGGAAGGTGTTTTACACAACACAAATGTTTTCCTGCAGTAATTCCATCAGCTTTCTCCAGGTGCTGCTGCAAGTTCTATCAGTGTCAGTGCAGCAGGGCTGGCAATGGATGATTATGCAAATAAAATCCCAAATTACCGTATTGCAATCACAGTGCAAGTGCTATTAGCACCTGATTCATCCCTCACTACCTTATTAACCACTCTGATTAGTGTGAGCTGTGAGAAAACCCTCTGATCTGTATCTAAATGCAGCCATCACTGTGGTGGTTCCATATTGGAGCCACATACATCAAGCAATTATTTCACAAGTCAAAGCAATCACTTCCTGCAGCATCAGCCAGGTTAGAGATACATCAGCAAATAAACAGCCTGGGAGAGCTTTTATTGTCACTGCCATGTGTGGAAACTTTCTCTACTCCTAGATACCACAGAATCAAAGAATTATGGAATGGTTTTGGTTGGAAAGGACCTTAAAGATCATCCACTTCCAATCCCCTGCCATGGGCAGGGACACCTTCCACTGTCCCACATTGCTCCAAGCCCCATCCAGCCTGACCTTGGACACTTCCAGGGATCCAGGGGCAGCCACAGCTTCTCTGGGCACTCTGTGCCAGGGCCTGCCCACCCTCACAGGGAAGAATTTCTTCCTAACATCCCATCTAAACCCACTCTCATTCAGTTTGAACCCATTCCTCCTTGTCCTATCACTCCATGCTCTTGTAAAAAGTCCCTCTCCAGATAAGTATAGATATATCTGCTGCAACTGTAAACTGGGTGGCACAACCCAGAAACAAGCTGCTCTTTGTCTTGGGAATATTTAGTGTTCCCAAAATGTGATGTTGCTGCCAGAGTTCTTGATCTCATTGAATTCCAGTTCCTCTTCTGCCTTTTTGGTTCAGAGTTTCTCAAAAAAATATTTAGCTTGAAGCAATCTATTGTAAATCAATCAACCCAAACCAATTCTTTATTTATTTTCAATGTATACATAAATATATATAGGCATGTACATAAATCCTCCTTATATGTTTTGCTGGGATTTTCAGCAGAGTGGTAGAGGACAGGAATGATTCTTACTGAATTCAGGTTCTGGCAAGTTTTCCTGATATTTTCTGGATTCCTGGATTAGAACTGGATGTGTGAATGTGATTTTTGACCAACTCCCCTTGAATCCCAGGCACAAAATTTTCAATAACCATGGAGAAACCTGTAAGAAAACCAAGAAAAAAAATTGTTTAAAATATTTTTTTAATTGTTTGTGGATCAAAAACTATTTCAGACAACTCAGGTTGCTTCATCTCCTTTAAAATCCAAAGTATTTATTCCTTTAGGAATAGCATTACTTCTTTCCTGCTAGACAGCTGATGTGTGTGATTTGTGTATCTGGGTTAAGTTGGTTTATCTGAGAATTTTAGAGGGAATCAAAGGGCAAAATGTGTTCTGACGCTTAATTTTACAAGTACATTTGTTCTGCCAAACAATTAATTCTTTAAATTCTTCCAAATGGGAAATCATGCTTTCTGGCCCATGAGCAGACTCGTTATTTCTGACCATAGAGAAGGAAAAACAACAGCCCTTCTTGCAGCTATCAGTCCATGTGACACCTATAATTTACAGCATTTGTAAATACAGATGGAATTAATGCCAGGTGAGGTTTCCAGAGGGCCTGGGAATTGGATACACTTTGGAAAGGCTGAGAACAGGGATCACAGAGGAATGTGTGTAAGGGACACGCCTGGCACAGCATCTTGAAAACTTTTCCTCAGCGAGGTAGCGGTGCTGGACTCAGCAGTTTGACGTGTCGGGGTGAGCCTGGCAGGATTCACCCCTCCTTAAATTCCTGCGTTTTTACGGAGCTGTCTGGACATGTAGGAACACGATCTAACTATAGCTGACTTAGTTCTGCTCTCCGTGCCAATGAAAACAGGCAAGGACTTGGGACATTAGCACCCTGTTATCTCTTTGTCTGTACATATTGAAATCTGTACAAAAGGGGATTTAACTCTTTCTCTCTTGCTCCCCATTTTTTTTTCCCTGTAATTATTCTGCACTTGCAATTCTTCTTTTCAGCATCTTTAGCTTGTATCATTTGAATTTTTGGCCTTGAGGATTATCATAGGATCGAAAGGACCTCGATATTCACTCCTTCACCCTCTCTAAAAAACATTGGAAAAACAGAGTTGATAAAAGCAATAATCTTTCCATGGAGGTGTTCCAGAGCCATCTGGGCATGGCCCTGAGCAACCTGGTCCAGTGAAACCTGTTTTGAGCAGAGTGTTGGATTGGGTGGTCTCTGGAGGCTTCCTCCAACCTAAATTTTGACACCTTTTTTCTATGAAATTCCAGTTGAACCCTCACAGCCAATACCAGTGTGTTGGCCAGAAATCCTCATTCCCAGTAGAGTAACCTAAGAAATGTGGTCAAGTGAACGTGCCACAGTTTTTAAATTCTAAATTTAGGTTTTTAAATACTAAATCCTTGTTCACCTTGAGCTGTTTGTGATCCCTTTTGTAGAAAGGTGGCATCCCCCAGAAATTGGGAGAGTAGCTGACCAGCCAAAAATTGGTTGTGTGTTACCCATTACCATCAACAGCCCTCTGTCATCTCCTTCCTGAATTAACAGAAGAGCTCATCATAAACCAGAAATTTTCTGTAGACCAAAGTCACGAGGATTTCTGTGCCAAAATCAACCATATCATTAGAAATCCTTCCCATTGTATCTCTTGGCTGCTTTTTTTGTTACTATCCAAATTAAAAGTGCCATAGGAGATAATAAGAACACACCAAACCCTTAAAAATCATCGCATGTGGAAATATTAAATTAATTTCCAGTAGATTCACAGCAATATGATTAAACACATTTTAAGAGTGCTATGTCATATTAAAATGGTTTAAGAGAGAAAAATAGTTGTTATGAACTTGATTGATGTTTATTTACAGCCTGGTGCATTCCCATCTCTGCAGGGCACTTTCCTCTTTCACAGCAGTGAGAATTCCTGACAAGTGTTCCTCCTGTGCTGCTGTCATTCATCCATTCTCCTGCATCACCCAGCTGATTATTCCTTCTGGAGCTAGAATTCTACATTTGGCCTTGTTGAACTTGACTTTATTTCTTTCCAGATGATTTTCCCAATCCAGACAATTTTGGATTTCAGTCTTGTCCTTCTGCCTGTGCACATGGATTGCAAATGTGATAAGTCTGTAGAATTTCTAACTCATTAATAAAAATTGCTGACCTATGTACCTGCCCTATGGGGATTTATGCTTTTGTTTCTTAATACATCATTGTGGTCTGATACTTCTCAGAGAATAGTTATGAATGTTTTGCTGCTTTTCAGTCAAGTTCCAGTACAATAAATAGCAGCATTATCTAATCTTTAATTCTCAAAATTGCTTAGGACACTATTTAGTAAAAAATGTCCAGACCTTAAGTCATATCTAATATCTGTGGGGTCTTTTTTCAATCCTCCAGGCCTAGTGTTTTGTCAAAAAAAAAAAAAAAATTAAAATTCTTCAGCATAAGTTGTCCTGAAAAAAAATTAAAAGTTTTGGCTGTTATTATTTGACTGTTCCCTCTGTTGTCTTCTTCACATTTAGAGACTGAGATTTATTTCAAGATTATTCTGAAAACTGGAGTGATGCTGACACTGTATTCTTCTTTCCAAAGACTGGCAATCTGTAACTCTTTTCCCACCTCAGCCCCACCCCATGTTCCCAAAGGTCATTTCCACAACTCTGTGGGTTATTCCAGTCACCTCCAATAACAGACACAGGTGAATGTTGTCAAGTCCAGATGCTTTGAAACACCTTCTTGATACAAATATTTTTTCTCCCATTTTAATCTGACTTACTGGTTCTTTTCAGTAATGTTAATCCTGACAAATAAGTTTCTTACAACCTTCTTGAGCCATTTTCCATGTTGCAATAGTCTGTATGTCTTCCTTTAACAGAAATTTCCTAAGGCATTGCCAGTTCTCCACAATTTTTCAGCTTAAAAAGTTCTTTTCTGCGTCTCAACTTCTTCCATTTGAGCAAATGCATTTTCCTGAAGACCATTATCAATATCTTGCCTTTTTTTTCCTAAGGCTCATCCAAGATGATTTAGCCTCATCCAGACTCTCCTTTTCCTTCATGTTCTCAGTCTGTTTCTACCTATTCTATTAAAAGTCGTAACATCTTTTTTCTTTGCTTAGGTTTGGTTGGTTGGTTGGGTTTATTTTTTTAGCTGCCCATCACAAATTAGGACTTATTAACATCCAGAGTTTTCAGGTTCTTTCCACACCCTGCTGTACCCTCCTTTCCAGACATGTCAAAGAATTCCTTTCATTACCAAGAGGTATCAGTGTGATTAATTCAGCTAATTTAACAGAAATGGATTCAAAGCTGTGTTTCACACCGAGAGTTGGAAGGTGGTTTTGGCACTTGATGAAGATGTCATAGAAACACAGAATGGTTTGGGTTGGAAGGGACTTTAAAGATCATCCACAGGCAGGGACACCTTCCACTACCCCAGGTTGCTCCAAGCCCCATCCAACCTGGTCTTGGACACTTCCAGGGATCCAGGGGCAGCCACAGCTGCTCTGGGCACCCTGTGACCTCACCACCAGTTTCACAAAATTCACAGCTGCCTGTGAATTTTGATAAAATCCTGCAGTTTTCTGAGTGTTTTTGGTAAACCATGCCCCTTTCTTCCTCTTGATTTGAATGCATCTAGCTAAAATAATATTCTTTGAGTGGAGTGTCCATAATGATTCACTGTGATTGCCAAGACTTAGTGGCAAGAATAAAATACAAATGTACAAAATTAATAAGCCAGCATTGGTCAGCTTGTGTAAGAGCATTTGGATGAACATCCCAGTAATCTGAGTTTGTATCACACCCCGGCATGTCCTGCTTTGGCCACACATCTCAATTCCATGACCATCACTGGGATCTGCCACTGAGGAGCCAGCCCAGATTCTGGAGAGAAGCTCCAGTTAAGCAAATCCCTCAGCTGTGTAGTTTTTCCTAATAGGAGAATGCTGCTTTGAGCACACTGTTTGGGAAGATATAACCTTGCTTTGGGAAAGTCAGCAGTGCAAGAATCCACCCAAGCTGTCCAGCAGATACTTAGGAATTAAGCATGTCATATGAGGAGGAAACAACACATTTTCTAATCTTTGCCAACCACAGGGAGATTCATCTGTCTTACATTTCTTGTCCTGAGATGATGACCATGATAAGAAATGACTTAAATCTCACAGACCTTGTTTTTGCTTGCAAATTGGCTTAAGCTCATCCCCTAATCAGGTAATTGAACCGTTTATGTGTCTTGGCTGAATCCCAGTCCGGGTTCATCTCTTATGAAATTATTCCAGGTCATTAACCAGTCTGGTGATCCTGAACCAGTCATTATGGGAAAATACATCAGTTATGGCCAGAAAAAGGAAAGAGGAGCAGGGCAGACTTCAGACAAGAGGTTTAGACCCTTCATCTTAGTTTTGGGACAGATCTGTCAGTCTGCTTCCCAGAAGACTCTCCCAGATTCTCCTCCCCTCCTTCAGCCTGGCTTAAAGAGCTGAGCACCCACTGGGCCTGCCATGGGGTCAGGAGGGCTACCAGGACGATGGCAGGGCCACCTCCCTTCCTGCCAGTCCTGGCATCACTGAGCCCATCACTCTTGTCCTAGACTATTGTTTGGAGTGGATCAGGGGATGGAAGGGGCAGCACAAGTTAGTGACAACATCAGTCCTAACAGGGCACTGCTGAGGTGACAGTGTGGTCCCCCCACGTGGCAGGGAGGCATCAAAGATGTTGCATTTTGTTGAGAAGGGCTCTCCATTGGTGATGTTCCTGGAGCTGACTTTAAAATTGTCTGCCTTGTACAGAGACAGGGAGAGCCAGAACATGGCATGAAAACATGACACATCCTCCAGCCCATTCCCTCAGTCTACCATTGCTTTCAGCTCAGAATTTCCCGATTCATGGAGTGCCACAATGGTCTGTGTTTTCTTTTCCACTGCTAACTTTTGTGGTGCTTGCTGTTTTACCCTATTGAGCTCTGGGCTGGTTCATAGAAACCCAAGGTATTTATGGAATTACCTATTACAGGGCCAAGAGCTCGTGGCATTTTTAGGTATCTTGTGTGACAAGAGGTAATTCCTTCAGTCCCTGGACTGATACACCTGAAGGCATTGATCCATCTGGATGGGTCACACTGTTCTCACCACATTCAGCTTCAGCTCTTCAAGCTGCTGTTAAAAAAGTCCAAATTAGTTTTTCCTTCACGAATCCAGCTCATTACTTTTAAAGAATTAACCAATGCCCATCGAACTATCCCAAAACAGTTACCTGGACTATGAACATGAAGGGTTTTTTTACACTAAGTTTTGCCATCAGGTCACCTTCTTTGTCAGTTCCATATGTTTTTAAGATTCATTGCATCCATACCATGAAAAGAAGTTAAATTCAGGAAACACTTCTCCCCAGAAAGGGTAGAACAGGCTGCCCAGGGAGGTGGGGGCTGCTTTCATCATCCCTGGAAGTGTTTGAGAAATGAGCAGTGGCACCCAGTGCTCCACTCTGGTTGGCAAGGTGGTGTTTGCTCAAAGCTTGGACTCAATTATGGAGACCTTTTCCAGCCCTCAGGATTCTCTGAAGCCTGGTGGAAACTCAGGGCACCAGAAGTCTGCTCCACATGTTATCTGAGTCCTGCTGCTTGGCCTGTAGCAAGCTGTTGTATCTCTGTTTGTCCTCCAACAACTTCATTATTTCATTTTCATGGGAAATTCTGGGGGGATGAGATTAGTGAATCATCTCATGCAATGGCCTCACTCCTCCTCTTTCCCCAGCATGAACATGAGGAGTGGCCTTGCTGGGATGACAAAAGAGTCTGGGGAATTTTCTCCTGCAGTGGCAACAGCCTAGGAAAGAACCTAAGAGCAGAGCAGGTTTGTGATCACACACCTGTATCCTCTGCTGGGTATTTACCACCTAAACTCTCACCAGGGTATCCAGGCGCGTTCTCTTCCCACATCTGGAGGCAGAGTTGATATCACAGAATCACAGAATCACAGAATCATAGAAAAGTTTGGTTTGGAAGGATCCTTAAAGACCATCTCATTCCACACCCCTGCCATGGACAGGGAAACCTTCCTCTGGACCATCTTGCTCCAAAGCCCAACCTGGCCTAGAACATGTCCAAGGATGGATCATCCACAACTTCTGTTATTTATCTCTGTTTTTGGCATCCTCACCAGCCCTTTTGCTCTCCTTTAATGCATTTCTTGGCAATTTTGGCTGAATTTTGCTTTAACAGCTAATCTGCAGCCAAAAGAATATCCAACCTTAGAAAATCATAATTTGGAAGCTGTGCCACAGCCGTCACTGTCAAGATTTGTCCACTATGCAGGAAAATCCAGAATTTCTCATTAGTACAGTACTGCACCCAACTGTTTGATAAAACAAGAAGTGATCAGAGGTGGACCACTGTCCTACAAAGAGATTTTCATATATTATTGTGCTGAAAATACACAACTGGGTGTTAGAGCTCTCCTAAACAAATTGTTTTCCTAGGATTCATAAAGCTAAAAATTAATGCTAATTTTGCTCACATTCACCCTCTTCTGACCCCTCAGCACTCTGCTAATGTAACCCCAATACATGGAATTATCTGGAATAAGGAAGCATTCCTGGATGGTGAGGACCTGAATTCTGGTCTGTGTTGGTTTTAGGAATTGGTTGTTATATTCTCCGTAAACAAATAGAACTTAAGGCAAACATTTGCTGCTCACACTTTCTCCAGCAAACACGGCTTCAAACATCAGGAGGGAAAAACAAACTCCATGAGCAGCCTCTCAGCTTTCCATCATCTGTGTTCGTTTTTCATGTTTTATTTTCCCTCATCCTGGAAGCAAAGCAAAGAAGGAGAAAGCATTAACATGTAACCACAGTAATTTCCTGAATTCCAGAGAACTGCTGTCAAAACCAAGGATTCACTCACTGCTGGGACATCTGTATCACATTACTGCACTTCCCTGTTCACTCCTGCATCATGGCCTGCAGTCAGCTGCTGCTCCAACCCAGAAGCTGGAAAAAAAATGTGTTGGGTTCCTACTGTTTCTCAGCATATTCTTACTAATTTCTCTCTGCCTCGCTTCCCAGATTTCTGCCTCTAATCTGTACCATTTTCTCCTGCTGGCTGTCAAGCTGCTGATAACACACACTTTTCCAGAAATGTATTTTAATTCTTTTCCTCTCTGTATATTTTTAATCTAGTCCCTACTAAAAATAATGATGGTATTTTTAATGATGACTGATTCTTTGACCTGATCCGGTTCTTTATGTAGCTGAAGCAAACAGATTATTCATTGTCTTCTCCATTTTCCATGAGTCTTTGGGAGTCACATCTTTTGTCTGATTGACTCATTAGATCACAAGATCCCTGATCACCAAAATCAAAAGGATTCATTTGGATGGGTCCTTCTGGGAGTTTGCTCCTGGTCTACATGTCAGACCTGGGTTTATCTTGAGAAATTCTATGGGTTAATCACCAGAAGAAATCATGACCCTACCAACTGCTCTGAGATGATTTTTAAGGTCCCTTCCAACCCAAACCTCTGTGACTTCCAAGGAAATGCTTGGACATGAAAAAGGTACATGGGATACACCCCAGGCAAAGATGGTCTCTGTTGAATGGTGGCTCTTTGCACATTGGTGTTGTCAAAATATCCTCAGACCAAAGTTCAGCTCTCTCAGACTTCACAACCTGCAGCCTTGAGGGGCAGCTGAGCCTGGCTCAACAGGGACCATGGTGGCCCAGGAAATCTAAATTAGAGACAGAACATTTGGTTCCCTTCCCTGAAGGATCTTGGTTAATATCTTTGTTTCTTTAAGTGTGGGAAAATAAGCAAAATATTTCTGAAATTTCTTTCCAGCCCCCTTCTTCCATGTGGAATGTATGATTTGAAAGGCACACTTGGTAAAGGAGGTGACCTTCTCACCAGTGGGAGATCTGATCCCACTTTTGGGGTTTGGATCTACCTGGTAAGTCAGAAAATAAGGTGTCTGCTACAATCACAGGGTGGTTGCTTGGAAAGTTTCAGCTTTGTGTTTAAAAGTTCACCCAACAGTGCTGCCCAAAGCCCCTTGGAGCAGCAAAGAGAGGAGGAGGTGACCATCTCCCTTTCTCAGCAGCCATTGGTAAGGCTGCTGGACTTCCATGGGATTTGGGAACCACGTGGATGATTCCCAAACCCCATCAAAGTTCATCTGCAGAAACAGGACTTGTACCAAAATGCAAAACCAGCAGTGAAAAGATTTGGAAGCTGCAGCTGCAGCTCTGCAACCTTTCCCACCTGAAGAGCCATCCTTACACTGGGAAGTCTGACTCAAGGCATCTCATTTAAGCTTTGCATCCTTGCTACATCCTTGGATGGGCATTCACCTGGGAAATACATCTGCATTTGGCCCCTGGCTCCCAAAGCAGCTGCTCTCCCAAGCTCTGGAGCCCCAGGCACGTTTTTCTCTATCCACTGCCCATTCTCCTCTTGCCCTGCCCTGGAAGCCCAAGTTCCCTGGCTGCAATGACAGAGCAGCCCAGGATCAGTTGGGAACAGCTCATTAGAAACTGGTGCTGCCATCCAAACACCAGAGCCACTGCAATAAGGTCATTCCTTTAGAAAATGTCTCACAATGGGTGTTCTCTGACCTGTTCACCTTCAGACTAGAGAGCTCTCAGTAATGTGGTTTTGCTTTTACTGGCCAAGACAAATCAGTTGTGCCCTTCTGGCTTCTAAAGCTGAAATGCAGCCCTGCAGTTACCTGAGAGCCAGCAGAAAGAGAACAAGGCAATGCCACATGTGCCCTGCTGAAAGCAAACATCTGCCTAATGCCTTCACATGGCCATTGCTATGCCTGTTGCTAAATTCATTATTCTTTTACCTCTGTGGGTTGGAGCAGATTCAATATTTGGACCAGCAGCTAGAGACATTATTCAAATACATCTCAAATCTGGATATTTACTCAGGTGCAACCTCTTTATTGGAAATAATATTCCCAGACTAAGCAACATTAACATCACTCAGGGGGACATTTCTTGTAGGATTAATAGGGAGATTTGCAGAACATGAGGGTTCAAGTAAAAAAAAAACACAAATGCGTTTCTGGCTTCCACGGGAATGTCAGGGGAGGCTGAGCTGAAACAGGGATGAGATGTTCTTGTCCTGCTGTCAGTGCTGCCATAAGATTCCACTTTGCAATGGATTCCATTTGATCAGAAGAAAAAAAGCCAGGCATTACAGAAGAGATGTAACTCTCTCCACCCCTAACTGCCCATGTTATAGAGCCAGACAGGCCCTGAGGATTCTGGTGCAGAGGGATGGCTGAGCTCAGTCCAAACTTTGCTTTGAAAAGCAAACAGAGAAACCATCACCATGAAATAGGAGGCACACAAAGCTGGTGACTGAACACGTCAGTGCAAGAGAAACTCTTCCAGGTGAAGTTCTCACAGGTACCCATCCTCATGTCATGGCTGTACCTTCACCATGTGTCCTTGCCCACCTCGTCCTTGTCTTGCTTCCAGCACACATTTTATTGACTCCTAACCACAGGCAGACACCAGGTGAGGAGCCCACTCAGGGGGTGAATTTCCTTAATGCCACAGAAATAAACGAGTCTGAAATTTATTCCTCATCCTTTGGTGTTTTAGGTGGCTTGTTAAAAACAACCCAAAGCCTCCCATACATTGAACCCAGATCTTTTTAGTCTGTCATGAGGTAGCTCCTAAAGTAACTCTGGTTAATTCCAGCTGAAGGCAAAGTTGAGGAACACCACCCAGTTTGCAGTCTAATTTTAGTCTGAGCCTGTGCCACTAAGTTTTGTGCCATTTTTTAATATTTGCTTGTACTTACTTCTGTTAAATTGAAGTGTAGAAGCCTGCAAGCTCCCTGTGTTCCCTTAAAAAAGCAAACAAGCTCCTGGGAAAGATTACAATGTAACTTGAACTTATAGAAATAGTACATCTTTATTTATCTTTATATTTATGCGTCATAAAAAGAGGATTACAAAAAGGCTTAAATCTGTTGGGCTTTATCAGAATCCAGATCATTACCTTGTTTCTAAAGCACCCTCCTGGCCTGGACTAAAACACTTGGTGAACTCACCTTTTTGCCCCACCTCTGCCAACAGAGCAACCCCTTGGCCACCCAGCATCACCCTGATGCCCTGAAAGTGTCCCTGCTCCTGATTGCTAAAGGCAAACCCTCAAGCCAAACACTCAGGATCCTCTTTGCAAATCCTCCTCTCCTCCCAACATCTCCATTCCTGTACCCAGCTCCCTGTCCATCAAAAGATCAGCTGTTGGGACAACAACTTGTTTGAGTTTTCTGGTTATCTTATGACTGACAGGATGGAAAAATGTCCTGACAATTTCTTTGTGGGTCACACCAGAAGGAAATAAAGCTATTAGAGAGTGTCCAAAAGAGGGGTATGAAGATGGTGAAGGGTCTGGAGGGGCCATATGAGGAGTGGCTGAGGTCCCCTGGTTGGTTTAGCCTGGAGAAGAGGAGACAGGGGACACGCATTGGTGTCTGCAGCTCCTCCCCAGGGACAGCTCCAATCTCTGCTGTCTATGCCAGAACCCAAGGGAACAGCTGGAGCTGCCCCAGGGAAGGTTTAGGTTGGATTTTAAGAGAATATTCTTCCCCCAGAGGGTGCTGGGCACTGCCCAGGCTCCCCAGGGATGGGCACAGCCCTGAGGCCGCCAGAGCTCCAGAAGGGTTTGGACAACATTCCAGGGATGCACAGGGTGGGATTGTTGGGGTGTCTGTGCAGGGACAGGGGTTGAACTGAATGATCCTGGTGGGTCCCTTCCAGCTCAGGATATTCCATGATTCTATGAAGTCCTAGTTTGGTGTCCTTTTCCAAAAACCGTGTTTCAGGCTTTTATTTACGAGCCAAAGAATCAACCATGAGAGGCAGACTGTGACAAACCAGAGGGGCTTTGGTTCAGGGCTCATTCCATACCTGCCATTTGAAGCAGCTGATGGCCTGGATTTCTCTAACTGGTAGGAAAATACACAGTAATGGCAAATAAACACTGACATTTCGGTGAAGTGAAATTTCGCAAAGAAATAAAGCTGCCAACAGAAATATTTTTGTGTGATAACAGAGCAATTCTTTGTTGCAGTTTTGACCTTTTGTAGCATTTTTATTTATATATTTGGTTCTGCTGTGATTTATCTTTAATGCTGTTATTTATTTCATTCTATACATCAGCAACTGCTCTTTTTACATCATCATTAGTAATTTTTCTGCTAATTGCTAATTCTTCTAGTAATTCTGAAGTAATTTTCTTTATGTTTTTCTCATTCCTCCCTGAAAAAAAATGTGTTTTGCAACGTGGATCTGAAATGCTTTGCCTGCTGTTGGAGTGTTTTATTATATGGCTTTTAACAGAGCAAAAGGAAAAAATAAAAGAGCATCCCTGAGGAATGCTTTATTTTGACACCAACATTCCCACTGAAATAACAAACATGTCCCACACTTATCTGCTTGTTCTACGTACCCACCCCACCTGCCTCGGCCTCCCAGACAGCAGCATGGCCCTCAGAGCTCTTCCCCTTCCACACAACAGCTCCAGCCTCTCTCCTTGGCTCCTGCCCACTGGATCAGGCAGGGACTGGGACCTGCAGCTCCTGAATGCCCGCATTCCTTGTGTGTCCATAGGCACTCATGGCTGATGGTCTGGAAGATGCTTTACCACCTCACTTTATGCCCTGAAAAGTGCTTTGCCACTTCATTTTATCTCCCTTTTTTTGGAGTTTGTGGGGGCTCCAATCTGCCTCAGCCTCACTCCCTCCATTTGCCATGTCAGCTCTTGCATCCAGGAAGCCAAAATAATTCCTGGTTCTCAGAGAGTTCACAGTAAATCCCAGCAGGAATCTGCCAAAGCACCTTCCCTGCCCTAGGAGCATGGTCAGAAAGGAGTTCATGTGTTTGTAATTCTTTTCCTGAGGGAGGGCATTGAGACCTCACCTGCACTGCTGCGTCCAGCTCTGGGTTCCTCTGCACAAGAAAGATGTGGATGTGTTACAGGGAGTCCAAAGGAGGCCACAGAGATTCTCCACGGGCTGCACCACCCCTGCTATGGAAACAGCCTGAGAGATTGGGATTGTTCAGCCTGGAGTGGCTTAGAGCCCCTTCCAGTACCTTAAGGGGCTCCAAGGGAGCTGGAGAGGGATTTGGGACAAGGGATGGAGGGACAGGACACAGGGAATGGCTTCCACTGCCAGAGGGCAGGGATGGGTGGGATATTGGGAAGGAATTGTTCCCTGGGAGGGTGCTGAGGCCCTGGCACAGGGTGCCCAGAGAAGCTGTGGCTGCCCCTGGATCCCTGGAAGTGTCCAAGGCCAGATTAGACAGGGCTTGGAGCCACCTGGGCTAGTGGAAGGTGTCCCTGCCTATGGCAGGGGGTGGGATGAGATGGTCTGTGATGTCCCTTCCAACCCAAACCATTATGGTTTTATTTTTCCATTTTTTTTCTATTCAGTTGGTCCAAAATTTAATTAAAAACCTGTAAGAGGAAGGTAATAAATTGCTCTCTGCATAAGCTGGCAAGGAGCAAAGAAAGTTTAGACTAGACCAGAAACCTCCCAACCATGAGGACAGGGAGTCCACTGAAGGAGGAGAAAGCCACCATGAAGGGAGGTTTTGGAAAAGACAAATCCATCTTCAGGAAAGGGGCTTGGACCAAATCTTCATTGTCCTTCCCATGTGTGCTCTGGGATCGCAGCACTTGAGTAGGGGAGCAAACAGTTAAAAATCAAACCATACCCAGAGCAGCCACATTCACATGAAAAGGAGAAAACTGGGGAAAAAATAGTAAGTGTAGTAAGATGTGATAATGGGTGGGATGGTTTGTGGGAGCAGGAAGGCGAAGGGAGAGGGAATGGTAATCCATGTCTGAGCAGGTTTAGGTAGATGTCATTAGAGGATGCTCAAAGTTTCTTTTCTCCCACCTTTATCATTCAGTTAACAAAAGCTATTTCCTTCTCCTTCCCGCCTCATTTATTAAGCCATAAACATTCACAGCGTAGCCTGATTTTTCCTAGACTTAAATAAAATGGCAAGAATACAAAAATACCAACAAAACATTCATCACAAAAATTTCACTTACATCAACAAAAGGAATTCACCCCAACGAAGTCAAAATAACTTCTTAGAATCGTTTAGGTTGAAAAAGAGTAACATCACAACACCAATGAAGGTGGACAATTTATGCACACCCCACCAATTAAAATCAAAATCCCCCACATCTCTAATGCTCTGCAGCAATTGCCCAGTCCAGGTTTTGCCTATTAAATCTCCCAGTTACTGTCCTGATGTCCAGTTTCTCCAGAACCCCCATGTTTGGAAACAAAAGGTGCAGCAGAACAGGTTTGAATCACCCCTTGCAATCACTTTCAGCTCATTTTTAATATGCTTGAAGACCTGGGAGCAGCACAGGAGCCAGCAGAGCTGGACATGACCTCAGAGAGACAAGCAGTGAAGACTGATCCTGGCTCTCCAGAGGATTTTTGGATGCCCTGCCTAAGGCAAGGCAAACCCACCTTTACAAACACTTAAATATTATGAATTTGCCACTGTTCTGCATTGGCTGTGAGCAGGATCCATTTCTCTCAGCTCTGATCCAGAAGATGCTGCAGGCAGATGCACCATGGATAATCTTCCTTTGCAGAGTAATGGTAGAGTCACAGAATCGTGGTTTGGATTGGAAAGGACCTTAAAGATGATTTCTTTCCAAACCCCTGCCATGGGCAGGGACGCCTTCCACCCAGAGTACCACTCTCCTTGGTACAAACACCAGAGTGTTTGCAAATATTGATCAAAATCCTTCAAGCTCTGGTGCTTTGAACCAAAAAATTGCCTTTCCTTTCCAAGATTTGGCCGTAACATGCAATTACAGTGTGACAAACACTGTTCACCAGATGTGTCTGTGTGTTTTTATCTATCTAAAGAGCCCTGTTCACATCACCAAATGGCACTACCTAAATCCCAGGATAACCTCTGCCCCAAAAGGGTAAAAAGAGAGGGAGGAAAGGCATGAAAGGCATCAAGAGGGAAGAGCTGTACCTCCTGCCTGGCAAGATCCCAGGTGCTCACACATCTCTGTATGTGTTCACTTCAAATTCCCCCACGCAGACCTACTCCAACACTTCCATTTGGGCTTAACTAACCCATTCCTCGTTAGTTTAAATTAACCACAATGGCCCTGGTTTGGAGAGAAACAAGGAGGCAGATGAAAAGCAAGGAGGTGACAGGATGTCAGTGAGCTCTGGTGTGCTTTAGCTGAGCTGCAGTGACAGCACAGGATGTGATCTCTCCCTGCCCTGCTGGGGAGGGCAAAGGCATCAGTGCAACCTCGAGGGTTTTCTGTGTGCTTGGGGCAGACGTGGCAGCCCCCAGGCTCTCACCCCCACCAGAAATTGCTCCTTCAGCTCTCCCATCCCATCCTTGCACCCCATTCAAACCCTGCAGTCCCTGCCAGCTCAAACCTCCCAGCAAGAGGGACAAGTTGTGTTTGGAGACACCAGGAGAGGAGGAGAGCTCACCCAGGGAGGGCAGGATCAGGGCAAATGCAAAATCTTCACCCCAATGAACCTCTCTTTTCTTCCTACGTGGTCAAAATCCCGCTGTACATGAGAAGCTTCAGTCAAGCCTTCACTTTGGAGAGAGGCACATGTTTTCTTTATCTCTGAGTGTCACTGGGTAGATTAGAGGAGATAAATATATCTCCACAGCAATCTGTGTTGCTGCAAAGATAGGGCTACAAAATTCCATGGGATGAGATCTTCCCATGCTGAGTTTAGCATCCCAGTAAGAAACAATCCTTCATTTTGGTGGCTGACGTGTTTTCATCAAAACATAAAGAAGATGAATTTGACCTCAAGTGTTGGGTGTTTGGGCATTTTTTTTAAATTCACATTAAGTGTTTGTTGGGTGGGTTATTTTAAGCAAAACCATGTTCACAAACATTTTCGTTGTGCAGTATTTGTCCCTATTTTCTTGTATTTTCAAGTTTTCTTGTTTTCAGCAGGGCCAAAAAACCCAGCTCAAGGAAGTTGGGTGAAATCTTAAGGAAGAAAAGAAGTGCACGAAAGAAATGAGGAAAATCAAAAATGTGTCATTTCCTGCAATGATTATCAAGGGAAATAAAGGAATAAACAAACTATAATATTTTTTGTCCACTCTCATACCAAGTGAATCCACAGATCTCCCATGCTCTGACAGCACCAGTTAAATCATCCCACTGTCCACTTGGCCTGCCCTTTAAAACAACTATTTTTTTTAAGAAAGAAAAATTGAAAAATCAGGGATAAACACACTCCAAGGAAATATTTCCTGTGTACAGTAGAAGGAAGCTGAGGGAGAGCCCTTGTTCACCAGGGGGGTCAGTCCCCATCACAATGTATGGAGCCAGGTCACTGGGAGGAAACCAGTGTAAACAGGATCTGCTTTTATCAGTGGGAAAAAAACCCAGGCCTGTTTGAATTAGCCAGAAATATGTGACTATATGTTATAGTCACAAGCTGCTGTGTCCATTTGCTGCAGGGTTCAGTCACAGGCAAGGAGCTGTCCCCAAATGCAGGACCCTGAGTGTCCCGTCTGTTTTGGGAAGGAGCTCATGAGGGGATGCCTGCACCCCGAGCAGGATGCCTGGGCTGGGGGGTCAGGATTGGGAGAACAAGGTTTGGCATGGGAGGGATGCTTGATGGGAGCCCTGGATACAGAAAGCTGGCAAGGCATCCTTCTGGTGGGATGTTGGGGCTGGGGGTGAACTGTCAGACTGGCAGGGCATCTCCTCCTGGAGGGATGTTGGGGCTGGAGGGGACATGCCAGCCATATAGGATGTCCTTGTGCCGAGATACTGGGAGGGGGGCATGTCAGAGGGGCAGGACATCCTCCTGGTGGGATGCTGGGGCTAAAGGAGGACATGGCAGCCTGGCAGGGCATCCTCCTGGTCGGATGCTGTCCCGGGGATCCAGCACGAGGGGGTGTNTGGGGGAGGGTCTCCAGAGGGATGGGAGGTCTCCAGAGGGATGGGAGGTATCTAGAGGGATGGGAGGTCTCCGGAGGGATGGGGGGTCTCCCATCAGAGGGATGGCGCATCCCGCGCTGTGCCCACAGCCCCGGGACCCCGCGGGACCGCACCGGACCCGCCGGGCAAAGCCTGCGCTCTGCTGCCCTCCGGCGGTGACGGGCGGGAGCGCTGCACCCCCGGGCTGCCCCCGGAGCGGAGTGACCCCCGGGATGGACACCGGTAATGAGTGACCCCCGGGATGGACATCGGTAATGAGTGACCGCCGGGGATGGACATCGGTAATGAGTGACCGCCGGGGATGGACATGGGTAATGAGTGACCCCCGGGGATGGACACCGGTAATGAGTGACCCCCGGGGATGGACACCGGTAATGAGTGATAATGAGTGATACGCCTGGGGATGGACCCCAGAGCTGGGTCACCCCTCCTGGGGAATAGACCCCAGTGCTGAGTGACCCTTCGGGGAATGGACCCCAGTGCTGGGTGACCCTCCTGGGGGAGGGACCCTAGAGCTGAGTGACCTCTCCTGGATGGACCCCAATACTGAGTGACACTCCTGGGGATGGACGCCAGTGCAGAGTAACCCTTCTGGGGGATGAACCCCAGTACTGAGTGACCCCGCGGGGGATTGCCCAGAGCTGAGTGACCCTTCTGGGGGTGCACACCACTGTACTGCGAGACTGTCCTGGGGAATAGACCCTAGTACTGAGTGATCATCCTGGGGCTGAACCCCGGTGCTGCGAGACCCGGCGGGGCTGGACCCCAGTGCTGCCAGACCCTTTCTGGGGCTGCAGCTCGCTTCTAAGTCCTAATCCTCCTGGGGGCTGCACCCCACTGTTGAGTGACCCTCCTGGGGGATGGACCCTACTGCTGCGAGACCCTCCCGGGTGCTGCCTCCTCCCAGAGCGCGCCTGAACCCTCTCCATCATCATCTCACCCGAACCCTCTCCATCATCTCTCCTGAATCCCCTCCGTCATCTCTCTTGTATCCCCTCCATCCTCTCTCCTCTCCCCGCTTGCTCTGCTGCCGGCTTCCCTCTGCCCCGGGCCCGCCTCGTCCTGCAAACCAGCGCTGC
>VWZS01002151.1:960040-987297 GCA_013397075.1 Rhabdornis inornatus | reverse complement strand
CCGGCCCGTCCGGCCCCTCCCGCCGCTCCCGGTCCGAGCGCGGAGCCGCGGAGCCGCGGAGCCGCCGGGCGCTGCCGGCCGTGCCCAGTGCAGCCCCCGGAGCATGCGAGGGGCCGGGGGGGCTCTGAGCGCGCTGCCCCCCCGAGCGGGGCTGAGCGCCGGGGACAGCGGCGACAGCGGCGACAGCGGGGACGGGGGGCAGCGCGGACGGACGGAGTGAGCGGGCGGGGGGCGCCGGGCAGCGCGTCCTGCCCTCCCTCCTTCTCTCTCTGCCCATCCCTGCCTCTCTCCATCTCTCCACCCCGGCCGGGGGAGCGAGGTGCGGAGCGCTCTTGGCGGGGGCTGCCAGCCGGGGATCATGCCGGGGGAGCTGCGCCTCGGCACCGCTTTCTCCTCGCCCTCGATGGAGCCCGGACTTTTTCTACAATGACTTTCCCCGAGCTGAGCAATGGCAGCTTGAGTGGGAACCGGACGGGACAAGGCAGCCAGAGCGCTGCCAACCGGTCCTGGGGGCTGCAAGGGGAGGAGACCCCCGAGGGCAACGGCACCACGCTGACTTTCGCCTTGGATGTGCAGGCGGTGGGCGTCGGGGTCTTCCTGGCCGTCTTCATCCTCTCGGCCATCGTGGGGAACATCCTGGTCATCCTCTCGGTGGCTTGCAACCGGCACCTGCAGACGGTCACCAACTACTTCATCGTCAACCTGGCCATCGCCGACCTGCTGCTCAGCACCACCGTGCTGCCCTTCTCGGCCACCCTGGAGGTTTTGGGCTTCTGGGTGTTCGGGCGCATCTTCTGCAACATCTGGGCAGCGGTGGACGTGCTGTGCTGCTCTGCCTCCATCATGAGCCTGTGCATCATCTCCGTGGACAGGTACATCGGCGTCAAGTACTCCCTCAAGTACCCCACCATCATGACCGAGAGGAAGGCGGGGGTCATCCTCGTGGTGGTCTGGCTCTCCTCCATGGTCATCTCCATCGGGCCACTGCTGGGCTGGAAGGAGCCGCCGCCGGCGGATGAGAGCATCTGCAGCATCACGGAGGAGCCGGGCTATGCCCTGTTCTCCTCCCTCTTCTCCTTCTACCTGCCCCTCATGGTCATCCTGGTGATGTACTTCAGGATTTACGTGGTGGCCAGGCGGACCACGCGGAGCTTGGAGGCAGGGGTCAAGAAGGAGAGGAACAAGTCCATGGAGGTGGTGCTGCGCATCCACTGCCGCAGCGTGCTGGAGGAGCCTCTCTCCAGCACCCGCAACAAGGGGCACAACTTCAGGAGCTCCCTCTCCGTGCGGCTCCTCAAGTTCTCCCGGGAGAAAAAAGCAGCCAAGACTCTCGCCATCGTCGTGGGTGTTTTCATCCTCTGCTGGTTCCCCTTCTTCTTCATCCTGCCTTTTGGTGAGTGACCCCATCCCAGCTCCGCTGCCTTGGGCTGAACCCCTGGTAACCCGCTCCTTGAGAAAAACTTTTCGGGACACAACTCATACATGGAAATGAGGGATAGGTGACTGATAGATATGAATAAACCAGCGATGAATTAATTCAATTAGTTAACACTTATTCAATATTTATTAAGCAAACTCATATAATCAATCAAAGTAGATAGCAAATGAATGAAATAGCAGCATAATAATTGCTTTAATTAATTCATTCTGCATTCAGCATTTTAACTAACGAAGCTCAGGCTGAGGAGGAAGCAGCTCTGTTTCAAACAGGCTGTTCTTATGGCACAGTGGTCTCCGAACAGTTTTGCTATTTTCTCATTCTCCCGGTTTGGGAACTGCAACTGGATATACCCCTGTAGGTCCAGGGCTCCCACCTCTGTTGGAGATGAGTGAGGTTTTATCCCTCCGAGGAGCGTGTCAGAGCCTGAAGCACAAATCTTGACTTCCCGGGTTGCTGTTGTTGTGCAGGGACCTGGAGCAGGACCGGGTATTATCCGTAAGGGCGATGGGTGAAGATCCCATCTGGTTTTCCAGGACAGATCCACCACCCCCAGGAGCTGTGGCCCTGCTGTAGTGCCCTTGTGCTCATTTAGGGTTGTCTCACGAGTTGTGCTCTGAAGTTTTGTCAAGTTGTTTGTGAAAAGGATGCTCCCCCCTGCGTGCAGGGGAGGCTGAGCAGGCACAGAGCCCACCAGGGACGTGTGATGCCCAAAGCAATGTCCCCTTCCAGCACCAGTGGCCCAGGATGTGCAGAGAAGCCAGTGCTCCTCATCCTGACAGCAGGCACCCGACTCAGGGGACCTGATTAACCCTCTGGAATGCTGTAGCTAAACCTGGAGCTGGGAAGAAAGAGATTAAAATAATTCCTGAGTATCAGCAGCAGCCCTTTCACAGAGCTGAGGGAAGCAGAGAGGTCTGTCATTCCATCTGCCAGCTGGGACCCACGTGTCCCACAGCCCATGGGGGACTCGTGTCCCACCAACCCCAGGAGCATTCATTACAGCTGGGGCTGCATTTTTTCTCAGGGTTTTTCAAATCCTCTTGCCCGGGGCTGCCTCTCAAGTCAGTGGGAACAGCATCGTGACTGCAGGACAGATTTTGACCTGCTGAGGTTTTGAGATCCCTCCAGCACTGGGGCTGTTTGCCTGGGCTGTGTCCCCAGGGCCAGCTGGAGCCCAGGGCTGCGGGACACCCTGCAGTGGGATAATCCACTGGGATCGATGGTGCCTCGAGAGCTGAGGTGTCCCTGGAGTGGTGGATCAGGGCTGTGTGTGTCTGCTCTCACCATGCTGCTGTCTGCTGCCTCTGTGCTCCAGAGTCTCCCTGGGGGTGAGGGTGGTGTTTGGGGGGTTTGGTTCAGCTCTCTCTCTGTTTGGGGAGTGAAATCATTGCTGTGAGGAATTTTCACCCTGTGGGAGCATTGCAGTTGATGATTTAACTCAGGCAGGGAGCAGTAAGGCTGCACTGAACTCCTCTCCCTGCAAGACACAGGATGAATTATCCCATTTGACCATGCCTCAGTTTCCCTTTCAGTGGTTGGGTGTGTTGGGGGGAATGGAGGGGAGGTGGTGTAACCTGCAAATAAACAGTTTGGGAATTGTGGGGCTCAGGGAGATGCCAGTACCTGAAGGCTGAGCTCTCTGAGAAGCCCCATTGTGATGCTCCCTTCCTTGGCCAACCAGGGCAGAAACCAGCTCCAAACCCCATTTGCACCTTTACACCTTAAAATCATGAAATCATAGAATTATTTGGTCTGGAAGGGACTTTAAAGATTGTCTAGTTCCAGCCACCTGACAACCTTCCATCTAATGAAGCTAGAAATCAGGATCCTGTTCCTCTGAGTTACTCCCAGTACTTTGAAATAGAGAAGAAACCTCAGGCAAACACTTTTCAGTAGAAAAAAATAATTTTACTTTGTTTCACCTTACCTGTCTTGCCTTGAAACTCTTGAGCCAGCTTCTCTGCTGATGTAAATCAGAGAAGTCAAAGGAGGCACACTGATTTCCACCAGCTAAAAATCCAAACTTCATTCTTAGGTACTTCCCATGAACCTATTTGCTTCCTCCAAGCACACAACTGGCAAAGTCTTTTATAAACATGGCTTTGATCTTTACTTCCTGCTATATTATATGTTTAATATAAACACAGCAAAAGTTCATTTATTTTATGACTACAAAATATGCTGCCTCTGATTTCCCCCTTAATTAATTGCAATTTCCTACTCAAATCTGAGAATCGTTCAATGCTGTCAAGAAGGAAACAGAAACTTCTAATCTTGGATTCGGCAGCTCAGGAGACAGGTCTGAAACTTGCAGAAATCAGAAACTTTTACTGTAAATCCACAAGCTGAAACATACTGGGGCCAAGTCTGCTAAAAGAGAAGGTGTAAGTGGTAAAGTAGAATAGATTTTATTTCTTTCATTAGACAAAATTAGGTGAAAGAATTCAGGACCAAACAAAAATGATATTGATACACATTTTAAATGAAAGTGAAACTCCTGTGAAAAACAAAATAACTTTCAAAAGAGCAATGTATTGTTTCAACTTAAGAGTTAATGGGAATTTATTAGAATTCAGACATTTCGAACTGAGCCTTCAAATTGCATCAGAATGAAATGAATAAGTGATTTGTTTTCTTCTGAAAGTATCCAAATGTTTTGACTTCTTTTTTTTCTCTCTTTGACATGAATTTGCAAGAAGTCATCGTTGAGTCGCACTGTTCACTGATGTCGGATTAAAATTTTTAATAAAATTAAATTTTTCAAGTGACAAAAGACCCTCAGCTCCCCTTAAAAGTCCTCCAGCACTTGGAAACTTCCGTACTCGTGCCGTCCTCAGTGTGTCTGAGTCTGCACACATCCTTGCCACTCTCTGCAGAGTAGCTCCACATTAGTTACACAGGAGTAATATTCATCACATCAGTGCTGAAATAACTCAAAATTTCAAATAACAAGAGCTATGTATGCTCTAAATGCTGTCAGCCGTTTCTCCATGCTCCAATAATCCACGATGATTTTTCCTTTAAATCAGCTCAAACTCCCCAATAGCACCACAGTCTGTTTATCAGCTGAGTAGTTTAACTCCCTCTTGGGTGTGTGATCACAGTCCCTGAGCATGGATTGCTATCCCCAGGAGTTTAAATACCATTAGCACCTCCTGTGGCTAACGAGGGTCTTTAGCAGCGGGATGTTCAACCCAGGATGAAATCCTGGTTTGTAGCTCGTGTTTAGGTGGAGTCTTTGCTGAGTGTGGGGAGCAGTGGGGCTCTCCCAGGCTGCCCTCTGGGGATGCTGGGAGGTGGTTCTGGGGTTTGTGGAAGGGTTCCTATTCCCTGAGCAAACACCTGCCAAGAGAATTGAACTGGAGACTTTTCAGAGATGTTTAAGTTTAAGTTTTAAACCAGTTTAGGGCTGGTTTGTAGCTTGGGGTTCATCTCCTTTTGGTTGTCTCGAGCCATGGAGATGCTCCAAGAGCTAGAGCCCCTGCTCTGGAGCCAAGCTGGGAGAGCTGGAGGTGCTCACATGGAGAGGAGAAGGCTCCAGGGAGAGCTCAGAGCCTAAAGGAGGCAGAACAACTTCTTGTGTGGGCAGAAAGTGATAGGACAAGGGACAGTGGTTTTAAACTGGCAGAGGGCAAGGTTACATGGGATTTTGGGAAGAAATTCCTCCCTATGAGGAACCACAGGGTGCCCAGAGAAGCTGTGGCTGCCCCTGGATCCCTGGAAGTGTCCAAGGCCAGTTTGGAGCATTTGGGATGGTGGGAGGTGTCCCTGCCCATGGCATGGGTGATGTTGCTGGTCCCTTTCCACACAAACTGTGACATGATTTTATGACTACAAAAACATCCAGGCATAACTAATGAGCTGGTGGCGTCTGCACTGCAGGTATTTGCAGAAAAGTGGGATATATCCTAGTCTGGATTTTTCACTCGATGATCTCTGAGGGTTTTTTCAACTTTAACAATTTAGTGACTCTATAGAGGCTTCACTGGCTTTTCTGCTAATGGAAAATCCTGTTAAAAGTTAAGTGCTGGGTTTGTCCTTGCAGTAGCACACCTATGCCAGGTGGTCAGGGAACCAGAACCCCCTATAGGTAGACAGTCACCTGCTTTCTCAAACCTGATGCACGAGGATGTAAATAAGAGTAGGAGGAGGGATGGAGGCCTGATTCCCATCACCCTTCATCTGGGGAGAACCTGAAGTCAATGTGGGTCCTCAGACAGGACCATCCCAGGTCTGGAGGTCAAGACCTTCTCCATCAGCACCTCAGAAGGATCTAGGAGGAACTCCCATCCCTTGGGACCAAGGATGGACTAGCTGGAACCCAGCATGGTGACTCAGTGGCCTGTGCTTTTTAAGCATGTTCTAGTCTGGGCTCTCATGTTTGTTATTCTTTGGATTTGGTCAGAACTCAAGACTGGTGTGAGAAAGAATGACACATAGTGAGAAATGAGGAAACATTGTGGTTAGTGTCACACAAGAGTGAAGGCCACAACCTGAGGCTCCCTTTCACCCTGTCCATCCACAAGCAGCAGGTTACCCAGACAAGGAGAGCCTGAAGAGACCCCTGAGCATGGATAAAACCCTCCAGACTGACAGTCTAATGTCTGCCTTGGCTTGGTGACTTGCTGTGTTTGCAGGGGAAGCTGCTGCTCATTTCCAGGTATGATTCAGAAGAACGGGGAACTGGCTTTTCCACCTTCACCCTCAAGGAAAGGCAGCTGCTACACCAGCCAGGCTCTGAAAGGTCTCCTTCAAGCCAAAATATAAAGATTTTTTTAGTTGCTGTTTGACATAGGGCAGGAGCCCTTTCACAAAGAGTTTTGCAGAGCTGTTAGCTGTGCTCAACTTCAGCAAGTGCCACTTGTAAAGTAAGTGATGGGAAAACACTGTGAAAGCACATTTCATCTGAGACCAAATATGTTCTGGTAGAAATGGAGAATCTAGTTCTACTCTGATAAAAGAGCATTTAGCATGGTTTCCTAATAGAAAAAGGGCTTATCACTCTGTGATAGTGACAATGAACTCACCACCTGATGAACTCTTTCATGATAGAATCACAGAATGGTTTGGGTTGGGAGGGACTTGAAAGTTTCTCTCATTCCACCCCCTGCCATGGGCTGGGACACCTTCCACCGAAGCAGGTGGCTCTGAGCCCCATCCCCTCTCCTGACCTGGTCACACTGCTTTGGATGCAGCCCATCATCAACCCCAGTCACATCTGAAGAAGTGCTAAAAGTGCTCTAATATCCCAGGTTCCTATAAAAATGGACAGATGGGTGAAGGACTGAAAACTCTATACTCTCCTTCACAGAAGGAGGGTTCAGAGCAAGCTCAGCACCTGGTTAGACATCAGAAAGAACTAAAAATCTACCACAAGACACAATCCCAGCGAAACCCAAACTTCTTTAGTGTTGTTGTGCACAGGATAAAAAAGGTGATCTGAAAGTAGAAGGATAAAAGTACATTTAATTACTTTGATTGTCAGGGCAGTTCCTTGTATCTCCTGGAATTTTCTGAGTTGTGGTGGAAGTGGCAGAACTGATGTAGAGAAAGGAATGCAAATTGCTTTGGAATAATTGTCTATGGCCCAGAGCATCAGATCAAAGTGGAACAAGAGCAGTTGGGATGAACTATTCCATCTGCCATATGTTCCCTGTTGGTCCTGGTTCACAGGAACCACACATTGATTAAAAACACCAGCAAAGACACAGGGCCTCAAAAGCTGCTGGTACCAAGCTGTGGCTGGATTTATTGAACATCATCCAGGAAGGACGCACCACAGGATGTTCCCATCAAATGGGCTCATGCCAAATTCCCATAAATTTATTAAATTATAGGGGATGGATGGATGGATGGATGGATGGATGGATGGATGGATGGATGGATGGATGGATCTTCCAGCCCATCTCCCTTTCTCAAGAAGAGAACACTTGGCCTAAAACTATTCCTGAACCCCTTCAAGACTATTCTCAAAGCATTAAAGTGAGGGGAAATCCATTGTTTTCCCTGAAGATTTTTGCTTTTGCTTCAGCAGCCCTCAGATGTGATTTCTGCTTCTCTTTTTCCCACGCAGTAGCATCAGGGCTGTGTAGCAGCCTGCCAGAGTGTCATTCCTGGGGCATGACAGCAGGGATGTGTGCAGTGGGAAAGGCACAGGGACACATGGGGATGTGCAGCCCACTGGGACAGCAGTGGGGGAACAGTGGATTCACCTGCAGGGATTGTGTCTGTGTAGAGAAACTCGGCAGAAAAACAACCTGGTTGCTGGGTTTCCCTCCATGGAAAACACATTTCCATCCTGCAGGAGAGAATTACAAGGAGGCACATGGACAACAAGCCTATGAGTAGATTATGCAGCCAAAGCATTAGACAGTGTTGATTCCCTCCACGTGCCCGAGTGCAGAAGACAGCAGGGTACAGAAAAACAGGGAAACACTCCATGCTGGTTTGGAAATAATCAGCCAAAAACAATTATTTGGAGCCCAAGTGTTTCCTACCCATTATATGTGTGGAAAGCCAGAGGTGGACAAAAGGGCTCAGTGCAGTTTTTGCTGTTTTAACATGATGCCTCATTCTAGACCTCAGTTAATGGTTTGGACACCCAAATTTAAACATCTGCACTGCTTCTGCCTGGCCAAAACAATGCAGTGATTGGGAGTGGGACCAAGATATTCCATGACTTGTGTAAGGGATTATTCTGCTTCCAGTCCACCCTCTACACCACAAAATAAAACTATTTAAAGCCAAATGTCCATTTTTATATGGCAGAATCCTGACGCATCTCAAGGCAGTTGCTATAAGGAGTGTAACACAAACAGGGAAAAAATAGACTCTGAAAAACTTGAAACTACTGGGATTCAGTGAGCAAAATGTTGCAAAATCTCTCAGCAGGAGTTTTGGGACCAATACCAGAATACACCACATAACAGTAAATTAATCTATATTAAGCTGGGTTTGATGGCTTTATTATATTTGACAAAATAAGTGTATTTCCTTGGGAAAGAAACCTGAATTATCTTCTGATGGATCAATAGGAGATTTATCTGCTGTGATTACAGTGCTCTATTCTAGGTAGGGCTGAGAGCACCTTTCAATGTTATGGGACCTTTCTGGGATAAAGTCTCAGTTTCTGGTGTCAAGCATGATCTATCAATCAGGTGAAATATTCTATTCTGTGTCTCTGTAAAAAGATGAGGTTTTTTTGCCAAATGTCAGACAACACAAGATGGACAAACCTGTGAAAGATGATGGGCAAAACACAGAGTTTGGTTCTTGGGGTCTCTATCCTTGCAGGTACAAAGCAGGAGACTTATTTCCATAATTCCTTATGGGATAACTTGCTGTATTGGTTCTATGATTCTAGTGAATCATCTTTGTTCATTGATTAGGGTGATGTTTAGGAAGAATTCCTGAATGGAAAGGGTTGTCAAGCACCAGCAAAGGCTGCCCAGGCAGTGGTGGAATCCTCAAATCCCTGGATGGATTTAAAAGCCATGTGGATGTGGCACTTGGAATGGTTGGACTTGGTGATCTTAGAGGGCTTTTCCAACCTTAATGGCTCTGTGATTCCCTGTTTCTGCTTCTGCCTGCCCTCCATTCTCTGATTTGGTGCTCTATGAAACTGTCACATGGAAACAGAAGACTGCACTTCTCCCTGCACCATGATTTACGGGTGAGATCAGCCCAGGGATGAATTAACTGGAGTGGCTGGAACAGGAGATGGTTTTTAGCTGCTCCTAATGAATAGCTTTTCTCCAAGAGAGCTCATAGCTGATGCCTTTGGAGCCAAGCCCAAGAACCACCAGATCTGGTGGCAGAAAACGAACTGCCAGCTTGATCAAGAGAGGGCATTTCCTCCTCCTGGGCAGTTCCCAACCTGAGGCAATTCACAGCTCAGTCATTAAGGCCCCTGAAATGCAAATTTTATTTTTATTTTTACCCCCTCCAGTAGCTGGGAAAAAGAAAAATTAAAAAAGAAACATCTACAAGGGATTCCCGCTGGGAGAAATCCCTGCACTGGACAAATCCAAGCTGCCTTTCCTGTTGTTCACAGTGAGCAGATTGATGGCATTCAGTTAAGGAGAATCAGCAGGAGAAAGGGAATACAGGACTGGCCCCAGACAGCTCTGTCCAACACAAATCTGCCCAAGAAGTGTGCCTGGAGCTGTAGGAACATGGGATTGCTGGTGCTACTTGGTTTCAGAACCTGGAATCAAACTTGCTCCTCTTGTGTCCAGGAGTTTGTTTGTTTGTTGTGGTTGATGGGATCTGTATTTCCCCCAGGGGCTGGAGCAAATCACAGGGGTTTCCCTGTCTGATCTGCTGAATTAAAGAACTCCTGGCTGTGTTCCCCTGCAAGGCTCTTACGATGCAAGACTGCAAGTGCTGAGAAACCCAAGAACAAAGCTGCAAACCTTCCAAAAAATGTCCATGACAGGAAAAAAAAACAGCCATAAGGCAACCCTGCAAGAGATCTCCAATTAAAGGATCAATTATGCAAACACTGAGCAGGGAATAGCCCCCACTGCACAAGAATCTGGCCCCAGAGTTTGCTGGAAGGACTATGCCAGAGCTCAGTCCAGAAGACAGGGGCAAGACCTTGGTGAAAGCATTTAGGTGGGGAAAAGATAAAAAAGAAACTTGTTTGGAATTAGGGAAAGACATAGCCTAAGCCTAAAATTGATGGTTTGTAGCATGGAGACAGTGGGGGATAGGAGATCTTTGTGGCAATGAGGCAAGAGGGCAGCAGGACCAGGAAAGGGACAGGAATCTCAGCAGGAGGATGATGTGGAGCCAGGCATTGCTGAGGGGAGGATGTCACCAGCACAGTGGGCTTGTGCCACATCTCATCCCTGGCTGTTTTCCAGCTCAAGTTTCCTCAGAGCAGCTCCACAAATCACTGAGAAACAGCTCATGAGTAATGACAGGGATCATGGAGGGCACTGACCCCCAAATCCAGGGACTCAGTGTTGAGCCCCTAGGTCACCAGATGAAACTGGAAATGGTGTTATTTCTTGCCCTCTCACCTGAGTGCCCAGCAGGGGACCTGACACCTGTATTCCCTCCCCAGCTGTATTCTCAGAAATGCAGTTTGGAAGGACATGGGGCACACAGAAAACAGCGGTGGTGGCACCGTCAGCTGCCCCTTGTCCTGGTTGGAGAGCAGAGGACTTGGGTTCAGAGCAGCTTCCAGCTTTTGAACCCCAGCCTTTGAAGCCAAGTTCTCTCAGAGACACTTGCCAAACTGCACCAGAAAAGTTTTTCAGCCATGTGCTCTTTCTGTTCCCAGGGTTCCTTCCATAGGAATTATCTGGGAAGCTGTGAGGATGCAGTGTGAAGTCCAGCTGGCAGCCTGCCATGGGCTTGTGGGGATTTGGGGAAACAAAGCAGAGTGACTTTACATCACAGGGTTTGTTTTCTGTGTATTCCTCTCTCTGAGATTATCATGGAATCACAGAATGGTTTGGGACAGATTCCAAATACCATCCAATCCCACCCTCTGCCATGGGCAGGGACACCTCCCACTGTCCCAGGGTGCTCCAAGCCTTGGACACTTCCAGGGATCCAGGGGCAGTCACAGCTTCTCTGGGCACCCTGTGCCAGGGCCTCTGCACCTTCTCAGTGATAAGAAAGAGAAAGAAGGAGCAAAGCACAGGATTTTCCAAATACTGCATCTCTCCCTTTCTTCTGCCTTGCAAAAGCCAGATTATTTGGGATTAAATCATGCTGTGCTTCACTTCCAGTGACACCACACAGTTGCAGCACTCTTGGGTTCTTTGCAGACTGATCTATCCTTCATGATGCACAAGCCCATTAGTCACGTGCTTCAGCCTCTTCTGTGTCAGGGGCTGTTCAAACAGTGTTATTTCTAGACTGGAGCAGCTCAAAGTAGTGGATCCAGATGGATGTGGGAGGCAGGAGAGCATCCCATAGTGTCTGCATGCAGGCAGACTGCAGTTTTGCCAGCATTTAGGGAAAAGAGTGGTGCAGATACTGGCAGAGAGCTTCTGCTCTCCTGGGAAAGCCACCCAGGAGAAGGGAACAATTCCCATTGCATCTCATCCCCCCCTCCCTTGCCACCAGCCTCCCTCCCTGATCCCCTTCCCTGAGCACCTCCTTAATCAGTGCTTCCCTCCTCATCCATGGCTCTGATAGACAAGGAATGGAATAAATTCTGGTGTGCAGGTAGAAATTGGGACCAGACTCACAGGTGAGGATTTCTGTGCTGTTTATGAGCAGGTGGATGTCTCATCTCCCATTATTATCCATGCCTACAGAGCCTTGATTGCTCACCAGGCTTGGATTGCAATTTACTACCCTCAAATATGCCTGGTGCCATCCCTGATGGAGATGAGGAAACCATGTAAAGTTTTGGTTGCAAAAATGGATGGATGGATGGATGGATGGATGGATGGATGGATGGACGGATGGATGGATGGAAAGAAGCTCCATGCTCTTCTAGAAGGACATCCAGGGTCCAGGAGGGACATCCCAAGGCATTTATCTCCTGTGGTACAAGACATGTGGGCAGCCTCAGTGTCTGCTTTCACATAACCTGGATTGTACCCTGGATTGCTTTCCCAAGAAATTAAAAAGTAAACCAGACACCCTCGTGTGAAATACACCCAGAAACCTCCCCACACCAATATTTCATTCTCTATCCCATAAACTGGAGTTTAGGATGAGCCCTGCACTTGGTAGCTTGGCACGTCCACACTTTTCCCTCAGATGCACCATTCCATAGGCACATTGGAGCTGTGTCCTGAAAATTAAAATAAAGGGGTCACTGCTGCCTGCTCAGATGGCCTGAGAGGACCCAGCCTGGTTTCCTTCACATTGCTGCCAAGCATTGAAGGGCACACCTTTGCTTCTGTGTAGGAACAGTAGGAAATGGGTATAAAAGTCTCTGAAGGAAGGGCTTAATTTTTGCTGATGGGCAGAGATAGAGAAGAAAAGCCATTTGTGTGATTTTACTGGTCTGACCTGACCATTTCTTCTGGAGTGTCCATGACTTGGCCTGTGCTCCAGGAAAGCAGGATCCCACTGACTTTCTCAGTAGATGGAAAACATGGATTTGTCTGCCAGTTTGGCCTCTCCATTTAGGACAGGTAGTGACAGCAAGGTGTTTTACAGGGCAGTGGTGCACACAAAGCTTGTCCCATCACAGCTCTAAGTCTTTGTCCCCCTGCTAATGCTGAGATGTGAGAACCAGAAACACACAAGGCCAGGTTGGATGGGGCTCAGAGAATCCTGGGGGGTGTCCCTGTCCATGGCAGAGGGTTGGAGCTGGATGGTCTTAAGGACCCTCCAACCCAAACCACTCTGCAATTCCATGACTTTATAACACATGTGATGCTCTGACTCTTCCTGGGATTCATTAGCATCCCTTAACGACCCCAGTGGGCAGCATGGCTGCTGCTCTCCTACAGGAAGGATCCATGAACTTCCCCCAAAGGTCAGGGGAATGAGGACGTGGGCGGTTTCATTTTCCTGCTGCAAGGACAGGGCAAGGGAAAGTATTTACATTCAGAACAGAACTTTCCCAGTGTCTGTGGCTGCTCTAGTCAAAGGCAGGGAGGGAAGGGGGCTGAGTGGAGAGTGTTTACATTAAATGGGGCCATCAGCCTGTCAGGATGAATTCCACACATTCAGCTGGAAAAGGTCTGTTCCTTCCCTGTGTACTGCACACCCCTCAGCATGCACTCAGAGAAACCACAGGTGATTAAATTAACAGCCTAATGTATGGAACAAAAATAATTTGCTCCAAAACCAAGCATTTACTGCTCAAAGCAGAGCTGGGTGACTCACAGCAGAATTCAGATCAGCCATTGGAGAGCAACACTGCAGAAATATGATCACATCTGCCATCCCAAGTGCATTGGCAATCCCTCTGGTGCCTTCTTCCTTTGTAACTCTTCATCTTCTTCTCCCTTTTCGTGATTCTCCTCCTGTCTGTGCCCCTCTGTGGCTGTGGTGGCAAATCCCACGGGCACATTTGAAGAAAGGATTGACTGCCACTGCAGATCTCCATGGGCCAGCTGTGATCCCATTCAAAATCTCTTGGGCTTCCTGTGTGTCCCAGCCGTGAACCTCTGCTGCTGTGCCTTGGGAGAGGCCATTATGGATCTCACTGCATCCAGTTCTTGGAAATTTTATTGTTTGCAGTGGCAACATATCCTTGCATCCTTGCAAATTCATTAGTTCTGTGTCCATGTCATCTTCCTTAAGTAATTAGATTATTTCCTTGGATTTCACTCTTCTGGCAAACAACTTCTTAGAGGTCTTCTCCCCCTGTAGCCTCTGCTTGTTGAATCCATCCCACCTAATGCATTGCTCCTTTACCATCCATATTCCCCCACTGATCCATCTGGATTTACTCCCCTTTAGGTCACTGATGGTTTGGGTGCTTTGGGAGACCAGCCTTGTACTTTACACTCAAACTCTTGAAGATACAGTAGAGAAATGAGTGTCAGGGCAAGCAGTTCTGTGTGGTAATAACCCTGATGTCCCTGTTAGCAATGGTGCTGACAGATCACACTTCCCACCTGGAGAAGAGAACCACCTGGATTGTGCTGGTGGATGTCCCCTGTGGTTGTATCTGTCCAGGCTGTGCAGTTTGGTGCTCTGCCTCTGAAGCTGGCACTGAGTTTGAACAATTCTGGGTCATGCCACAGAGATCTCCAAGGAAAAGTGTCTGAAAAATTAATGGTTGCTCCCTGCCATGCCCAAGCTTATGCTCAGGGTTGTACCACAGGGTTAATTTCATAAGCCCATCTTTTTCACTCCTGCTTTGTTCTATAAGGGATTTTCCATAGGATCCTTCTTCCAAACTCAGCTGGAAACATCTCCCCAGGTCAGTGGAGGAGTCACACCTCAAAGCCACGAGGTCCCTGTCTGGCAGAGCTGAAATGTGGATGGAGAAATGCTGCCAGATGTGAGTCATCCTCCCTCTCCACCACTGCCTGATGGTCACCATGGGGACTGGGTCAACCACCTCAGCAAAATGGTCTGGGAAAGTCCATTTTTCTGTCTCCCTGTTTATTTCTTGACACTTCTAAACACCTTCCTCTCACTCTTCTCCAGCCCAGGAGTGACTGCATTTCAGGTTCATAGGGGACTAAGGAGCCTTTATTTTACTCCAAACTGCATCAAGGAGGCAGCTCTACCACACATGTTTGAAAAAGGTGTCAGAGTCCAGGAGAAATCACTTTGCTTGTGAAGAGACAGAGGGACTGAGCCAGCTCTAGGTGAGGAAACTCTCTTCAAGGTCTGGCAGGCACCCAGGCAATGCTGTGGGCACTTTTAAGGGCTCTGCAAAGCAAGATACTGAATTTAGGAGTCTGCATTGGGGTCACCAGTGTTGTCACCCTGGTACCTGTAGAGATCTTTGTACCTAGAGATTGTTTTCTTCCTTCTCAAGATTAAATCTTTCCTCCTTGAGTTGGTCTCCACCCCACTCTGAATGTCATTTTTTCCCAATTCTGCTGGTGCTAGGCTGGTCACTCAGAAAAATTCCAGCACTAACAAGTTTTCCCTTGTTTTCATCCCCTCCTTGGTTATCCTTATTCCTTGTTGCTCCATTTCATTCCCTGCAGGAAACAGAAACACTATGGCAGGTTTTGACAGGTAAACTGGAGTTTGGGCCCTGCAGATTTCAGCAGAAGCCACCAAGTCTGACATCAGTGCTAAGCCATCCATTCCCCCAAATACCGGCAGGGAGTAAAACCCATCCCACTAGACAGATGTTTCCATTAAATTTGGGAATGTCTGCAAAACCGCTCAGAAAAGACCCACAAATGAAAAGCAAATAGAGCTGTTTCTTGCCATTAACAAACAGGAAAAAAAAACAAAAACAAAAAACAAACAACCCAAACAAACAGCAAAACAACAAAGAATGCAAGGATGTGATCATTTGGGAACAATTCGTTATTTGTTATTCCCACTAATAAAATATATTTGGACTGCAATTGCATCCAGGAACGTGTGTGTAGGAGCTGGAATTCCTATTATAAAATGGTGATTCCTCACTCCAAAGATTTCACTTCCTTGGTTTTGTGAGTTTAATTGTGCAAATCATTGACCTCTGGGCACCACTAGGTTGTGGGGCTACCACAGCAGATGCACAGAAGAATATCAAGCATTAAAATGTGTATGTTTTCAATGAAAAACATTGAAAACATACACATTTTAATGCTTGATATTCTTCTGTGGATAATGAGGGTGTGGAAGCACCCAGGGGAGATCCAGAACACTCATAATGGTCCTGTATCAACAGATTTAGAATCTAGTGAGGGAAGAGTTGGGCCAAAAGAAAATTAAACTTTCTTTTTCAAAATTACCCATAATGTCCTATTTCATCTTGAGTTTTGATTAGGTTTTAAGGTTTGTAAACTTAAATGTAAGCAAATTTTAATATAAAGTACTTCAACATGTGTTTCCTCCCTATCCCAAAAGAAAAGTTTTGCTTAGAAAAGTTGCAATATTGAAACTTCGCCTTTGTTTTCCAAATTCTTTCTTTCTCTCTCATCTGCTTTGGCAAAAATAATTTGATGAGTTTTCTCCACATGAAAATTTGTTGTTGTCTCCTCCAATATGTGAATGAAAAAGGCAACCAATAAATTTATGGTACCAGGTCAGGATCAGGCACAGTGTTATCCCTCCCGGTGTTATCTCCAAATCCCTCTCTGGTGCTCTGGGCAGGGATGGCATCACCCAAACCTCCTCAAGCTGGCCAGAGCTGGGACAGCAGTGTCCCAGGAGAGCAGGAGCAAGGGCAGGTTCATGACCTGGGAGATTCCCAGGCTGAGGACAGTGTGCAGCCCTTAACTTGGGCTGTTTCCTCTCTCTCAGAGGGAGCATCCAGGGATTTCTCAGCATCAGGACATCAAAGAGGAGATTACAACCAGCTGTCTCACTGGCCTAATGGATAGCAGGCCTCTCTATTCCACAAGGAGCTCTCCAAGGGAACCAAGGGAGGCCAAAAAGAACAAAGGATCATGGATGTTCCAGGGTGTGAGGAGGGCAGAGACCACCTTTACCCCAGGGTCTCCTCCAGGGAGAAACCTCCCAGCTGGTCCAACCCCTCTTCCTCCCCCAAGGGCAGAGTCCATCACTCTGGATTGATCTGTCACCCAGGGGAGTATTTTATGTCACCCAACTTCTTAATCTTGTTTACACAGTCCAGTTCAAGGGCAGGCAGATGTCAGTGCAGGCTGGGGGTGAAGGGACAGCAGCCCTTGGGGTGCTGGTGGATGAACAGCTCGACATGACCCAGCAATGTGTGTCCACAGCCTGGAAATCCGATGGAATTTTGGGCTGATCCCCCAGCATGGGCAGCAGGGGAGGGGGATTCTGTCCCTGTGCCCTGCTCAGGTGAGACCTCACCTGCAGAGCTGCTCCCAGCCCTGGGACCAACAGCAGGAGAATGTGGAGCTGCTGGAGAGAGTCCAGAGGAGTCCAGGAGATGCTCCAAGGGCTGGAGCCAGCCTGGGAGAGCTGGGGATGCTCACCTGGAGAAGAAGGGGACCTCAGAGACCTTCCAGTGCCTAAAGGGGGCTTTTAAGAAATATGGAGAGAGGCTCTTTACCAGGGCCTGTAATGACAGGACAAGGGGCAACATTTTTAAACTAAAAGAGTATAGGCTGAGACTGGATTTAAAGGCCAAAATTTTTTAGTGATGGTGGTGAGGTCCTGGCACAGGTGTCCCAGAGAAGCTGTGGCTGCCCCATCCCTGGAAGTGTCCATTGTTTTCAATGGACACTTTGACCATCTCCAATAATTGGAAGAACTTTCTTACAACAGAAGGTGAAATTGAGTGAGTAGAAGCATTTTGTCCTCCATTCTCATCAGAGACCAAAAGAATAAGAGACTAAATTTGCCATTGCTTGCAGCATTTCTGTTCTTCCAAAGCAGTGGCCAACTTGGTGCCCCATCCAGCCTGGCTGGGGAGGGAAGTGTTGGCTTTTCCAGCAGCCAGGAGTGCAGGGCTGAAATGTCTGGTGGCATCCACACTGCTACAAAGCACAAACCTGCCTCTCTTTGCATCTTCAAACCCTGAAAATGGCTATTCCAGCTCCTGGAATTGCAGTTTAGCTGCCTGCAGGTGATTGATTGCATCTCTTGCATTAAATTGCTGGGAAATGATGTGTTATGTATGTGAGGAAGGAGCTAGAAAAAAGAAAAGAAGACCATTAAGCAGAGGTTAAAGTGAGAATGGAAAACAGATCCATCTGTTCAACCTCTCCCTTTCTCCTTCATTGATGAGTTATTCCAGAAGGTCCAGTGCTCCCCAGTGTCAGTCCAGAGTCAGCAATAAATGCAAACCAGTCACATTTGATCTTCTTGTTGTAATATTTGGGGCATGGGCTCAGCCTCCAGCACTGCTGCAAAGCACCTGCCACTCTCCTGGGTGCAGTGGCCCAAAGTGAGTGAAACATTTATGCAGAATTTATGAGATTCCTGGGTGTGCTGGCCAGTGAAGGAGGATTTTGTTGGGAAAAGCCAGTTGGAAAACCCAGCGGAAACGTCCCAGGTTTAACAGCCTCCACTTCAATCACTCCTCGTAGCTCCAGGGCAGCCCTTCCATGCCAAGTTTCCATGGATTTCTTACCATGCAGCCATCAGAGTGAAACCTTGGCAGCTCCAGGCTAAGCCGGGATTGACTCCTGGATCCAATGCCAGTAACCTGGAAGCCTTGAGCATCCTGGCTCCAGAAAGGATTTTTTCCATGCCTCAAGGCTTCCTGCTACAAGTATGTTAATTTGGAAGACTTCAGGACACTCCAGATAGCCAGATTCACAAATTCCAAGGATTGCAGGATTTCCATTGTCTGAACTCCTGTGTGGCTCAGTCCAGGGAAAGCCCAGGGAATGTTCTTAGCAAAGGACTTTGGATTTTCTGCACTCTGTGGCTATGGAAGCTTGGGAAAGAGGAGAGAGCAGTGCAGATCCATCTAGTGGTGGCTGACTGTTGCCATGGCTTTCTCCATGGATTAACAAGTGTTTCCATGTCAGCTGGTAGTTGTCAGGCGCCCATGAATCCCTTTTAGACAACAGTGTGCACTGGAGGTTCTATGAATTCTTTTTTTTTTTAATTCATAGTTCCTCAGAAATTTTCATTATTTTTTTATTGTTGCTGGTTTTTTGCTTTTATTTAAAGAAAAGAAATATCGAACACTGAAATTCCCCCCAAACCATGCATCTGGATTTCCAGGTAGCTCTGTTCCTGAGCATGGATTGACACATTCTGCAAAAGAACCAAGTCTTAAAAATTCCATCTCGTCACATTGAAATCACAGGGATTTGGGCCACTGGCTTTGTGGAATTGTAGATGATTGGAGATGGGAACTGTCTTAAAAGATGATCTTGTCCCTCCCTTGACCTCAGGTCAGAGGAAATAGAATTATAAAATGAGCATGTGGTGGAGTATTTCTGTTACATGGGAATTTCTGGCTGTCCTGATGTTATGAAACTGATTGCAGTGTGCAAATCTGCTTTTGCTGCTTCATGTAATCCAGGCAGAATCTGCACCACTACAAGTCAGTTCTGAACGGGTTGTCACTGAGGGAAAAGCTTTTCCAGCAGTGATGGTTTCCTGCAGCAATGCAAGTATAGACTGTGTGATGTAAATTCACCCAAATCCAATTCTTGATTAATACTTCAGCCTTTGCTGCCTCCCCTTTCCCAACAGCCCCAGTCCCATTAGTGACTTTCTTTATCCCAGACTCCCATACACACAACACACACCTTTCATCCTTCCAACATCCTCACCCTTCCAGCTGTCTGAGGATGTAACTGGGATCCCTGGAGCCTATCCCTATTTTAAATGGGTGTGCTGCTACCAAGGAAGGACTCTGAGCTGATATTCCCATTTCTTTACCAGGTCAGGACTGACATGCCAGCCTTTCATTTGTCTTGTTTTCCCCTGTGCATGGATAAGGCCACGTCTGTTCAACAGCTTACAGCTTTGCTTTCCAGAAGAGATTTTATTTGGATCCAGGATCACTCCAGGCTCAATTTCATGCCTGATAAGGAGCTCCTCCTTTTCTTCTCAGACATGGGCTCCATGGTACTAGGCAGGGTATTGATATTTTATAGCTACTTTTAAGAGGTACTAAAGATGTTATCAGACACGGGCAAGCACAGCTCAGCTAATCTGAGCCTTTGAGCTGGGAGGACGGTAGGAAAAAAGAAATCCACCTGGAAAAACTCATCCCCAGAAATTCACCACTGGGCAGCCACATGGCTGTGTGCAGTTTGGAGGTAAATAAGCCCCATGTTCATGGAAAACTCATCTCTGGAGCAAAGTGATTTGGGCCTTCCAAGTGTAACAGGAGGATCCAAAAACACACAGGGGTGCAAGGAAAGCATCACTTCCAGATATCCAAGGTTAGAGGCAGAGGTGCCAAGCCTCAAATACTCTCTGCTTTTGGGCTCATATAGAGGAACAAGAGCTCAGGCACCTTTTTCTTCACCCCAACATGCACAGAGGCACATCCAGGTTTAAAGAGCTTGGTTCAGTCAGAAAAACAATGGTTTTTTTATACAGCAGAAGAGTTGTGTGGCTGCAAGCAGTAATTACTGCCTAGTTTCTGCCTGCCTTGGGTCCTGCACTCTGGAATTCAGACCACAGCATCCCACGAATTCTGTGTGGCCTGACAAATAACTGGGAGTGGCATCCATTGGCATGTGCAAGTGGAAGAGCTGGGATCTGGGGACTTGTGTGCTCTCCTCTAGAGACAGATGGCAGAAGGTCACTCTGTGTGCCATCAGGCTTAGCCCAACATCCAGGCACACTGGGAATAAACTGCATTTATTAAGGGCATCCCCAGCAGTGGTGGCTTGGGGACAGCAGGGACATGTGGCTTTGAAAAGCCCCTCAGAGCTGCAGCTGGCTCCTCAGCTCAGCAGTCTGTGTGGTTTCTCAGTGCCTCCTGTATCCCCTTTCCAGCCATCCAGCATGAGTCTGGCACTGCAGCTCCAGCTGGAGAGCTGGCACTGAGGAATGTGTGTGTTTGTTGGCCTGCAGTGCTTGTACAGATATTTCCTGAAAAAGAGCCATCTGCTTCTCTCCTGGCCTTGTGCTGACTGCTTTTCCACCTTCACATTCAGGCTTTTAGCCCATCTTTTCTATATCTCATCACTGGCATCCTGGCCAATTCATCAGAGATATATTTGTGCTTTATTATTTTCTGAATATTAATTTTATTTGGGAAAGTGGAGCAGCTCCAGCTCTCCAGTCTGACCAAGGAGAGCAGCCAGGTTTTGAAAGAACCATCCCTCAAGGATTTCCCTTTGCAACTTGTAGAGAGAGGTCACATTCACCCCAGCCAGGTCACAGGGGGAGCACCTCAGGGAGAGGAGTCCTGTGGAGGGAATGGAGAAACAAGGTGATCCCCTACCCACCAGCAGGAGAAGCAGTGCTGGTGAAGGCAGCACTGGGATGCAAAACCTCCCAGCCCCCAGTGCTGGAACTTGCAGGGCTCCAATGCCACTGGCAGAGTTTGCCAAGTGCTTGCAGGCAGGTCTGCCCTGGGGTTTTTCCTCTTTGGGAAAAGGAAACCCTGGGGCTTTTCCTGATTTTCCTCTTTGGGGCATGGCCAGGGATGAGCTCATGCCCTTTGGCACCTGTCCCTGAGAGTGAGATGTCACCACAGGGAGGAAAGCACAGGAGACAGTCACTGGCAGGTGCTGTTTCCTTGCCCTGAGATGGAAGAGAGAATATTTTGATGGGGATCTTCCAAGTGTCCCCAGAGAAAGCATTAGGTGGGAGAAGGAGAAGGGAGATAGTTATTTATAATAAACCTTTTGGTTGTTTGAGGGTTTTTACTTCTCATGATCTTGGTTATCCATATTCTGCTGGATTGAGAGGGGAAAGCTCACACATCAGGAGAAAAGCATGTTAATAGAAAAGCTATTTTTCATTATGTTTTCCATGAACACATCTGCTTTTCCAGCTCCTTGGGAGGGTCCTTAGAACCACTCCCAGGTGAGCTGTGTGTCCCACAGATGCAAGGCTGCATCAGCATATCCAACACCACAGGGACAGCCCAGGCTGCTCCCCACAGCTGTCCCCAGAGCTGCAGAACAGTTTTAGCATCTCACAGAATCACCACAGAATGGTTTGGGTTGGAAAAGACCAAGAACATCATCCAGTTCCACCTCCTTCAACGGGCAGGGACACCTTCCACTGTCCCAGGTTGCTCCAAGCCCCATCCAGCCTGACCTTGGACACTTCCAGGGATCCAGGGGCAGCCACAGCTTCTCCGGGCACTCTGTGCCGGCACCTCACCACCAACAAAGAGAGGAATTTATTCCAGATATCCACTGTCCTGAATGTCACACATTGACATCCTCAGCAGCACAAAAAAAAAATAAAAAAATTGAGCTTTGATGTTGCTGGGACCTGAATGACTGCTCACAGCTGGCTCAGGGCTCTGCTCATGGCATTCACAAGGTCCTTGCAGACCTTGACACCTGTGTCAGCAAGTGGAAGCAGATTTCTTTGTGAGGAAGGGCCCAGAAAAGCCTTTGCAGTGCTTGTTTCTTCCCAGCTTTGTTTGCTCTGGGTAATTATTGTCGCAGCAAAGGATATTAACTCTGGACGTGAGAGCACAGAGAGACTAACTGCTCTCAAATATCAACAGTGTAGTTCATTGTAATTAATTAAATGCTGACATGATCCCCAACGAGCAAAACCTTCATTATGCTCAAATTAAACTCCCTGACACGGATGCTTGACTCACTGTCAGTGCCTCCCAGTGCAATCAAATGCACAGAAATGCAGACATCACATCACACGTGTGGAACACAGGGAAAGATCTTACAGCAGGGAATAAAGGTCACTGCTATTCCTAATTAAAGCAGTTTCTTAAATAGTTCTTGCCCTTATCATGTCTGAAGTTCTCTGTGTCAGGACAATCTTTACAACTCTTTTATATTCAAGACCCACCACGTTTTGGGATGGAGTTTCAAGATTTGAAGGGGATGCTCTGTGATTCACAGACACCTGCAGCCCTAAACACCTCATTCAATTTTTTTTTTCAACTCCTCCATAACTCAAAGAAAAGTTTTCTCCCTGAAGAGACACTCATCATTAACTCAGGACTGCAAATAATGGAGAATCCCTGCCTCCAGTATGCTTTTCCCAATTGTTTTATATCCTTTCTATTACAAATTGCTGCTTTCTTCCCAGAATAAATTTATCTAGCTAAAACTTCAAGCCATGAAATTTTTCTACCATTCTTGGCCAGATTAAAGATATGTTTCCTGTCAGAAACAGCTTCTTCTGTATTTCACCATGAAGTGTGAGCAAATCACTTCAGTTTCTCCTGGATAATGCAAATACATCAAGACCCTTTAATCTCATGGTCTAAGTCAAGTTATCCAGACCTTTGTGTTGCCTTGTAGAGCTCCACAGAGTATTTTCTGTCTCCTTGGCTTCTTTTCTGCTCTGTGGGCAGAGAAAAGAGACGTGATTTTCCATACGAGTAACCTCAATTTTTCAGCCTTTCTTAGTCTGGTTCACCTGCTCCCATTCTTGGCATTTTATGTTCCAAGCGTGAGTTATTATTATAAATTCTCTGTGACATGTTGCTCCTAGGTGAATCACACCTGTCTTTTTGCCAACAGCCCTGACAGCCATTCTGTGAGGGAGGTGACTGTAAGAGCAAGTCATCAACTTGTTCCTGGAAGGAAAAATATTCCTCCAATGAATCATTTAACCAAAACATTCCCACGTGCTACTGTTCAGGGTGAGCACAAAAACTGACCCAGAACTGACATTATTGCTAATATATGCACAACTGGGGGTGATGCTGGGAACTCTCAAGTTCAGAAGGTATTTTCATGCTTGATGCCCATGAGTTTAAGGAGAGTTCAGTGTGTAACAACCTTTAAAATCTGTGCCACCACCTTCATGTTAGGGATCATCACACGGCTCAGCTTCACATAGTAGTGCAGGATATTTAATTATGAACAGGTTGGTAATAACAAAGAAGCAAGTCAGTGGTGTTGTCTAAGACAGATGGCTTCAGTTTCCACGGAATTTGCTCTTTTCAGTGTTTTGGATATCTGGAGGAAGTTTGTAGGGGATCTGCATTGAAAGCAAGCTCAGTCCTGCCTCATAGCAAGAGTAGAATCTCCTTACCCAGCCTTAAATTCATCATACAAAGAGGATGTGAACAACAGGAACAACAGAGTTGAACAACTCTGCTCGAAGATCTTCCGACCAAGACACCCTGGGGACCCACTGGGACCCCCACAGACTCCCCCAGTGTCCCCCAGAATCCCCCCAGATTTTAGACAGCACTGCTGGTGGAAGAGCACAAGCAGAACCAGTCATATATGGCATGGGTTTATTGTTCCCTTGAAATAAGAACACATCCAAGTGACCGAAGAGGGAAGTGGCAAGTCAGGAACTAGTTGGTGATGATGGAAAAAAAAAATAATAATCATTTCCTGGCATGATTCCTTTCTTGATAAGGGCTGTCCACAAAAGCAGCACTTTCTCAAGGAGGGTTTGAAAGCCTACCTAGAGTCACTTCCATGGAATGAGAAGTAAACATGCAAAATTTGAATATCCAAGAGCTAATTAGGAATCAAGGCAGGAGGAGTACCCCGTGTGCCATGTCTGATATTTCTGAGCAGTGAGTGAAGAGCATGGGAACAGAGACTTGTTTATCCAAAGAAGAGGTGGAAGAGAGGCAGACAGAATCTCATGGGCGGTACTCAAAGTGCCATGAAAATGGAATGCAAATATTCATCCTTTCCCTTCAGGTTCAGAAATTAAAAAATAAATAGGGATAGGGCTGCGATGGATCAAGAAGCATGTCAGTGGAGAGAGAGCCTCATTACCATAATGAGACACTTTGAGACACTCTTCTCTCCTCAGCAGAGATCCCATTGCCCTGTGCAGGCATTTAAACCAGGGAAATGCAGCATGGATTTTGCATTCCCTCTCCTGAAATACCTCCTGAAAACTCCCTGTAAAGCTTATACAAAACCAGTGTGATGTGATGGTTGGTCTGCTCCCGCGTTCCTTGTTCCTTCCCAGCATTGTCTCTGTGCTTGTCCCAGGCTCAGCTGCATGGATAAGACAACCAGGCAGCCAATTTTTGCCTCTTGTGTCAAAATACATGGCTTAAGTGCATCACTGAATAACCAGATAAGAGCAACCTGCTCTAGTGGTGCCATCCCTGCCCACGGCAGGGAGTTGGAATGAGATGATCTTTAAGGTCTCTTCAAACCCAAACCATTCCATGATTCTGTGGTGATGTGACCTTCTCTGTGGAGGTGAGGGAAAGGGTTGAGTAAGAGGGGTCCTTCCCAGGCAATCAGTGCAGCATTTAACAGAAGAATTTATCCCTTCAAGTTAAGGGCTTCAGGAACTGTTGGGAGTGATGAGGATGTTGTTATCTCACCACTCCTGATATATTTTTGGAGCTCAGTTCCACTGGCCCATTGTTTTCTGAGAGAGGGTGGAAAGTGTCCCTTTTTGAAGTGCAGTGTGTTTAGAGCTTCATATCAGCTGAAAAATGTCTTTCAGGGCTGGGCAGAGACAGAACAACTCTTTACTATCTCCCCTGAATATTTCCAGGTTGGGGAAAGAGACGGAAATATGGTTTGGGGCTTTAAGTTTCCCTTCTTATCACAGGAAAAAACATAAAGAAAGAGAAAGTTAGTGATGAGAAACCGTGGATTTTTCCATGCAAGCTAAAGCCAGAAGGGCTGTGTCTTGGAGCCGAGTGCGGAAACAGGGCAGGCGTTGGAGGATTTTCCCCTCCAAGCCTGAAAAGAAATAAGCTGGCTGGCTGGTCTTGAATAACCCCTCCTGGGCTGTGAAACCAGGCACAATTTTTGATCAGAGCTGTAAATATCCACCTCCCCCATCCTTTTTTCCCCCCCACCCTTTCCTCCGTGACGCCGCGGCTCTTTGGAGGATGCTGTCCAGCATCCATCAGAGCTGGCAGTGCCAGGAGGGCACACAGGCTGCAGTGCCAGGCTCCATGGCCAGTGACGTCCTGTCTGCCCAGTTCTGATACAAACAGAAAAGCCCTCGGGTGGAAAGGCGCCGAGGAAGCTCCCACACTTCCTCTCGATACCATTTTTTCCCAACGCTGACATCCTGGTGCTGGTGAGTCCTCGCCAGCATTCCCAGTGATCATCCAACCACAGTGGCTCACTGTAGGATCCTTCCAGACCAGTGGTGTCACCTGTGTTGAATTCCTGGTGACACTCACCTGCTCCAGGTGAGTTCTGCTCACCCTGATCTTCAAATTGAAGTCAGGATTTGTGCGTTTTGCTCTGGGTACAAATTTTTTTTTCCCTGAGTTGGGTTGGTCCCAATGAAAAATTGCCTTTTTCCTCTGTGCTGTGCAGATCTGGCCTGGCTGTACATGAAATGCCATGTGTTCCCAGCAGGATTCAGCCCTTCCAAGGCCTGCCCCACAGCCAGATCTGATCTACATATTTACGAGCTTGTAAACAGGACGGGGCGGGTGAGTTCACATTCTTAGAAAACCAAGTGCAGAGAAAAGAACTTCTGAGTTGGAAAAACAAAGAGTAGTCTTGGGCCTGACCCAGCAAACACTCTGGTTTTTCCAAGACTTGGATGGCTTGCTTGAAAATCACTCCCCTCCATTCCTTTTCTACAGGATTTCCCAAGCTTACCTTTTCATTTGGGAAAAAATACACATTCCCAATGTTTCTGAGCAGAGTGGAGGAGGCAGCTTGATGGAAAAGGGACATTTTATCTTGGAGATGAGTGGAAGCCTGACTTGTGTTTGCAGAAGCCACTGAAGAACAACAATTCCTTGTGAAGGGAAGTTTAAGGAAGGTGTTAAAAGGAGTTGAACAGCAGAAGCAACTGGAGGGCTCACCACCAAGTACCACTGTCAATAAATGCAAGGAGTAGTCTGGAACAGTAATTCCCAAACCGTGCTCTCCAGATCTTGACAGTCCATGAAGGCCTGGTAAATGGTTCATGGAAAACCAGAGTTTAAGGGAGCCAGCCAGCAAAAAAAATTTGTGGATTAACAGTTTGTCATAAAATCATGGAATGGGTTGGGTTGGAAGGGACGTTGAAGATCTCATTCTAGTCTTGGCCATGGGCAGGGACACCTTCCACCAGCCCAAGTTGCTCCAAGCCCTGTCCAGCCTGGTCTTGGATACTTCCAGGGATCCAGGGACAGCCACAGCTTCTCTGAGCAAGTGGTTCCAGAGCCTCCCCATCTTCTGAGCAAAGAATTTCTTCCTGGTAACTCATCTAAATCCCTTCTCTTTCAGTTCAAGAACATTTCCCCTCGTCTTATCACTGCCCCTGTCAAATCAATGCCTGTGATTGGATTTTTGCCCATGAGACATTCTACCTATGGCTTATTCCTGCTGAGATGGCAGCAAGTCAGCTTGTCTGTAAATGTTTCCCTTCCCCAGCCTGTGCTTCCCCGAGGTGTGCTCAGGGAAGAGATTCCCAGGCTCATGCACAGCATGAGCTCAGGATGCTCCAGTTTGGAGAACAGAGAGCCCGAGGAATGCTCCTTTCTGAGCAAGCTCTGCACTGTCCTGGAGGGAGCTTAGCAACCCCACAAGGCCATTGTGTTCGTTCAGATCCTGAGCCAGATGGAAATTTTCTTTTTAAAGGCTGCCCCGAGCGTGTTTCCTCTGGTGAACCATCCCAGCACGGAGCTCAGCCATGCTCACTCCAACATCAGCACACGGATTCCAGTCCCCTTCCTGCTCAGACAGCAGGACAAGAGCTCTTGACATGCAGCTCCGTTGCCCTGACTTTTTTCTTCTCTCAGGAGACTTTTTTTTTTTTT
>VWZS01002151.1:931704-959956 GCA_013397075.1 Rhabdornis inornatus | reverse complement strand
TTTTTTTTTTTTTTCCCTGATTTTATTTATGTCCTTTTGCTGAGACTCATGATTCTAAGATTTGTTTTAAGGTCCCCTCTGGGGCTGGAGTCAGGCTATTATTTGTGAATCAAGGAACAGGCAGTTGGACACACATATATCTTTCCCAAGCATAAGGAGCACTGCAAAAATATTACCTTTAAGGAAGTCTGCACTAAAAGTCAGATGTCAAATGCCTACATCTTTGTCTTCCTTTTAATTTCATGATTAATTTCGAAGTCCATCTTCCTGTTGACCATGCTTTATTCAGCACTATCTGTGTCCTGAATCTGCTGCCCAGGCCCTCTGCTTGGAGGATAAACCAAGCAGCTAAAAAGTCTATTCCAGGGCAGTGTTGAAGTGAGTTAATGGGCAGCATGATTTGAAGATATGGGTTGGAATTAGATGGTCTTCAAGGTCCCTTCCAACCCAAACCATTCTGTGATTCTGTCATGAAAGCATTGCCTTAACCATTTAAAAGATTTATGACAGAGTTATTTTGCAGTATCCAAGCCCAGGTCCTGTTTCAGAATTTCTCTCCCTTTCCTCTGCCTCGTCCTGCCTGAGTAGAGTCCACACAGCTCCTGTTAAAAATCAAGATGCAGGAAAAACTTGTGGAATCACAGAATACCAGGTTAGAAGGGGCCTGAAGGACCATCTGGTCCAGCTTTTCTTGGCCAAAGCACAATTTGCACAAGATTGTCCAGCATTATGTCCAGCTGAATCTTAGAAGTGGAATCCACCACTTCCCTGGGTAAATTATTCTGATGGCTGATTGTTGTCATGGTGAAAAATTGTGTGCAATAGGAATATCCCCAGGAATAACTTGTACCCGTGACCCCTCATCTTTTCCAAGTGACTCCTTGTAAAAAGGGATTCACAATTTCTTTGTAGCTACACAGTGATGAAACCTCCCCCTCCTTTTCTCAAGAACTTAGCAAACTCAGTTCTCTCAGCTTTTCCTCGCATGGCAACTTCTCAGTGCTTGGATCATCTTCCTGGCCACTCTTTGGACCCCCTCCAGCCTGCCCACATCTCTTTTGCCTGGTGGGGACCAAAAGTGAACACAATGAGTAGAGTGGCACAGTTCCTTCTTCATCTCTGCTGGTGACGCTCATGTTGGTGCAGGTCTCCCTGCAGGGTGGCTCCCACTCCTGAAGCATCCACTTCCTCATTCTGCTTGGTATCATCAGGAAAATTAGTCAGGACACACCTGATTTATAATCCACATCACTTATGGAGATATTAAACAGCATTGGAAGTGATATCCAATCCCACTGGGGACAGGTTGCCAGTTTGGGAAGAAGCTTTTTGCCACCTCTCCCTGGGTGTGCCCTGTCAGCCAGTTCCCCACTCACTGCACAGACCACTCACTTTTCCAGACCAAAGTGCATCAGTTTCTCCAGGAGACTCTGGAAAACCATATGGAAAAGCTTGGAGAAATCCAGCCAGGCAAGATGCACCACTCAGGGCTCCTTTTGGTGGAATCCACTGTGTGCTGCAGGTGCAGTTTCTCCTTACAGAGCTTGGTACCAACCCCTCTGCAATAGCAAATCACAATTCCTGAATTATTCCTTTGTTTAAAACATTACTTTCTTCTTTAGAGATCCCTCATGAAAGACGGAATGTGGTGTATTCCTTGCAGGTCAAGAAGGTTTTGTGCATGGGACATCCGGGTCTTTGGAAGGAGGATGCAATGGAGGGAATGACATTCTGGGGATTTGCTGATGATGATTTCAGCTGTGAGTCCCCAGATGAAGGGTCAGTGCCCTCCCAAGAAAGATGGGATATAAGAGGATTTGGATTATTTAGCTTGGAAAAGAGAAGGCTTTGGAGTGACTTAATTGTGGCCTTCCTGAAGGGAGCATATGAGAAAGATGGAGAGAGACTATTTACAAAATCATGGAGTGGCAGGAAAAGGGAGATGGGTTCATATTGAAAGAGAGTAGGTTTAAGTTAGGTGTTAAAAAAAATCCTTCCCTTTGAAAGGGAGGGTGGTGAGGCCCTGGCACAGGTATTCCCAGAGAAGCTGTGGCTGCCCCTGGATCCCTGGGAGTGTCCAAGGCCAGGTTGGATGGGGATTGGAGCACCCTGGGCTAGTGGAAGGTGTTCCTGCTAATGGCAGGAGGATGGAACTTAAATGATCTTTCAGGTCCCTTCCAACCCAAACCATTCCCTGACTGTATGATTGAACCTTCTTTGGGCCCCCTCACCTGTCTGATATGATATTTATCATATCACAAAAGCACATTCCCAGTAATATCCAGCAAATTACAAGCTTAGCTACAACTTGCTCAGGAATCAAACTAACTAAGACCAGCTACACTGTCAGGAAAAAAAAAAAAAGAGGGGAAAAAAGCCAGTTTATGATCTCAAGCCCCTGGAGCAAGAGCTGTAGAGCAGAGGAGAGCAGAGTAAATACTTCATAGGATTTTGCCCAAAGCCTCTCTCGTGCCCCATGCAGTGCCCCCATGGTCCTACCACATAATTGCTGTCTTTTGAAGTTGAGGATCTCTGGCAGAGCAGGGGGTGCTGTGTAGCAGCCCACCAGCCTGGATCTGCAGTGTGGAGCAGCAGCCTTGCCCTGTGCCCTGTGATGTGGCACCAGGGCGTCTGGAGGTGCTTAAGGGAGCAGAGTCTGCTGGGGCAATGCTGGGGGACTCCAAAGTCAATTCCCTATGTTCTTTTGAGGATGGGCTCAGGAGTAAATCCTTCCCTGGACCAAATTCATCTGGAGAGGTCTGGCTGGACCACGCCAAGTGAATCAGCAGTATTCACAATTCTTGAAAGTACTTGTGAAGTTTCAGTCAGGGAACAGTGTAGATGAACCTGTGTGGCTTTTCACTTCGCCTTCCACTGGTGAAATTCTTCCCGTGATCCAAGTCCTGTCCTGCACAGGGGAGAAACTGGTAAGCATGGGAAGCTTTGGCAACTTCTCAGACAGCATCAGACCACCAGATGATCATGACATTCAGGGGGAAATCCATCAGGAGTAACCTTGGACGCCTGTGATGTGGTTGCCCATGGGCCAGGAGCCTGAGTCCAGTCATCTGAATCCTGGTGTGATCCATCTGCCCAGTGAGTGAGGATGAGATGGATCACTCCACTCCCTCCACAAAATCTGTCCTCTGAGCCATTGAGTGTAAGAGGAGCCCCAGGACCTGCTCAGGTGCCTGGACTCAGTCATGTGATTCACACAAGAGCCACGCTTTTCAGGAAATTTGATGCCTCATAAACATCCTCACATCAATTACTCCCACCAGTGGTCCAAATTCCCAGGATTACTCTGAGAGGATCTCCAGTATTTGAGGAGAATAAAGGGCAATTTTGGTCAAAGTCCTACTGATGTGCAGCAACTCAGAGAAAAGTTTTGGGGATATCACTAGGACCATACTCCTAAATGTTGGAAGACAGGTTTGGGGGCCATGAATTTGATAGTGAATGGCCAGAACAAGGCTCTGATTCATTATCCTCCTCTTGTTGGCACACAAACCACACTCAGATCTCAAATTTGAGATCCTGCTTGGGAGTTTTGGTGTTTTTCAGAGCGCTTGACTGGTTTCTCCTCCCTTTGCAATGTCCCCACCACTGCCAGACAAAAGTTTCCCTGATCTCCATCACACCTAAAGCTTCCCTCCCTCCCCACCAGGACCCACACACCAGGTTTGCACACCCCACCATGGGCTTTGGCGTGGCCAGGGGCTCTCCAGGAGCATCCCTCCAACCATGACCTGGCACAAAACGCTGCCTAGAAGGTCAGCAGTGGTCAGGGGGAGTGGTGGCTTCTCCCTGCTTCTCTTTGGGCCAGACCAGGATGCGGAGGTTGGACACACGGGCAGCAGAGAGACACGCAGGCAGCTCATTGGGGCTTTCATTGGGAAGCTGCTGCTTATCTGTGACATTGTTTATGGGGTTGGCTGGAGGGCTGACAGGCCTGAGGAATTCCACCCGATATCCCAATGCCATCGTCCTCCAGGGAAAATGCTTGAGTGGCTGTGAACATGCTGTCCTCCTCCCCAGGCCAAGCAGCTCTTGGATCCATCCTAGCAGGGCAGTGAACTCCCTGATCACTCCAAGACACACCAAGGAGGTGTTAACCCTCTAGGGACCCTGGTATGCCTACAAACACCCAGTGGAGGTGGTTCATAGAGAATGGAGGAGAAGGTCAGGAAAGACCAGCCAGAATCTGAGCCCCACACACTGGGAGAAGTCCTTGCTGAAATCCAGCCCATCCTCCCACAGCCTGGCAGCTGCATCAGGGAGGTTGTCCATCATGGGGGCCTGGGAAGGAGCTGGCAAGGAGAGATGTAAGCTGGGTATTGAGCAGAAAGGGGCAGCTCGTGATTGTTTTGGAGCAGATTTAATTAATTTACTTTGTGAGAGTTAGAAAAAAAAAGAAGGAAGAGAGTGAGGGCCAGTTTAGGCTGGATACAAGGAAAAGGTTTTTAAATATGAGGTTGATGAAGAGCTCTGGCACAGGGTGCCCAGAGAAGCTGTGGCTGCCCCTGGATCCCTGGAAGTGTCCAAGGCCAGACTGGATAGGGCTTGGAGCAACCTGGGTTAGTGGAAGGTGTGGAATGGAATGGGCTTTATGATCCCTCCCAACCCAAACCAAAATCATTCCATGATTCTTTGACTTCCTTTGGCCAGGAGGAGCCACAGTGAGCAGCTGTGCTACCTCCTGTGCCAGGGCTTTTTCTCTGCCAGCTGCAATTCTTCTGACTTGCTGCTCTGATACCTCCCAAGGCTATCCTCAATCCCCTCCTGAACCTCTGAGGACACATCTAGGAGAAGCTCAGGTGATGGCACAGCTGTCCCCACCACAGTCCTAATCCTACAAATGGATTTCTGGAGCTTCCTAACTCAGAAACAGCATGGTTCACACATTGGTAATTTTCTTTTTTAATAAATTTTCCATGAGTTTGGCCAATCAATTTTTACCTGCTGCTGGCAGGGACATCCACAGCTGAGCAACCTGCTGTGAGATGAACCATGTCCTCTTCTTAGCTGTTCACCTGCCACCTCCTGTGGAAGGTTCCAGCTTCCCTCTCCTGTGGTGACACCTGTAAGATCCAGCTCCCCAAAAGCTATTTTTTTGCAAGCCCATTCCTGATACAAAGCCCACACCAAGCAACACCAACACCTTTATCAGTGTTGAACAGTCCTGCTGGTCCTTGCATTTCCAAGTTGGGGCAGTGTTGGGACATGACTTTGTCCCTCTGTTTTTCCCACCTGCTCCTATATCTGCAGCATTCCTGTGCCATGGACTGTCCAGGACATGCTGCAAAGCAGGGACCTTTTAGAACAAAGATGCCCTTGCCAACTAAGCCTGCTCATGAATTCTGGCTGTACACTGGGAGCCAGGGCCAGAATTTAGTTTGGACTGGCTCCACTTGCATTGGTGCATTTGTCTTTCTTTTTTTCTTGTTTTGCTTTATTTTCTTTTTGAGCACTGAACACTGGGACCAGCAACTCTCCAAACAATCCAAGTGATATCACCTTCCAGTGAGTCATGGGGAGGGCAGGGTGGAGAAGGGCAGGCAAGGAAAGATCATGAGATTGTGTTAGCTCAAACAACCTAAAAATAATGGGATATGTGTTTGGATACATGGAGGGCAGATTGCATCCACTGCCACCCACCACACAGCATCACAGTTTTGGGAAGCATGCCCATGCCTCCAGAGATTTTTACCTGCCTGGTTTTCCCCAGATATGAGCAGGATGACATTAACAAGTAATTAAAAAAAAAAAAAAAAGGTTTGAGCACATACTTTATTGGCATGACTGTTGCATCACCAAAAAATTGAAGTTCAGTCTTCAGATCATGTTTAGTCTGTAACATCAGTCACTTGCAAGGTGAAAACAGGCTTTTCCTGAGCTCACCTGAAGCTTTCTGAATGGTCCTGAAGTTTATTATTTAGGGTTACAACGGGACTGACAGCCCTTGCCCTAATCCAGCTCTGCCAGATTCAGATTTTGCAAGATGTGGGGTGATCTTTTATAAAATGATGGAAGGAATAAAGTCCCCAAACAGACTGTTAAGACCCCAGCATTATTATTACAAATTCAGATGGATGTTCCTAAGGTGGGTGCCACCATCTCCTCCTCCCCCATGAGGTGTTGAGCTGGATGCCCAGGAGAGGTGACCAGAGGGCTGATTTTGAGTGCACAGCAAAAGCTCCTCTTTAAACAAGACCAGGTTTCCTGTTGGATTGTGACACAGATCCTACAGAAATTGTACTTCCTGTTCTTTGATGTTGCCCTGTACTGGCCTTGATGCTTTTGAGGCCAGATCACCAAAAATTGCTCTTACACTGAGATAACAGAAGTGCTGGTGCATCACTCTGTGTTGCTATTCCTGATCTTTTACTCACATTCTGTTTCTGAACCTTGGACATATCCTTCCATGTTTCCTGAGCTCTTCAAGTCTCCATCACCCAGTACTGACTTTCACTTATTTATATAGGAAATGTTACAAAGCCCAGACCAAAAACCCTCGAAGTGTTGTTGCATATTCAAGTGTATGAAAGCAAGAGCTGATTTCTTTGATTTTTTTTCACACATTCCCTAAAAAAGACTCCTCAAATCCTCTTATGTGCACCCTCCCAGTGTTCATCAGAAGATTCTGATGCTCCAGCATGTGCAGAGGAGCTGTTCTGGGGACTCCCTGCCCAGTTCTATTTATCCCAGGGCAAGGAAATGAGGAAACTGTGGATGCACTCAGGACACGTCCCTTCCAAGGGGCACGCTTATTTGCATGGCAATGAGGATGGTAATGGGCCCCTTGTCTTCATATGTACACAAGGTTCTCGCTGGGAGAAAACCAGCCAGAGTTGAAATTCAGAGAATTCACAGCTTCTTTTCCTTTTCGATTTGTGTTTTCTATCTGGATGCAAAAGACAAAGCACATAGCACAGAAACTACATTGTGCCCTGAACTGCTAAACACCAGATAGAAGTTATTATTTTAGCAACCATCAGGCTGTTTAGGCAAGCACCAATCTCTTAAGTAGCCTGGCTCAAGCAGTAATTACCAGTTGAATTTAAAAAGAGACCCTTCTTTTATTTGCTTTGTTACCATAGTTTTTTGTTTTCTTTTCCTCTCTCTTGAAGCTAAAAAATGCTCCATAGAGCTGCAGCTCCTCTGAGAACCCAGAGCACGCTGCAAACAGGGTTCACAGCAGCACTGTGGAGAGTTCATGGTAATTAACCCTTTCTCTGTGGGGAAACTGAGGCAGGAAACCTCTCCCTGACAAGGGAATAAGCAGGACTACATGTTTGATGAAATCCTTCATCTTCCTAGGTCCCTTTTCCTTCCAGGGGGCACTGTGAAAAAGGGGGATGGTCAAAGCCATGGTGGGATGAAGACTGGAGATGTTATAGGCAAAAGGGGAATGGCCCCAGCACCACTGGGGTGGTTCAAAGATCCTGGCTGTCACTTAGGGAGATGTTTCCGATGGGGTTAAAACCAAAACTGGTGATTCCAGCAGCCCAGAGCCAACCTGCAAATCTCAGCACTGTCCCCAAGAGAATAAATTCCTTTAATCTAAAACAACCAAGGTGTTTTACAAAACTGACTCCTGTGTTAAGGGAGCTGACAGAGAAGAGGGAGAAAGGCTATTTATGAGGGCATGGAGTGATAGGACATGGAGGAATAGCTTCCCACTGACAGACGGCAGGGATGGATGGGATATTGGGAAGGAATTTTTCCCTGTGAGGGTGGGGAGACCTTGGCACAATTTGCCCAGAGAAGCTGTGGCTGCCTCTGGATCCCTGGAAGTTTCCAAGGCCAGGCTGGATGGGGCTTGGAGCAACCTGAGATAGTGGGAGGTGTGGAATGAAATAGGCTTTATGATCCCTCCCAACCCAAACCATTCCATGATTCCATGATCATCACTCCACTCAAAGCCGCTGGCTGCACCAGCAGCAGCTGCTCATTAAGCTGCAGATGCCTCCATTCCCAGGAAGTCTTCCCAGCACAGAGATGTCAGTCCTGCTCACTGTCCTTATCCCATGCTCCCCTGAGCACACACTGACATCCAGCCTGAGCTCCTGCCTGCCTTGGATGGGCATTCAGCACATCTTTAACTGCTTTGCCTGACCAACCACCAGAAAATGCTGGGATCTGTCTGTCTTCTCCCACATACCCGTGATGGAGCTGCCCACGTACCTAATGTTGAGTCTGGCTGAAATTTCTCCACTTTTTAGGGATGGGTGTAGGAAAGCTTTGCTGGAACCAGTTCTCTGAGTTTCCTGGAGGGTGGTTTTCCTCCAGCAAACAGCCCAGGGAGCTTTTATGTAGTGTCAGTCACGAATTTCTGGCCCCTGGCACCTGTTTTACTGTTTTGACACCAGGCTTAGGAGCGCAGGGGAAAATAATAATGATATCTGGATTTAATGTTATTTACTAAAATACAAATTAACGCTCAATCACATGGTGGCAGGATTTGTCATCTGGAGCTAAAATTAAGAGAAATTAAGGCTGAGTCAGAAAGTTATTTCAGATCCAAGTGGGGAATGCTGTTCTGAGGCCATGTGGGAGCAACACTGACATCTTCTGGCTCAAAAAAAAAATACCTTCAGCTTTTTCACCAAGAAAACCACTGGGAAACTCTGCAAAAACCTAAGGAGGTACTGGATGGGCAAAAATGTTTTAAAGTATCAAGGACAAGATTTGGGGCAGTGGATATTATCTGAGCCCACTGTAACAGTCCCCCTTAGCATCACCACAGAATCTGAACAGAGGGTGTGTGACGCTGATGACCCAAAATACACGAGAGGAGGAGGAGGAGGGGTGTTGCTGTTCTCTCAGTGCAGGTGACAGGGCTGTGGCCATGCTTTGTGCTGTAAGTCTGGAGGCAGTAAATTACCTGAAAGTCACATTCCACTAGGCTGGGCTGCTCCAAGCCCCATCCAGCCTGGCCTTGGACAGTTCCAGGGGTGAGGAGACACAATTTCTCTGGGAAACCTGTCCCAGGGTCTCACCACCACCACACCACCAGCCTTTTCTACACATTTCACCTCTTCCAGCCTGGACTAACCACCACCTTTATCAACCTCATTCTGCCACTTCCCTGTCGCTGTTGGGGTGGACATGACATACAAATAGATGCACTACATTTCAGAAGGCTAATTTCTGTTTATTACAACAGCATGCTGTCTTTTATACCCTCTACAAAGTTCACACTTTATTCATTGGTTACAATAAATCAACATAACGTTCATTAGTGTAAAACCATAACGTTCATTGGTGTAAAACCATCTCCACCTCTGTTTTTCACAAAAGTTTTCTAAAAATACCTTTCCCAGCTGCAGGTTTTCTTCTGCTTATCTCCTTCTCCTTCTTCTCTTCTCAGTCTCCAGGCCAACAGCCTTGATAAGATTCCTTTCATAAATAACCTTTATTCATTTACCCTCTCTGGATCACAGACTAGCTGTGAGTGCCCTTCCATACTCCCTCTTGTGGATGCTGGTGAGAGCCAGGGAAAACAGCATTTTGAGTTTTTCCAAGCTACTCAAAGGAAAACAGAAGGGAAAGAATTAATAACAAAGTTTAGCACCTGGTGTTGTGGACAGGAGGAGTGCGTGAGGAATGTGATGTTTTGGTAAGAGCATGTTTACAAGAGGTGTTGCCTTCCTTGGACCAGTGAGCTTATTCTATCCTTGGTTCAGCGAACCAGTCTATAAAACTGTGCCTTCTCCTGTAATAAATCATTTCCTCTGCTTTCTGAATGAAGCCTGTGTTGCTGTATTTTTTTGCCACTCCCCAGCCTCACAGCGACACCCTCTAACCACGTTTCTTTCCAATCTCTCCCAAGGTTCTTTCTTCCCATCCCTGAAGCCCTCCGAAATCGTCTTCAAGATCATCTTCTGGCTGGGCTACTTCAACAGCTGCGTGAACCCCATCATCTACCCGTGCTCCAGCAAGGAGTTCAAGCGCGCGTTCATCCGGCTGCTCAAGTGCCAGTGCCGCCGGCGGCGCCGGCCCCTCTGGAGGGTCTACGACCACCACTGGAGAGGGGCCTCCATCAACAGCTCCGTGCAGGACTCAGACACTGACCTAAGGCCCAGGATTAACACCCTCAACAGCTCCTTCATATTTAACTCCTCCTTCCAGGAGAGAGCCAGTAAGAGGCGAACGCTCAGCTTCAAGGGCTGGAAAATGCTGACACCGTTCCAGAAACCAGCGTCCACGCAGCTGAAGGAGAAGATGAACAGCCTTTCTAACAAAATCCGGGGTGGCTCCAGCAAAGGGGGGGTGACAGCCACCTACAAGACAGAGGTGGAGTCTGTCTCCATCGGGATCCCTCATGATTTCACGGAAACCATCGACTACCAGACCCATGACTTAACAGACTGCTGTGGGCTGAGAGAAACAGATATTTGAAGCCTCTGGGGCAGCTGTCGATGGTTTCTTTAGAGGTATCCAGCAGAAACATGGAGGGATACCACCTGTGGGTCGGTCAGGCAGGCTGGAAGCAGCAATCAGGTATTAAATGCAGTTGCCCAAAGGTTATCCAAGCATCCCCCACACGGAGCTCAGCCCTTTCTGTGGGATTATGGGTTCCTCAAATTAGAGCCAATGGCATGTCCCATTCTAACAAGCCACAGCAGGAGGAGAAGGTGTGGATATGACCTTAGGGCAAGAGTTGTCTCCTCTGGTGGATGGTTGTCTTTGGCTTTGGAAGAAGCTGTGCAATTAAGGGAAACCAGGATGTCTCCTTTGCCTTAAAAACACCATGGTGAAATCTAATGGAAAGATTGAATCCCAGAAGTTGCCAACCCTGCCTTAGTCCATGTGGTCATGTTTCCATCCAGAGGCAGCACCCAGGAAGGACACTGCCAAGCAGTGATCCTTTGCGTGGGTGGGTTGGGAGCTTGTAGGTCCTGGACAGGACATTCAGATGAGGCCTTGGCTTTGGAGGGAGAGCAGACTGGGGTATTCCCAAGCAATGTGGAGGGATCCCAGCTCTCAGTCATCATCTCTGCAGTGGCCACAGCTTTGGCCCTTCCACATCACCTGGTTTTAGGCCAGAGGAGTATTCCAGATGTGTGCACTGTTGCGAAGGGGTGTGCAGGTCTCCCTCCTCTAATTCCATCCTGTGAAGCATTTCACGTTTCACTTTCCAGTGGAACACTTGCAACCCACCTTGCTTTAGTGAACATCCATCTGTGACACACAGAGAAACCAGCTCCTTTTGGTGTCAGTCATCCCCAGACTTTCCTGCCCCCTTCTTTGCTCTCGTTGTTTTTCTCAAGAAAAAAGCAGGATAAAAATGCATCCCAGGGGCTTCACTCAGGACTACAGGAAATGGCCTGAAGTTGTGCCAGGGAAGATTTAGGCTGGATATTCAGAAGAATTTCTTCAGTCAAAGGGTGTTCAGGCACTGGACCAGGCTTCCCAGGGCAGTGGTGGAGTCACCATCCCTGGAAAGGTTCAAAAGACACGTGAATGTGGCGCTTGAGGAGATGGTTTAATGGTGAGTGGGGTGCTGCTGCGTTAGTGGTTGGACTCCATGATCCAAGAGAGATCTTTTCCAACCTTAATGATTCTGTGATTCTGTAGTGTGGGTCCTCAGCTCAGCCTGGCTGAGTTTGGAACTTTGCATTTCTACTTCCCGTAAGAGTGCAAGCTGAAGTGGAGCTGAGGTGCAGTTGGAGCTCCCTCAGGTAGAGGGATCTTCTCCCCAGGCAGGGTCACACTCATGATCCTTCTCTCGAAGGACTTCCCACATGCTTGATGCACCAAACTTTTGGTGGCTGCCAACAATTGCCTTGGTTGTGTCAAAAGTACTGACAATTAAAGTGGGATTTTTCCCCGCTCACAGTCCCAGAGTGTGAGCATCCCTCAGGAGGAGACCACGGCTTCCTCCAGGAAACTCAACGAGCTGAAGCCATGGCAAGCCCACCTTGACCAGGCAGCTCAGGAAATGGTCATCCAAATTCTACTTGGCCGTGGATTGCAGGCACTGGTTTGAAAATTCAGAGTGGTTTAATCAAATTACAGATAATGAGCCCCAAGGAGCAACCATCAGGTTAAGCCATGAGCAGGAGACACGTAGGTGGTGGAGGCAGAGGACGGATCTGAGGTGAAGTTCCTCAAGGCAGGGAGCTAAACAACAGGAATGTGAAGTCCTGAGGGGTGGAAATGTGGCACTGAACACGTGAAAGGGTGGAAACTGCTCCTCCAACCCATGAGGAGCCTTTCATGGAAGTGCCTGCAGCACATCCAGCTCATCCCACTAAGGGAGCTCATCCACCAAAGGAGGATGAAAGGCTCCCAGGCACAGCAAGGAGAATTTCACCTTTCTTTCTGATGTTCTGAATTGCTTTAAAAGAAAACAAAACAGGAGGGAAGCTGGACTTTTAAAGTTTTTTTTACTTTTTTGTGCAGTGCATATTGAGACAAGACATCTGGAGTTGGCCCTGTCTCAATCACCCTTTACTTGATGCAGGACAAACTGGACCAATTATTGCAACAAATACCAGCAGATTTTGTCCAGATATTTTCCTCCCAGCAGCAAATCCCAGCACTTACACTGAACTCAGACTCACACCCACCTGCATGCTCTCCAGCATCTGCAAGACCAGCCTGAGGTTGCCAGCTCTGCCCTACCAAAGCAGGGAACTTCCAACACCCCATGGGAATTTCTGTGGGGAAATACATTTTTTTTTCCCTATTTATTTGGCTTTGGAAGGAAGTGAGACCTTACTGTGATGATGGGGTGACACAAAAAGTCATTTTGTAGTGTGTGGGCTGCAGCTGCCACCGGTTTCCTGGGTGTTTTTTGGGATCCTGATGAGAGGCACTGGGGATGTGGCAGAGAAGGGACCAGGGAAAGGACAGTCCATGACCAGACAGACAGACAGACAGACAGACCCACTTCACTGTGTTTATATAAATGTGTCATTCCCAAAATACCAGGCGTTCTCCTACAAATGGGCAAACATCCCTCTATAAATGAAGATTTAGCAAATGCTGGCAAGCAGTGCATTCCCATAAATGAGCTGGTATTACTGCTTACACTTCTCCCTGATCTTTTCAACACTTTTTTTTGGGGTTTTTTCCAGTATTGAAATATTTATATTTACAGCCTCCAGCCCCTTGAAAGCTTTTTGAGAAGGAAAAAAGGATTAGTCTGGAGGTTTGCTGTCTTTCCATCCCAAGTCTTTACAGACCTACAAGAGAGAAAATAAAGTCTGTTTAAGCACACACTACACACACACACACACACACATGAATGCCCAAATTCTGGCTCAGTTACTCACTGTATTCGATCTGGCCCCAGGAGATGCCCTGGAAGGTGCTGTAGGAAAGCCTTGAGCTCTGCTGTGCTGCATTCAGGCAAAATACTTGATTTTCACCCTCCTTTCATTTGGCATCTTGCATCAGAAGCAGTGCCAGGACTGGACTCTGAGGCTGCTCATGCAGAGCTTCATTTAGAGGAGGCAGGGCTGTCTTTGCTGGCAGGGAGGAAGGAAAATCTTGTATGAAATACGACCTGAGTGTCTGGAATTGAGCATTTCTCCTTGAATCCCTTCGCTTCCGAGCTCTCCCAAGTTTGGAAAAAAGGGCTCAGACTTTCAGGAGGTAAAATTCAGTCTGAGCCCACAGATTTCCCTGGATCCACAAGGGTGTGACCAGCTGAGGGAATGGCCCTATTCCAGCAGGTTTTCCAGGCAGGCCATTTCCCAAAGCACCTGCACCTCAGTTATCCATCAGATCCCACCTCATTGCACTGGCTCCGTGTCACAGTTGCATTGTCAGACCTTGCTGCTTCAAGGAACCAAGAGTTGAGGGTGGAAAATGAGTTTTTGTGCCACTGGACTCTCCCAAGTCCATGAGGGAAGGAAGGTCCCTGTCAGCCTGAGCTGGCTGCAGCTGGGTTGCATTACTATTGTTTACAATGTGTATATAAGTGTACATTTTCTTTAGCAGAACATTGGAATTTTTTATGTATAGATTTTTATTTTTCATCCCCAGATGTATTTATTAGCCAGAGTATTTCTGTTTTGTGTTTCAGGTTCTGCCAGATTGATGTAAGCTCTATGAAACAGAATGCACATATTTTTGTTTGTTTGTACCAAATACATGCACAAACCTGTCTAAAACCTTGCTGTGAATTGTTGCTCTGTCTGATTTTTAAAACAAGGGTGATAGGGGATGAAGGAAGGAGGAAGAAAAACCTGAAAATTATCCACTCTTGCTTATTTCTCTAAGACATTTGTTTGCAATTTCACAAGGATAATCTTTCCCACTTGGAAGAATTAATGATAAAAGCAAGTCAGGAGAGGACACTCTCAGTTACTTGACACACAGGCATGAAGAGATTGCACCAGCCACATCTAGAGTGCAAGTTTAGATTAGATATTAGTAAAAAAATTCTTCCCAGGCCTTCTGGTGAGGCCCTGGCACAGGGTGCCCAGAGAAGCTGTGGCTGCCCCTGGATCCCTGGAAGTGTCCAAGGCCAGGTTGGATGGGGCTTGGAACCACTTGGGATAGTGGAAGGTGTCCCTGCCATGGCAGGAGGTGGAACAAGATGATTTTTAAGGTTCCTTCCAGCCCAAACCATTCTGGGATTCTTATCTATATGATGCATATTTGACACTGGAAAAAGAAAGGCAAAAGGGAAAATCAAAAGGAGATCTAACATGAAAACACTGGATCGATATTTGATCAGCCAGAAGTGAAAATTACTTCAGGGAATTTGGAGGAAGAAATGGAGAATGGAAGAGATTGAAAATGACCTTGAAAATATCTTTGCACCTCTGAATATGTGTAATTTGACTCTTGTTTGCTTTTGTGATTATTCAGTTCAAAAAGGGTAGAATGGACTTAGGATGGACCAAAGTTGCAGGACAGTTCCATCCAAGGAACATTTAAATTAAATGGCACTCTGATGACTGAGAATTCAGGTCTGTAAAACCAGGAGTGCTGGGGAGAAGACAAGCAGTGAATGAGTGTCCACTGCCTCTCATGGTACAAGAACTAAGTGACATCAAACCCAATTATCAAAATGAACCGAGCAAGGTAATTCTTCCCACGGCTCATTTTTTAACTCATCACCACGAGATATTGCATCTGTCTGTAGGGCTTAGAACAGCAATCAGGTGACAGATAAACCCATCAAGGGCAGTTGGAAACATTTATATAATCTCTGAGCTGAGAAACCCCTGAGGCAGCAATTGCTGGGAGGATATTTCAAGGGATGTTTCACTCTTGGCCTTTTCTTTCCTTTTATTCCTTCTGAATTTCTTGTGGTCAGAGAGGGGATGAGTTAGAATGACCCAGGCTCTGGGAAGGTCCAGACCTCTTTGTGTCCCTTCCCTCTGCACACTGGCAGCCCATCCATGCCAAAATTGCACCCTGCACTTCCCTGCCATAGGCAAAAATGAGGAAAAAAAATGGAAAACTCAAGCTTAGTCCCAAATGTACATCAAGTCATCAAGGTCAAAAGATTTTGCCATCCCAGAAAAATTTTGTGTGCCAGTTCCTGCTGGGAAATTTCTTTTGCCACTCAGAAATTGAAAACCATCCCCTCAATAAACTGACTCTTACAATCTTTTTGCAGGACAGGGATTGTAGCTGGGACTGGGAGCTGTCCCAGAGGTTTCCCAAGACACTTCAGCCATCCTGTTTAAATCTCTGTTTCCACTTTCAGACCTCTAAGGGTCCCTCCCTGGAGACTCACCACACACAGACTGACACTAAGGTCACTGACAAGTAGCTTTGGTTTTTTTTGGTACCTTCTGTGGGATTCAGCTCATGGATTAAAACCTCTCCATTCCAGTGAGGTGCCTGTGTATGAGTCATGTTTAAATTCCATTAGAGAAAAAAAAATAATTAATTCTGGATTGAATATGGGCATTTCATGCCATTTGAGCCATTCCAGGCTATCCAAGACATATGTAGGCATCAGGACAGAGAACCTGATGTGCAAAACTGGCTCAGGATCATGGCAGAAGGACCTGGGCTGAGTCAGTAAATGTTGGGTAAGTAAAGGTGAGTAAAGAACAGAGAGAAACTGAGAGTCTGATCCCTCCTTTTCTCTTGGGAAAAGAGGACACAGGATATTTACTGTGGGTGAACTCATCACCAAAAGTCAGGTCAGGATGGACCACAGCACCCAGCCCCTGTGACATCCTGGGACACAGAGTCCTGCCAGGAGGCTGGGAAGGACAAATCAGAGAGTGTAAATTACACTGAGGTCCCAGGAGGCCACAAAAAAAAAAAAAAAAAAAAAAAAAAAGAGTTTACAGCAAAGTGTTCAGCTCAATAAACCAAATTTGCCCAAATGTAAAGATTTCCTGTGTGCAATGCTGGTGGATAACACATCGTGGGGCTTGAGGGCTTGAGGGAAGGGTGCAGGCATCAAAAATAGGTTTTATGCAATTTCTGAGAACATTATCTGACATTTATTGTTCCCAGATCTCCAGTTTAACTTTTTATAATACAGTCTCGAGCAGGACATTTCACATAGTTTGGAGATTGCTGGACTTTCTTCACTTCTCTCCTTTGCCTTCAAGAAGACTGAGCAAAAAGGGACTCGGCCCATTTTAGTCCAGCTCACCATGGCTAGAAATCTCACTAAAAGAAAGCATTTGGGATCTTCACCAAAAAATCAAGGCTTGATCCAGTTCCTGTGCTGAAAATTTACTCTTCTTTCCTCCACAGCTGCTGAGATCACACACTACAAAAAAAAAAATAAAAAAAATAAAAAAAAAATCCCTAAGGGCTATAGATGATTCATAAATCTCACTGAAATGTGACCATAATTAAGTGGCAGCAGCACTGCTGAGAGGCACAGCACTGCCTGTTCAAACCCCTCTGCTCTCCCTGGCAGATCCATGGATGCTCTAAAATCTAACAGAACAATGGATGGATCAGGAATTTGAGTTCAGCTGCGGCAGGAGAATGTTTTTGGAAAGAGAAGATCTCAAATCTTAAATCGTAGCCGCATCTGTGCCAGGAGGCTTCAGCTGGAATCATTAGGAGAGGAACACCATGGTCTTTGTCCTTGTCAGTGGAGAATTCCCATTCCCAAAGTTTGCAGGAGGTGTTTGAGACTCACAAAACTGACAGGAACACAAGAAAAAAACCCCAAAAGCCCTAAACCCAGCACATACCAATAGGAACAAAAAGCCAAACTTTACCTAGGCCGAGGTATCCCAAAAGCTCTTCCTCATTTGCAAGCTGGAAATTGGAATTTCTCCACACATCCTTGGGAAAAGGGAATGCCCTTGGGTAGCCCTGTTTTTCTCACATCAAGGTGGTTTTATGGGTTTAAAAGGTTTGCTGCCTTGACAGCACAGTTGTTAATATGTGAGTAAATTGCCATTGTTTTATGCTGTGTTTATTACTGCAGTCCTCAGCAGATGATTCATGGTGCAAATCCAATTTCACTCTGATTGCTGTGGGGCTCTCATTTCTCAGCTGTTTTAGAGTTCCAAGCTTAAATGCTGCTTCTTAAAGCTTTAGGGGGCAGGGGAGGGGGGTTGACAGGGTATAAATGTGTTTTTATATAGGTGTATATTCATATCTTTGTATTAATAGATATGTCTACTCAGATCTGCACATAAATACAGATAAATATGTGTAGAATTTATCCTTCTCACATTCCCTCTGTGCTCTCTTTGCCAAAGCACTCATGGGCCTGTGTCCCATGTCCTCCTCAGACTACCCAAAATTCTGTGTGTTCAGTGCAGCTGCTGAATCACCACCTAAGAGATGCAGAAATCAGTAATGAGTGTTCTGATATTTCATTGCTGAAATCACTTGCCCAGCTAGGATGTGGCTTCTCCACCAATGGAGTCCAGGCAAATATTTACCATGGGTGGCATTTCAGACAGGATGGAGTTTGAGGCTTCTGAGGCTCCTGTGAGCTGCATAATTCCATATTCTGTACTGTTCCATGTATTTGCTTTTACCTTTTTTTTTTTTAAGGAACTTGTTAAAAAGAAGGAGAGCAACTTTTTAGATGAGTAGATATAGTGACAGGAGCAGGGGGAATGGCATTAAACTGACAGAGGGCAGGTTTAAACTGAATATTGGGAAGGAATTGTTCCCTGGGAGGGTGGCAGAACCTGGCACAGGGTGCCCAGAGAAGCTGTGGCTGCCCCTGGATCCCTGGAAGTGTCCAAGGCCAGCTTGGATGGGGCTTTATTCCTCCCTGCAAACACTCCCAAGGAAACATAAACTGTTTTTTTCTCAATTTTTGTGACTGGCCATCTATTTCTGGTTGCACAACAGGTGCAACCTCCAGCTTTTATCCCACCTCCAGCTTTTCAAACTGAGCAAAGATGAATAATTGTGCCAACAAACTGTCTGTGAAAAGGAATAAATGCACTCCTGCTGATTAATGTACCAGGAGATGTGATTTAACTTTCATTTCCAGTCTCCACTTTCTCCAATCAGTCTCTAAATGATCATCTTTGCTCTGGGACAGTGCTGCTCCTGAGTCTCACAGGCTCCAACTGATCCCAGCCTCTTGGCATCTGGGATGCAGGACTCAAGTCATTCAGCAGGCAAGGGAATACAAAATCCACTGGCAGGGAGATGAAAGTTAAAAAAAAATTAAAATGAAAATAAAAATAAAATTATTAAAATTAAAATTAAAATTTAAAATTAAAAATAAAAATAAAAGCAAAATGAGCACAGGGAATTATTAACAAACAGAGGAAATTTTCTCAAAAAAGTGAGGGCAAGGGGGTTGAAATGCAAAACTTGGGAGAAAAGAGAATTATTTTACAATGCATGGTCTGGCTGAGGGAAAAGTAATAGGTTTGATGTAAAAATTTGCTCTCCTGCCCTGCTTATAGAGGAGGTCAGGCTCAATTATCAAAATATGCTGTCTGCCCTTAAAAGTAAAAGTTTTTCTGCCTGACTTGGCACGTCCTGCTGAGTTTAAAGTATTGTCCTGTTTTGCAAAGCAGATAATTATGTGCTGAGGCATCTGCCACTGACCCAAAGGAACCTGAATAGAAAGGTAAGGGCTCCTCTCCTTTTGTCTTTTCCAGCAATTTATTTAATTTTTACTTTATTTTTAGCACCCGTTCTCTTTGTATTACATTTTTCTACCGAGGGCCCCCTCAGCTGTTTTTGCTGCTGGATATTGGCCAGATCAGTTNTTAAACTGACAGAGGGCAGGTTTAAACTGAATATTGGGAAGGAATTGTTCCCTGGGAGGGTGGCAGAACCTGGCACAGGGTGCCCAGAGAAGCTGTGGCTGCCCCTGGATCCCTGGAAGTGTCCAAGGCCAGCTTGGATGGGGCTTTATTCCTCCCTGCAAACACTCCCAAGGAAACATAAACTGTTTTTTTCTCAATTTTTGTGACTGGCCATCTATTTCTGGTTGCACAACAGGTGCAACCTCCAGCTTTTATCCCACCTCCAGCTTTTCAAACTGAGCAAAGATGAATAATTGTGCCAACAAACTGTCTGTGAAAAGGAATAAATGCACTCCTGCTGATTAATGTACCAGGAGATGTGATTTAACTTTCATTTCCAGTCTCCACTTTCTCCAATCAGTCTCTAAATGATCATCTTTGCTCTGGGACAGTGCTGCTCCTGAGTCTCACAGGCTCCAACTGATCCCAGCCTCTTGGCATCTGGGATGCAGGACTCAAGTCATTCAGCAGGCAAGGGAATACAAAATCCACTGGCAGGGAGANTTCTCTTTGTATTACATTTTTCTACCGAGGGCCCCCTCAGCTGTTTTTGCTGCTGGATATTGGCCAGATCAGTTTTTGTTTTTTTTTATTTTTCCCTTTTCAGTCAGGCATTTATTTTGGAGGGATTTATGAGCAGAGAGAAGAACCTGACTGACATTCTGAGAGGTCTCTCTCTCACTCCAGCTTCTCTTTAAACCAAGGAATTTTATTTTGGCACTCAGGGCATGCAAAGAAGGGGTCACCAATGGGCCTCAAATCCCTGGATATTTCTGATTCCTTTTTCATCCCACATCTACTTTCAGGATCCAAGCTATCCTGTGGCAACAAGTGCTTCCCATCTGCTCTCCATGGATGAGTGTAATTAATTTACAAATTATAAACCATCATGTCCAGCCTCACCATCCCTTTTCCAGTGAAGGAATCCTGTCCCAGAATCCCAGAATTGCTTGTGGTGGGAGGGACCTTAAAAATCATTCCATTCCACCCCCTGCCATGGGCAGGGACACCTCCCCCTATCCCAGGTTGCTCCAAGCCCTGTCCAACCTGGCCTGGAACTCTTCCAGGGATGAATATCCTAGCCTATCTGAACAGGAGGTTTTTCCAGACCTCTCCATTCCCTCCTCCCCTTGACCTTTTCTAGGTCTGTTCCCTCCTTTTTGGGAACATGTGGCCAAAGACACCCTGGCTATTCAGGACCAGCCCCTCCAGGGATGTTATTACATCATTAACACCATCATGCACATGGAATAATGATGTTTTCCTTTATTCACAATTCCTTTCCAAGCAATCCCTACCAATTTTTTTGGCCCTGCTGACCACAGAGCTGAGGTTCCCACTCCAGCCATTCCCAGAGGGTCAGCATCCCTTCCCTGGGTGCTGCTGCCTTCTCCTGAGTGCAGCACCACCTCAGCATTCAATCCCCCTCCTCAGCATCCAATCCACCTCCTCAGCATCCAATCCACCTCCTCAGCATCCAATCCACCCCCTCAGCATCCAATTCACCACCTCAGCATCCAATCCACCTCCTCAGCATTCCATTCACCTCCTCAGCATCCAATCCACCACCTCAGCATCCAATCCACCACCTCAGCATCCAATCCACCTCCTCAGCATCCAATCCACCTCCCCAGCATTCAATCCACCTCCTCAGCATTCAATCCACCTCCTCAGCATTCAATCCACCTCCCCAGCATTCAATCCACCTCCTCAGCATTCAATCCACCTCCTCAGCATTCAATCCACCTCCCCAGCATTCAATCCACCTCCTCAGCATTCCATTCACCACCTCAGCACTCCATTCACCACCTCAGCATTCCATTCCCCACCTGCTGATCCAATATGAGACATCTTTTACACAAATATTCAAATATTCACAATTAGCATTAGCTTTGGCTGCCCTGAGTAATGAAGGATTGTCACCAAACTGTCACCAACCCATTCTCACTTTTTCCCAGGTATTTTTGAAATACTATTGTGGGACCTAATAAACTTTGTCCAGTGTCAGAAATTACTTTAACCAACCTTTCTTTTTTTTTTTTTTGCTTCTTCTCTGTTTTTTCCTCCTGTTATCAAACCTTTATTCCACCTTTTAGCTTATCCCATGATCCCATGACAGTTTAGAGGGAGGGGAACTTTTTCAGGATAAACTGCTGAGTGTAGAAAAAAGGCTGTAAACACAAACAAACCTTTATAAACAAAGTCAGTATTGACTATAAGGGAAAGAAAAGTGGAAGAGGAATGGGTAATAGAGAGGAAATAATATCACAGGAGAGGAATTTCAAAGGCCATCAGCATATGGATACTGTGTACATTATATCTCACATTCCAACTTCTCTAAGTCCAATACTTTTTTTCCATGGGTGCAATGGGCAGTTTGATAGCAAAATCCAATGTGACAGGCAAGTGCAAAGTAAAAGAGTTTGTTTATTTATTTATTTTAGACAAGAAAATGGTGTTTGTGTCAATGTATTCCTGAAAATACCATTAGCAACACAGGGGAAAAACGTGATGGGCAGTGAACGGACACAACACAGAATTAGTTTATATCTTTTAATAATTTAAGTTAAAAGAGGGGGGAATCTGTAATTGCATTAGTTTAGAAATATCTAACAGAGCTTAAAAATACCCCAAACCCTAGGTTTCTTCAAGAGTAATATCTAATGGAGGGATAAAGTACCAAAATAACAGAAAAAGGATTCAAATGAAATTGGAATCTCTCAGCTGAGTGCAGGACAAAAGGAGGAAAAGGCTCCCAGCTCTGCAGCTCATTCTGAGCCAGGTTGAAAGAGGGTCTGGGTTTGAGAGGATCTTGCTTTGAGAGTCTCAGATCAAACAGAGCAGCCAGAATATCAGCATGAGTTGAAAAGAAAAGGGGACAAAAAAGGAAAGAGAAAGAAAAAGGACCTTAGCATTTGCATAGGCCATAAATAATGAATCAATGAAAAGAAAAATTAAACCAGTACTATGTTTCCCCATCCAGGGGAGATGTCTGGGCTTCCATCCTGGAGATCAGCAGACCTCTAGGGGATTTCCCTGGGATAAGGACAGTTTGGATAAGGATGCCACTTTGCTGGAAGGCCAGGCTGCCATGCAAAGTGACCTGGATAAAGGAGTCCAGGGGCCACAGTAATGATCAGGAATTTGGAGGATGCATATTGTGTTTTATCTTATTTTTCTGCCAGAGTCGGGATTAAATGAGCGAGAGACAGAATTTCTTGTTCAGACTCAGATGTTTATTAGTTCTTATCTATATTACAGTGAGTTCTACAGCACTTCTAGCTAACAAGCTAAAAATGGAGACATCTCTCTCTACAAGGCCGTTTAAGGGCCAACTGTCCAATTAAGAATGGACACCTACATTATTTTTACTTTTAACCCAATAACCAAACACCCGTGGCCCACAATGCAGGTTTTTCTATCCAATTAAACAAAATCACCCAAACCCATGAAGAAGAAGGTGAAGAAGAAGGACTAAGCCTCTAACTTAGAACCCCCATCTTGCTTTATACCTACTACTATATCCTAAAACTCCAAATTTTCCACCATGTGACATGACACTCTTCCATTGAAACTACACACCCATGATCCCAGTTCTATCATTCAATTTTGGAAACTTCTCCACAGCCTCAGGTCAAAAGCAGTGTTTTCTTGAGGGTCAGTTCCTGTCAGCACAGAAAGCCCAAAACTCTCAGTTTCCAGGGTTCCAACAGATGCACTCAAGGAGATGCTGAGGGAGCTGGGTTCATCCACTCCAGAGAAAAGAAGGTTTTAGGTGGATACCTGGCTGCACTGCTACAATGGGGGTGAAGAGAAGACAGAGCCAAGCTCCCCTCAGAGGTGATGGGATCAACACCCAACAAGGGGAATTCCCACTAGAAACAAATAAAAAGTATTTCCTCTGAGTCCAGGGCAGCCCTGGACCAGGGATCCAGGAGGGCTGTGCAGCTACACCTTGGGGATACCTGAAACTACCCAGAACAAGACCCTGGGCAACTTGATATTGAGCAAAGGACTGAGTTAGACACCTCCAATGTCATTAATTCCTCACTCCTATGATCCTTTGGAAAATAGATTCCATCTGTGGGAGGCTTCCAGCTTTAGGAGATGGGTTTTTCTGTAGGCCACCATTGGTCTTGGGTGAAATTCCTCTGAGGTGAGAAATGCCATCCCCTTTTCCGTGACATGCAGAGGGCAGAGCTGCACATTTTCTCCTGGAGAGAAAGACCAGATTAGAGGCTCTGAAGAGCCTTAGAAGCAGCAGCTCTTATCAGACCTCAGAGCAGCTGCTCAGATACTCCTCAAACAGCCAGACTTGGCTGGGCACAATTTTAAAGACACTTCATTGAGAAACACTGGCTGCCATCCAGGATATTAAAAAGATAATAAAAAAGAAGAAGTAAAAGTGCTCTTCTCCCCTGCTCGTTTTGATTTGTTTACAACCAGGGGGAGAGCAGCAGTCCCTGTTGTTTAATTTCAGATGTGCTCTGGAGATCGGCACACCCTGCACCCCAGCAGTGCTCGTAAATCAGGGATGACCTAAGTTTTCATCACCCACATTTGCTCTGGCTGGTCAGAGCTCTTTGTTACATCATCAGAAGGGTCAGAAAATGAAAGGGCACCAAGGTCAAGTGATGTGTTTCCAAGGGAAAACACCCTGATATCCCAGTGTTTGTGTTTGAGTGTCACCAGGGTGAGAGGAGGAGAAGGAGAAGGAGAAGGAGAAGGAGAAGGAGAAGGAGAAGGAGAAGGAGAAGGAGAAGGAGAAGGAGAAGGAGAAGGAGAAGGAGAAGGAGAAGGAGAAGGAGAAGGAGAAGGAGAAGGAGAAGGAGAAGGAGAAGGAGAAGGAGAAGGAGAAGGATCCATGGAGCACAGCAGGAGCTGGTTGTGACTCCCCTCTCCAGGACACCTCACATGGGTGATATCAAGCTCACATTTCCAGCCTCAGCAGGGTCTGGGAGCCATTTGAGAGTTCAAACAACATTTACCCAGGAAATGCAGAAAGTTAACCAAAAATGCCGCCCTGGGTTGGATTTTTCTCACTCTCTCCAAAAAAAAAAAACAACAAAAGAAGTGTGTAAATATCATCAGCTAGGAAAAAAATGCTGATGACTGGAAGTGAAATGCCACTGAAAGTGGAAAATAAATGTGGTGCACTCAGAAGCATCTAGACCTAGAGACTGAGTCACTTTTATGCTAATATATCCTCACTGCCTCCCCAGTGGATACGAAAAATGGTCTTATTTATTGTAATTGATGTTTATGATAAAAGCACTTCCATATTCTCTATGTACATACACAGTTACTCAGAGAGCAAACTTATTTTTCTCTCCTTCTTTGTTTTCCATAAATTCTTCCTTGTTTTCTCTTTGGAGTGTGTTTTTCATGCAAAGCAAGCAGCAATATCTGCTCAGGTGTGTGAAGGCAGAGGTTGGCACACAGGGACCACACTTCCATCACCCTTGTCCCTGGTCACCTGTGGCTGGTGATGTGGCACCCATTGACTCCCACTGATGAGGTGCACAATTCCATTTTTCCTGTCCTTCTCCTCCTCTTTATCCTCCTCTTTAATGACTCTGAGCTAAGAAGAAAATGGTTCCAATTACTGGAGGGCTGTTGCTCTGATCTAAGAGAGCTGCAGTTCAATAGAGGCCCAAAATGCAGCACTCAGCTGCAGAAAAAACAGCTCCAAAGGAAATAAATAAAAATCTGACAGTTCTTCTGATCTCTGGGAGGGCTGGCTGTGAGCAGTCCCATTTCAGAGCCCCCTGATCCTGATCTCTCCCAATGTTTTGTGTCTCTCAGTTGTGGCTGGCTCAGATCTCTAGTTAGGAGTTTTGAGCCACACCAGCACCTTTCCTTCTCTCTCTACTTCCTTTCAAAACCTTGGTGGTGTTCAGAATGCTCTCCATTCATGCAGTGATTGGGAAAATCTCCCACTCCCAAATTTCTTCCCCAGTATCCAATTTATCTCTCACCTCCACAACAGCAAGGAGATCTGCTCCAGGCCATCATCTCTCCTCCACTCCTACAATAATGACCTAGAAATCATTAAAATTTGCAGGATTTGTGGTCTCCTTGCATCAAGAAATCCACGAGCACCTCTGCTCTTGCCCTGGCACTTGAGGTGGAATGAGGCCAGAGGATAAAGCAGAGCCAGGGATTGGAAAGGCACCTTGTGTGTCATGGCACTGAAGGACCTGCTGGATTTTGACATGGATATCACAAAATCCCAGCAGATTAAACCAGAGACACCCCAGAGGGTCGAGTTCCCTGCCAGGTACATGAGAGGAATTCCAACATTTTGATTGCATCCCACACAGAATCACAGAAAATCTCCATTTGGAAGGGATCCAGAGAGATCATCGAGTCCAGCTCCCTGCCCAAAGCCATCAGTGAAGAAAGCTGAATAATCACATGTGAAGGGACAAAATTGAGAGCAGATTCACCAGAAAGTGCCTATGTCAGGAAAAAAAAAATCCAGCAAAGAGTATCTTTGCCCTTCCATGAATGATTCAAACTATGCAAAGAAGCTGCCAAATTTTTCATATGGCTGATGCTACCAGGGGTTTTTACTGCCTGGAAAAGGGCCAGTGCTATGATCAAGCATCTAAAACTTGTGTTTGGTCAGAGCAGCAGCACTTGTGGCTCTCAAAAAGCAAACAGCCTCTACCAGGCAGGCACAGGGCTCCAGGGGGGCTGGCACCACCTGTGTCCCCCTGGCAAGAAGGGACGTGAAATTAAAAAAAGAAAAACACTCTTTTTAACTGTGGGAGCAGGGATTGTCATTCCATGGCCCAGGAGGTGCTGCATTACCGAAAGTAGTGAAAGGGAGCTTGTGAAAAAAGAGCAGCTTTTTAAACAGACAGATAGTGATAGGACAACAGTGATGGTTTAAAACTAAAAGAGGAGAGATTTAAATTAGATATTAGGAAGGAATTGTTCCCTGTGAGGGTGGTGAAGCCCTGGCACAGGGTGCCCAGAGAAGCTGTGGCTGCCCCTGGATCCCTGGAAGTGTCCAAAACCAGGCTGGATGGGGCTTGGAGCACCCTGGGATAGTGGAAGGTGTCCCTGCCCATGGCAAGGGGTGGAATGAGATGAACTTTAAGGTCTCTTCCAGCCCAAGCATTCCATGATTACAGAATTCTGTGGGTCATTGGTGGCCCTGGCAATGCTGGGTTGGTGGTTGGACTGATGGTCTGAGAGGTCTTTTCCAAGCTAAAAGATTCTCCCTTGGTGCAGGAAGACAGCTCAGGCTCTGCTGTGCTTTCTGGGCTCCTCTGGAAGGAAAGCTGGCCAGGTAACCTAATCCCAAGCATTGTTTTCCTTTTGAACCTTCAAGACAACAAGTCCCAGCACTCCTGTGATCTGCTCCATCCCAGGACACCCATCAGCCTGAATTATTCTGTGTGCTTTTGCAAAATAACCCCTAACTCATGTTGCACACAACACAAGTGTTTTTCAGTCTCCCCATGGCTCAGTTGTCTCAAGGCCCTGGATCCCAGCTGCCAAAAGCTGAGTGACCCTGATGTTACTTTTTTGAGGACAAAACACTGATTTTTATGAGAAGGTGCCATCAGTATTAGTGAGTACTCAGCATTTATAAACCACTGTGTTTTGTTTGCTTTCATGACTGCAGTTACAGAAGGAAAAGGGGCTTGTGTTGAGCTGTGTGTCCTGGTGCAGAGGTGTCACTCTCCACAGGCACAGGTTAGATGAGAACTCTGGCCAGCTCAGGATTTGCTTGACTTCTCCTCCGTGTCAATTTGCATTTTATCAGTCCCTAATTCCCTCTGCTATGCTGATTCCCCAGGTTTGTTTAGGTGTGTCTGAGGTTGCTCCTTGCTTTTCTACCTAAACTAGCTCTAGGTCATCAGGAGGCTCATTGGCCTCTATTTCCTAGCCATGGATCAGCCCATTAACTAGCACAGCACACCTGAGACTGATCCCTGAGCTGGGACCTTCTGCCACAACTCACCATTTCATTCTCCATTTGCCTTCTCCCAGGACAGCTGTAGAGCCACCACAATAGTTTCCCACTCGCCCTGTGGCCTCTTCTCTCCCCTGGGAGGCTCTTTAGACCTTGTTAAAGACCTCCTGAGTATCCAAAGGCACCACGTCCTCCAAGTCTCCCCCATCCACTCCTTTCCTGATGCAGCCATTGAGTCTTAATCCGTCTGTGAGACCCCTCTGATCTGTTGTGATGTCTCCCTGAAACATCATTATCCTGGTTTTAAATACCATTTCAAACTAATTTCCCCAGAACGTGTTTAAAGAGGGATGCCCTATAATTCCCAATCTCATCTCAAGGCTTTTTGAATATAAATGCAGCATTCCTCATATCGCAGTCCTTCATTCCTTTCCTTAGTAAGCCGTTCAAGTCCTGCCAAAACAGCTTAAAAATCTGCCCAGGCAATCTGGACCCCAAGGAGGGAGGTGGGGCTTCTCATGCTGGAGAAGAGAAGGCTCCAGGGAAAATTCAGAGCCCCTTCCAGTGCCTGAAGGGCACTGGGGACAAGGATTGCCTGGGGACAAGGGATGGAGGGACAGGACACAGGGAATGGCTTCCCACTAACAGAGGGCAGGATTAGACGGGATACTGGGAAGGAATTCTTCCCAGTGAGGGTGGTGAGGCCCTGGCACAGGGTGCCCAGAGAAGCTATGGCTGCCCCTGGATCCCTGGAAGTGTCCAAGGCCAGGTTGAACAGGGCTTGGAACAACCTGGGATAGTGGAAGGTGTCCCTACCCATGGCAGGGTGTGGGACTGGATGGGCTTTAAGGTCCTTTCCAACCCAAATCCTTCTGTGATTCTGCGAAAATTTCTCACTGAAATGTGGAGCAAGAACACCTGCCCCGTGAAAAATTGCATTTCTTCCTGGTGGTATTTCCATCCAGCAACTCACGTGCCTGGCACTGTCTCCAGAGCCCCTGCCTCTTGGAGATCTCTCTTCCAAAATCCCATCCTCTCCCTCTATATTACCTTGGCATTTGCTCTCTCTTTCTCATCACCAGCTGAGGAACTCCTGCCTGTGCTCCCTGGGAGGACATTATATATTTTATATATATAT
>VWZS01002151.1:865092-931574 GCA_013397075.1 Rhabdornis inornatus | reverse complement strand
TATATATATATATATATATTAAATGGGATTGGCACATCCATTGTGACCCAAATCCTCCAGGAGAAGGAAACCTTTCGCAGCCCAGGATGAGCTGAGGTGGATCCCTTTAGTCAAGAAGAACTTGTAGAATGTCCCAGCTGTGCCCAGAGCAGGGGTGAGCAGTGCTGAGTCTCCTCAGCAAGGCTCCTTCTCTCCCACTCCTGCATTTCCCAGTGGAAATATTTGTCCTGGANATAAAAATATATAAAGAATATGAGTGTGTGTATACATGTTAGGAGTGTATTTATATATATGTATCTATATATATATACATGATTTTTTCCCAAGGATTTTCAGTTCAAGCAAACAAAACCGTGACTCAGCTGCAGTGACAACAGAGAGCAAATCCAGATAAAATCCACCCTTTTCCACCCACCTCTGACTTGTCACTATCCACTCTCTACCCACCCTCAGTGCAGGTTACCTGAGAGGACATTCTCTGGAAGGAGGATGCCTTAGTGCTTCTTTTTGTGAAGTGGGGTTTGGTGAAGTATTCCAAAAAGGCTTTCCACCTAAAAATGTGGTCCAAAGATGTGCAGGACAGAAGTGGGTTTGACCAGAAGAGCCACCCCTTGCTAAGCCACACACAAAACACAGACTGCATCATCTCCAGACGGGATTCAGGCAGCAGAGAAAGTTGGCCTAAAATCATTCCTCATCTGAAAAGGTTTTAGGAAAAAAGTTGTCATTGCTCTGCCCTGATTGTGCTGAAAGCCTGGCCCAGTTAGAGCCAATTGTGTCAGGAGGCAGCCTGATGTTCCTATTCTTCAGGGATGGGGAAGTTTTTTTGTTGTTTAAAAGTAGAGGCAGAAGGGTTTCCAAGGGTTCAGCATCATGGAAGAGTCGTGGAGAATCTCCCTGCCTTTCCCAGTCATCCTGTCAGAACCAAGTGGGAATTAAATTGATGTTTTAATGGAGAGGACAGCAGAAATTAAAGGATCAAAGCTCTCAGGTTGTCCCTAAGCCTGGGCAGAGAAGGAGGTGTCAGGGTGTGGCTGAGATGGAAGGAGGTGGAGGAGCAGGATGGGTGCCACCAGCACAGGGACCAACAGGCAGGACATGGGGTGGGCACCTCAGACATCCTCAAAACAGGGGTCTGGATCTATCCTTACCCTGAAATGTCCAGTTCAGGCTCTGGTTCTGCTGGCAGAGAGATCCAAGGGTCCATGGACCACCTCAGGGGCACATCAACAAATCCACTGCCATGCCCAGACTGTGGGCCCTCAGCAGGACAACACTGAGAGCAGAAATCCGTGCAGGAGCAGAGATTCCAAGGTGAGATGGACTCTCCTGCTCATCCTACAAAGGGGTGCAAACTGATGGTGAAGGAGGGCACCCCAAACAAGGTCCTTGCTTGGCCATGTTTTTCTGACTGCAAATTGCATCGAGAACCAGTGCAGCCCCAACTCTGCAGAGAGGCCAAAATATCCCCTGTACCATGTTGTGTGACAGCTGGAAAGGCCACTGTCCTTACCACGAGCACTGGGGTGTCTGCAAACAACAACCACCATCCTCCCCACGAGCACTGGGGTGCCTGGAAACAACAACCACCATCTTCCCCATGAGCACTGGGGTGTCTGGAAACAACAACCACCATCTTCCCCATGAGCACTGGGGTGTCTGGTGATGCCTTGGGTTTTAGCTTTTATATTTTTCAGATTCTCTGCTGCCTGGTATGTAGCTCTGAAACTTCATGTTAGGTGTTAGTAAGGTTTCTTCACAGGGTGGTTAGACAAAACAATTCTTTTCTAATTAGAGAATCAAGGACACCAGGTACCCAAAAAGCATAAATAATGACAAAAGGAAGGGGGCAAGCCAGGGGGTTGAGACTTCATGAGTTGGAGTTGTAATTGGACAACTGACCCCAATATCTAGATGAACCAAAACTTATAAAAGTGTAAAAACTCGTGACTGGGATCCATCTTGGATCCATCCTGGGTGTAGCCCTGGCCAGGCTCTTGCACTGCCCAAAGTGGATCCTTTTAAGACCTTACAATAAATATCTATTTTGTCCATTGAACTATGTCTAGTCTCTGTTCCAGGTCAGCCTTTCTAGGCATCACTGGAAGCACCACACCCAGCAAGGAAGCACAAGATGATGGCCACAGCCAGCACACATCCCTCCATGTGTGAGGGACATGCTCAGGTTAGCAAGGAAGGGGAAGCAAGGGTCCAGAGGAGAGAAGGTGGCAGGGAAGGGCTGGATGGGAGTCTGGAGAAGAGGACACCGAGGGGAGACTCACTGGTGTCTGCAGCTCCTCCTGAGGGACAGCTCTGATCTCTGCTCCCTGTGACAGGGACAGGATCCAAGGGAATGGCTGGAGGTGGGTCAGGGGAGGTTTATTTTGGATATTAGGAAAAGGTTCTTCCCCCAGAAGGTGCTGGGCACTGCCCAGGCTCCCCAGGGAATGGGCACAGCCCTGAGGCTGCCAGAGCTCCAGGAGAGTTTGGACACTGCTCCCAGGGATGCTCAGGGTGGGATTGTTGGGGTGTCTGTGCAGGGCCAGGAGCTGGATCAATGATCCTGGAGGGTTCCTACCAGCTCAGGATATTCCATGATTCCTGGCTTTTGCAGGAATCTTGTTCCTACCACACAGAAGCACAATAGTTGTCATCACAAAAATTCAACTCTTTCACCCAGGGAACAGGAGTGTGACCAGGAACAAGCAAAGAGTGCTGCCCGTATTTATGAGCACGAGCACATCCAGGTGTTACCAAGATGGTCTGAGCATCCCCAGGTCAGGAAGGAAGCATCCATTGGGACTTTGAAGCGAGAGTTACCTGCAAGCAGGGACATTCAGGGTTTGCAGCTGCGTTGCAAATGAAGCGCGGCAGGGAAGGAGAGGTTTGCTTTGCTGTCCTTGTGCTGGAGTTTCCTGGAGTTTTACAGCCCTCAGCTGGTGACTCGGAGCACAGCCCCGCTGTATATCCGTGTTCCCATCTCAGCATGGGTGAGAGCTCTCTCTCCTGGCCAAGCCATCATCTGCACCCATCCACTTCACCCACAACAGCCAAAAATCCTCCCCTGAGCATCCCAAAACCCCTCCCAGTTCCTGGCATCTACCAGCTCAGCCCTCACCCCCTGCCCAGCCAAACATTACATATTTAGCTCCACTTTTTTTTTTTTTTTTTAGAATTCTCTCCTTATAAATCAACTTTTCCAGCCCCCGAATCCCTGCGTCTGCTGTTGTCTTTTCTCTTGGCAGTACTCAGTTGTCGAATGCCTGACAAATGGCCCCAAGACAGCCACCTTAGCCAGGGCCACTGTGCCCATGAGAAAAGACACACTGTTCCTCCTTCTCCAAGCATAATTCCTTTTTTTTTTTTTCTTTTGGAGGGGGTTTTGCATTGGATCAGGTTGTAGCTGGTATCAGAGTCCTTTGTTTGGAAAAGTTTCACACCAGTTTCTCACCCCTTGTGGTTTGTCCAATGGAACGAGATGAGTCTTAAGGTCCTTCCCAACCCAAAACATCCCTAAAACTCACAGAAATCCTCCATATCCATCACATCATGGCTGGATCCTCACATACCACCTGATTAATCAGTGTTTTTCCAAAGGGACACCCGAATTCCCTGGGGGTGGGAGGCTCCTGAGCCAGCCACATTCCTGAGACACCGAGCACTGGGCACAGGGAGCCTGCAGGGTGGCCAAAACCTGACACACGTGAGCTCTGAGAGCTGGGAGATCATCCATCCATCCATCCATCCCTCCATGCATCCATCCATGCATCCATGCATCATCCATCCATCCATCCATCCATCCATCATCCATCCATCATCCATCATCCATCCTCCATCATCCATCATCCATCCATCCATCCATCATCCATCCATCCATCCATCCATCATCCATGCATCCATCATCCATCCATGCATCCATCATCCTTCCATCCATCCATCCATCCATCCATCCATCCATCATCCATCCTCCATCATCCATCCATCCATCATCCATCCATCCATCCATCATCCATCCATCCATCATCCATCCATCCATCCATCATCCATCCATCATCCATCATCCATCCTCCATCATCCATCATCCATCCATCCATCCATCATCCATCCATCCATCCATCCATCATCCATCCATCCATCCATCCATCATCCATCATCCATCCATCCATCCATCCATCCATCCATCCATCCATCCATCCATCCATCCATCATGCATCCATCATCCATCCACCCCCACAGCTCCTGCCAGCCCTCCAGGGATATCTCAGGCACTCCAGGGCACTCCAGGAATGGAAACAGAACCCACTGATAAAGGATCATATCCGTGCTCACCCCTCTGGGCTTCACTGCTCTTCCTCCACATACTGTGTGTCAGTTCGCAGGTATTTCCTCCAAGTGTCCAATTCTTACTGATTCTAGGGAATATTTTAGTGCCACGAGATGGCAGCACAAAATCACCTTTCCCGGGGTGTGCTCAGCTTGCAGAAGGTGCTCCAGACCCCGTATCACAGAAAAGTCACTGGTCTCACCTCAGAGGCAGCTCCAGGAGGAGAGAATATCCAACCTTTCCAAGTGCAGAGCCAGAACCCGCGTTTCTCATCACTTTAACCACCTGCAGTTCCAGCACCCACTCATCACCAGCACTGCCGTTCCACTGAGCTTGTCTCACCATTTCCCAGTGGGTCCCAGTCTCCTTTTCTGCTTTGGGCCTGTGTTTGCAAAAAAATCAGCACCAGGGGAATTCCCTGGGCATTAAGCCCCATCCTTTATTTTATACTCAGAATCCCCCTGTAACAGCCTGGCCGGTGCCTACTTGCACAGTTCAGAGCCCAGTATGGATCCTGGGACACTCCTGTCAGGGGGAAAGAGCTGAACTCTGCAAATATCCACAGCCGTGTGCTAGAAAATCCTGCTGGAGGCCTTAAAGGTGCTGGTGCAGAGTCCAGATGGTCCTGTCTGTCCATGGACAATCACAGGTCATGGATGGATGAGAGCTTAAAGCTCCTTTTCCAACCTTAATTCCGTGATTCTGGGATTGGCCACACGGTGACGCTGACAGGGTTCTCTGCTCACCATGGATTTGGGCAAGGAGGGCTTTAGGCAGAAGCCAGGAGCTGCCCCATAATTCCATCAGTCTCCTGGTGCAAGAGGGGCTCTGAATATCCACTTCAGCTTTTTCTAAAAAAACGAAACTCTTTTTAAAATCATTTCTTTCCACTGAGTTCAAGGAACAGAATGCCAGAATTGTTTAGGTTGGAAAATTCTGAGACCATTGAGATCAACTGTTCCCCAGCACTGCCACTGACCATGACCATGTCCCCAAGTGCCACATCCACATGGCTTCTAAGTCCCTCCAGGGACAAGGGACACCACCACTGTCCTAGGCAACCTGTGCCAGGGCTGGACACCCCTTTCCACGATGAATTTTTTCACAGTGATTTTCTTAATAAAATTTTGTGAATGATTTTTCATGGATCACTCAGGAAAGGGGCAGCCAGGCACAGTCATGCCCATTCCTCCATGGCACCATCATCCGGGGGTTCAGAGCCCCACCTCTGCCTGCACCCTGCTGCCCTCCACACACAGCCAGCCAGGAGCAATCCCTAATTAATTCTGAGTAATTAGACACCTCTTACATTCCCAACACTCCCATCTGCTTTCCACTAACCTTCATCACTGAGCTCTTGGTGGGCACAGCTGGAATGAAGATGCCACAGATCTTGGAGAAGGGAGAGCAGCACGGAGGGTCACAGAGCCCCGTGGTGACACCACCTCTCCTTGTCACGTGCTCAGGGTGGCCTTTGCTGCTAATTTTAAACACCTCTTAGTAAACAGCTGCTAAATTTAGTGTCTTTGGAACATGAGCATCATTTACCTTTGAGGCTGGATTGCTGGTGAGTGATGGCAGCAGAGGAGTGAGGGGGATTGGCCTGACACAGATCCCTGCTCAGCAAAGCCAGACACCATCATCATTCTGTCTGCACAGAGCAGAAAAAGGAGCTCTGAAACTCTGACCACCAGCACAGCAGCTTTCCTTGGATGTCCCATGATAAAGAAGCCACAGGAATCACAGAATCATTTAGGTTGGAAAAGACATCCGAGGTCATCAAGTCCAGCCTTTGACTGATCCCCACGTTGTCACCCAGACCAGGGCACTGAGTGCCACATCCATTCATTCCTTGGACACCTCCAGGATGGGGACTCCAAACCTCCCTGGGCAGCCACTTCCAGTGTCCAACCACACTTTGAGATAGAATTTCTTCCTAAATTTCTTCACTGAAGAGAAAAAGCAACTCCTTGTGTTTTCCTGTGTTGTAGCCTCACAAGCCCAAAGGATGTGGTTTTCTCCTCAGATTCCACTTTGTGACAGATCTGGCTGCTGGGAGATCAGCTCTGGCTCCTTGGAGCTGAGCTCTGAGTGATTGCAGCTGGACAGAGTTTTTATCTCTCTTCAATCAAGTGTGCTGCGCTCTCCTCCTGCAGCCCAACTCCCTCTCAACTCAGTAACAGCATGAAAAGAGATAAAATGGAAGAAAAACACCAATAAATTCAGCATACCACCACCCTTCCCAGCTCTCCAGCAGCCAGGAAGGCATCCCACCTCCACACTACAGCAGGGAATCAGCACAGCTCAGCTGAGCTTGGAAAGAACCAGAGTTGGTGCCTCCTCTGCAGACATTTATCTTGGGACACACTGACTCGCCCTCTGGAGGGGGATTTTTGCCTCTCTCTGTCCCTTCAGCTCCCCTCTGTAACTCATTTATCAACACAACTCCCACCCCACACACCCAAAGAGGGAAGGGAGGCTTCACATGGGGCAGCAGATGCTGAAGCAGACACATCCCTCACTCCTCCTCTGGCCAGCAGCCAGCCAGATGGAGAAATGGAATGCAGGGAGATAAAGCAGCGGCTAAACGCCCATGGTCTTCACCCTGATTTTATTTTTGGAAACTGTTTAGATATCTTTAAACTATGTTAATGGCTACATTGTGTTCACTTGACTTTAAAGAAGAACAAGATACATCTCTCTGAGGAAGTAAAAAAAACCAAAATGAAATTAAGTTTTTTCTCGTTCCTGATGACAATTTCCACATGATCCAGACAAAACCTTGGGAGTCACTAACATCTGGACTTAGTGACACACATCTGCACAGTCCATGGCTGCTTGGATGGGGTGAGTGCTCGTGTTACACTGGAGGACACACAATGAAAGCATAAGGCCACAAAAGAATACCCTGAGTTGGGAGGGACGCACAAGAATCCTCAAATCCCACTCCTGGTCCTGCACAGGGCATCCCAACAATCCCACCCTGTGCTGAGAGCGTTGTCCAAACACTCCATGAGCTCTGGAGCAGTGACCACACTGACCACAGTGCTGTCAGCTCTGCCCTAACCAGACCTCTTTGGTCAGGATTGTATTGCTGGCAGAGGAAATCTCCACTTCTGAGAGATTCTTCCAAACAAACACCATTCGTGTAATGTGTTTCCGACCTATTTTCAACCTGTTTTCCTTCTACTCCAAATTTTATAGGAAGAGAAAAAAAATCCTGTTTTTGTAATGCTGAATAAGAGTTGGAAGTTACCAAGTGAAGTGTCCAGGAAGTACCACAGCACCCAGTCTTTTTATTACAACATTTATTTTAGTATAGAAGGCACTTACAATACAGAAAGAATAAAGAAACAAAACAAACATGATAGGCACCAAAAGTGAAATTAGAATTAAAATGACAGAGAAACAGTTTACCAGACCAAAAGGAGCACCCTTCCCTGTTAACAATACAGCACATGGAAATGAAGCTATTGATGACTAACATTTTTAACAATTAGGGCTTTTTATTTTTATTTTTTTTAATAGAAAAGATAAAAGGCTGTTCTACTGCGAACTGAAATAAAACAGAACTCCTCCCCCCACACCTGCAGGAGGATTTGGGAGGTGGTGGTGGTCAGGCAGGGCTCACTCAGGTCGGGCACTGCAGCAGGTCCTGGTACATCTCGATGAGCCGAGCAGCCTCCCTCTGCCCGGACAGCACAGCACCGTGGGTCGTGGAGTAATACTTCCTGTGAGTGGCCTCCCCTGAAAACATCACCTGCATGGGCTGCAGGGCACAGCAGAGGGGGCACAGATCAGCACAACTTACTGGGAAGCAGGTGGGAGGCTAAAAGGAGACAAGTTTTCTGTGCCCTCCCACACAAGATGGTCTGGGTTGGAAGGAATCTGAAAGTTCATCCAGTTCCACCCCCCTGCCATGGGCAGGGACACTTTCCACTAGCCCAGGTTGCCCCAAGCCCTGGCTTTGGACACTTCCAGGGATCCAGGGGCATTCATCTGTTTTGGATCTCAAAACCCCCACGAGATGCACCACAAGATACCATTTCCAAAAACCTTACACAAACCTGCAGAGAGCATCTGCTCTGCACCATCTCCTCCCTTTGCTCCCCTACATTACACTTCAGCCTTTTAGGCATTAAGGGAATTTTTCTTCTGGACAGCAACTTCAGAAGAGTAACAGTCATGTCCCAAAACTCAGAGAGTGAGACACAGCATTGTATCTCTTATACCAATAGTGAGATGCCTGCTAGAACTGCAACTCGAGTTTGAGGCAGGAATTTCTGGGAGGATTTCCCTGGGAACTACACAGAAAGATTCCTAAAGCTCCTGCTGAGTTTTCTTAAGCAGATCTCTGCACAGAATAAAATTATTTCTGCTGGGGCCAGGCTCTGGTGGAGGAAATGGACTGGGCAGCTGCTTGAAGGCTGCATTTTCATCAGCCTTTGGATTTGGACACATGACCCTGAGTGATGGGGTGAGTTTGGCTTAATGTGTTCCTGAGCTGTGTAACCACCTCCATGTGTGCTCCAGCTCTCCTTGCTAAATTCAGAAAGCAAAGGCAGTGTCTGGGGAGAAAATTCATCGTCCCCTGCCAAGGACTGGGCCTCCCTCAGCTTGCACTGCCAGTACAGAAAGATTTCCTAATATGCACCCCTGACCCTGACACATTCAGACCTAGACATTAGCAGGGTCATAATAATAATCTTTAAAACAGAGTAGCACATGTTTTCCTGAGCAATTCTGAACTGGACAATAGGGCTGATGGTCATTAAATGCAGATATCACAACTCCAAAAGTCACATGCATGTGCAGCCCTTGATAAATTCAGGGAGAGATGAAGGAATCCCTGAGATGTTGGCATTCCAAATGTTAGAGAGGTAAAATCCTACATACATCATTTGTCCATAGAGGCATCATTTGTAAAAAAAAAAAAAAAAAAAAGANAAAAAAAAAAAAAACAAACTACTGGAGGCCAAAGCAGGGATTTTCTCTTTGAACCTCCCTCCCCAAAAGCCTGCTGCCCAGTGTCCCCTCAGTTTTGTTGCCACAGACCCCATCGTGCGGGCCATACTCACAGGAGTTTTGGAGCTCTCGGCATAAGGCAGCGGTTTCGCGAGTTTCTCCACGTCGGCCCCACTAGACCCAACCTGGGTGTAGGAGTAGGACCCACGGAAATGGGGATTGCTGCCCCAGGAGGACCGCAGGATCCGGCGGGGTTTCGGAATGTTTGGGTTCCCTGGGGGGAAAGCAAAAAGTCAGACTGTGTCCAAGAGGGAGGAGGGCAGTGCCTGAGCAAGGTGTGGGTGATGGGGGTTCTGTCTGATTTACTCAACATCCATCCTAGCACAGCCCCCAAAGCAGATCTCTCTTCCATTACTGGGTTTTAACTATTTATATGTAACAGATATTGCCTCCCTTTTCATGCCAGCTCTTCCATTTTCCAGGGAGGTGAGAGAGTCCCCACCCCTGGAGGTGTCCAAGAAACAGCTGATGAGGCACTAAGTGCCCTGCTCTGCTTGACAAGGTGGGGAGTGGTCACAGGTTGGACTCCACGACCTTGGAGGCCTTTTCCTACTTAAACGACTCTGTGATTTATTTTGGAAAGGATCATTAAAATTTTTAGGTTCCGAAAAGACTGAGTAGCTTCAGGACACATTCTGGTTGGAAATACAAAGCATCTTCTGTTCACATTTGCAGTGGGGAGCCTGGTGGTAATCAATATGATTGATCCCACCAAAATTTAGGTATTTGAGTGCCCAGTCTAAGTTGGATGTTTAGGTAGCCTTGTGAGAGAGATGTGCCTCCAAAGAGGAAAGAAGGCAAATCTTCTTTATACGGGGGCATTGAAAAACTTGTCAGAAAGTTCTCAAAAGCTGAATTACCTCATTCCAACAGCTTCCCTTACAGCTGCCCCCCAAATCAAGCCACAATCCAAGAGACTCTATTTATTTAATACACAAGGCATAGAAAGCAGGCTTTTGAGGCTGGAAGTAGGATTTCTAGACATTTCCACTGCTAAGAGGATGTAGAACCTAAAGGTGAAGAATGCACCCATGACAGGGTCATCATCCTGTCCCCATCCCAAAGACCTTGGAGAACCTGAGATCCAGGACTGCAGGCACCAGCTGGTGGCACAAGAGCCTCAGGTACAAAGAGGGAGAGTCACACTTTGGAGATCCTCTTGCTAGGCTGGTTTTGGACCATCTCAGTGTCACTGCTTGTGCTGGAGTGATGGTATCTGGCATGGCAGGAGAGGAACAGCCGGACATGGAGAATTCCAATGAAGAGAAATTCTCTCTGCAGGAGCCAAGACCCACCCTTGAGGCAACATCACATATCCAGGCAAGGTTCAGCTGCTTGGGTTGAGTTTAAAACATCCACATTAAGGGAACAGGAACTGGATGATCTTAAAGGTCCCTTCCAACCCAAACCATTCTACGATTCTCCATGGAAAGGGTTGTCCAGCCCTGCTACAGCTACCCAGGACAATGATGGAGTCCCCATCCTTGGAGGGATTTAAAAGCCATGTGGCACTTGGGGACATGGGTCAGTGGTGGCCTTGGCAGTGCTGGGGGAATGGTTGGGATCGATGATCTTAGAGCTTTTCCAACTTAAGTAATTCTGTGATTCGAAAAGATCGTCAGAACAAAAAGTAGGAGCTCTGAGATGTCCACATCCTATGCACGCTTCAGACCCTGACTCTGTGACAACTCAAGATGTTCAGCCTGCCATGAGACAACCCAAATTCCCCCACTTCCTTCATCTCAGTCTAGAGGGAGACACCCAAATGTAAACAATGGTTAGGCACTGCATTATTTAGTCCTCATAAACTATTATTTAGCTGTGCCTTCAATTCCTTAAAATCAAGAGCAGGTCCTGGTTCAGCTTCTGCTTTCAGGAGTATCCTGTCAGCCAGAGCTATGGAATAAGGGGCTGGAACAAAGCAGAGGATGGCCTGCCTGGAGTACCCTGTGAACACTTTAAAACCAGGCCCCAGATCAAAATACGGCACAGACTAGCAAATAAATATATCCCACAAACAAAACACATCCTACTAAACAATGTTGTTTCAGGAGTAACAGCTTTGCATAACAAAGGCCTCTGAAGTATGTTCCTGCAAGACTCTTCAAAGCAGGAATGCCTGGAAGTGGAAAGCCCAAGGGAGTCTGAGAAGTGGGAGCTCAGATGTGTCAAGGAAATAAGTTATCATGTTTTATTTTTGAGGGCTGTGGGAAAGCCCAGGAGAACACACCATGGAAGCTGTCAGAGAACACTCCCCAAGCAGGGCCAAGGCAGCCACCCATCCCACTGCACTGCACAAAAACAGCACACGAGGGGTTTTCAAATAAAAGGAGTCTCTGCTGTGGCCTGGTGGTGCTTCTTCCATAGCTGGGGCATGTTTCCATATCCACATGCATTCCCATGAGCTCCTTCCAGGGTCTCCAGCACATCAGGCCACGTTAGCAAGACCCAAGCATGCACTGTGCAGCTTCTGTGCCCCTGTACTCTGCATTTCTGCACCTTTTAATGCAAGCAGCCGTTTCTAAGAGGAAAATCAGGAGACCCAGAGAGGGGTTTTGGTTGAAGGTCAGACAGGAGCACAGAGCACAAGCTCTGATTCTGAGCTGTTGTTTGAAGACAGAAACTACAAAGACTGAGAGCCACAGTCCCTCAAGGAACATCCTTCACTGGACTTTCTCATTCTGCTTCTAAACAGGGTAAACGTGCCTTTGTCTACAGATAAAAGTAACAACACAGATATGGAAACTTCTCAGTTTCCACCATCCAAAGAGATTAAATGGCTAAAAAAAGGATGTTGGCCTTCACTAAAACATGAGGGCACATATCTTCATGCCACAGATTTCCACTTGTGAAGCTATGGAAGACAACTCCCTGTGCCTCACACAATTCCATTTTTCTTCAGCTCCTGGGAGGTGTAGATACAGAGGTTTATTGGTTGTGGGGCTGATTGAATTACCATAAAATCAACTCACCAATCTAAATTAAGGCACCCAAATTTATTTCCCTACCTGAGAGATGGGATCTAAGACTCCACCAAGGGAGATCTGTGGTACTGCCCCCACACCAGTGACTACAACCACCAGAGTGGCTACCCCAGACACCCACATGGGACTGGGAGATGTGATGCAGAACGTAAAACAAATCTGTTCCCCACCAGAGAAATAGCTGGAGGTCAGGGAGGAAAACTCAGGGCGTCTCCAGCTGCAGCCTGACAGGCTCCAGTGATCCCTTCAGCAGGGAGTCTCTGGCTTCAGACTCTGGGAGCTTATCCAACAAAGAAGGCAGAGAAAGGCACCTAATAGCTCTGAGGTATTCCATTTAATCAGATTTAAAGGACACTGCTTTTCACCATCCAGTTGTGAAAAGCAGTAATTGCTGATGGTTCTTAGGTTAGAACAGTCCTCAGAGCTTTTCACAGCAAAGCCAGATAATCCCCAACACTGACCTGAGAGGAAAATTCAAGGTCAATTCTCAGAGAGATTCTCAGTGTGAGCCTAAAAGAATGGATTTAACTTAAAACTAGCATAACATACTCTGAAGCCAAAGGAAAGGCCACAACGAGCAATAGACTGGGAAAACACAGTGAAAGATAGGAGCCTACCTAGTAATGCATAAATTCTTTCTCAGAAGAGTAGGAGCATGGGGCATTTCATACCCAGAACATGAAAGCCACAAAGGGCAAAGGGAACATTAAAAGGCTCAAAGTATCTGCTTCATTATTGAATATAATGAATATAATCCCCCTCTACACTCAGTAGAGAAAAGCTGCTTCAGATGTCACAGAGCATGGAGTGAGGTATGGAAGTTCTGAGCTGCCTTGTGGAAGATCCAGGTTTTCCATGGAGGTCAGGATCCTGGCAGTACTAACTACCAGGTTTCCTAACTTGGTTAGCTGATTTGTGTCAGCTTGAGTGGTGGGAGAGGCTTTCAAAGCTGGAATTGGACCAGAGGAGTGCAGCCATGCTCAAAAGTGGCTGTAGGTGAATCATGAGCTGCTGCTCTCCCCCTGGAACAGATCAGCAGAGGAGAAGGGAGGTACATGGAGAGCTGAGCACATTTCTGCTATTTCAGCCAGCCTGGCACCTGGCCAGATCAGCCCTGAGGTATTGCTCCTTCTGGGAATCTCTAGGGAAAACAGAAGCAAGGCAGACAGGGAATCCTGCAAGAGCTGTGAAAAGTTTTTCTACAAAAAAGGGGTTTGGAGGCAGAAAGTGGAACAGGTCATGTTGGGTAATGGGTGCTCTAAGAACAGGTTTTCCTCTCAAAGTTTTGAGCAGCTGTGAGGCCACTTCTCAGCTGATCCACTAAATCCTCATTGTAGGGCAAGGCAATGGTAAATCCAGTCTGGAATTCTCCAGGGAGGGATAACCTGGAGATTAGCTCTGTGGAAGAGCCTGATGGACAGTGACCAGGTGCAGCATCAGCTGGAACAGCAGCTGCAGCACAGACCCACGGCCCAGAGCCAGCACATTACCATCCTGGGAGGAGAGGAACATCCAACACATGCAAACAGAGACTGTGAAGAAGCCCAAGAAGGAAGAGGGAGAGCAAACTCCCATGTGCCAAATTACAACAGACCCGAAGAGCCAAATTCCCACTGATGAACTGAAGTGGGTTTTGGAATTTTTTTTAATAGGCCGTAAGCAAGAAAAGCTGCAACAAACAAGGCTGTACATTCAGCACTGCAGTAACGTGGCCTGTGAGGGAAGAGCCTCCTGCTAAGCCTGTGTAGAGCAGCAGTTCCCTGCTGGGGTCAGGGGAAAGATGGCACATAGGACACAGGACATGGGGACACCCAACACCCCTGAACAGCAACAGCTCAGGAGGCACAGCTGAAACAAGGATTCAGGCTTGGGCACTGAATCAGAGCTTTTGAATCCAGAGTCTCTACTCCACAGCTCCTGCAGAGAGTGGTAAAACCTCTTTTGTAGTCAGTTATGCAGAAGTCCTCAGATTCCAGGGCCCTTTCAGAAAAAGGTTCTTCACCCAGAGGTGCTGGGACAGGCTCCCCCAAGGAATGGTCACAGCACCAAGCCTATCTGAGCTCAAGAAGCATTTGGACAATGCTCTGAGGCACAAAGAGACTGTCGGAGTGTCCTGTGCAGGGCCAGCAGCTGGACACGATGATCCTGATGGTCACTTGCAACTCAGGATACTCTGTGATTCTGTGACTCTCTGGATCTCCATGTTGTTGGTAGCAAATGGTAAGTAAGGACAGGAGAAAGCTGCTGCACTTGTGAAGGCAAATTTCTCCAGTTAGCTGGACAAGAGGTAAGGTTGGAAACCTGCTGAGTGCTGAGATTGGGCTAACACCAGCTAGCAGAAAGATATACATCATTTAATCACAGGAGCCATTTCTAAAATAGCACAAACCACACCTAATCTTGGAGGATGCTGGTCTTGTAACTGCTTGTAATTCTGTATAAATTCAAAACCCTTATTTCAAAATAGCTATTAAGCCCACCACTATTTCTTTCAGTGTCACTACCTTACACCTGCACTTGCACAGTGTCTCCCATCAGAGGATGTCAAAGACTCTCAGATAGAAAAATCTCTTTTCTTGGGAAGGCATGTGACCTCTAGAGAAGTGACTGTGGACAAACTAAAGCCCAGCATCCAAGTGATTTCATTTGAATTTTCTGAGTATAATACACCTAAGATTTGCCTCAGTCCAACTGCTGCCCTTAAAGTCATGTGTGATCACAGAACATTAAATCTGTGAAGTCCAGGAAGATTTCAGTGATGCACCCAGAAAATGAGAACTCTCAAGATCAACGAATTTTTTTAAATTTAGGCCATTGAGTTGATAGAGCTGATACTGAATGGAAGTCAGGGGTGTGATTCAACCACACCTCAGCTTATCTAAACAGGTTCAACTTCTGAAGGGGCTGTGCTGCTCTCCACAGCTGAGATCAGCCCTCAGAGCCTGACAGCTTCAGCTGCTGAAGTGTCATTTGTGATTCAAAAAAGCAGAGGGTGTGGAATCCTCCAGCACTTATGCCCACCACTTCCTGAGCTGGTTCATCAGCCCCTCTGTATAAACAGCTCTCAGACACACCCAAGCAGGAGCTATGCTGGAAGCACACGCACATTCAAAGGGACACAAAATGCCAAAGAACTAAAAATGACTTTAAAGCATTTCCTTCCTCGTGGTTATTCGATCCCCCAGCCCCACGCTCCCTTCTCCCACCAGAGCACGGCTGACCTGTAAATTTACGTAGCATTTCGGTGCATGTTTCTGCCACAGTTTCATCATCACACTTCTCCATAATCAAAGCCTCTTCTCCACAGATCCAGCCACTGAGGACGTGGCCGTACCTCTCAGGTGGGTACAGCACATCAAAGCTGCAGATCTTCTTGTACCACAGCTCCTCAGGATAAGTCAAGCTCTCGCTCTCCGCCTCGTCTTCCCAGACAAACTGGATGCTGTTGCATTCAGAGCTCCAGAAGGGCTCTTCAAACTCCAGGAAGATCTTGTCAGTGGTATTGATTCCCAGTTTCTCAATGGCCATCACCTTCTCCTCAGGCAGCCGGGGATGGAACAGGCTCTCGTGGCGCTTCTTCAAGACTCCCAGGGACACAGTCACAATGACGTGGTCAGCTGGGATGAACTCACAGTCCTCGCACTCTACGAAGACATTGGAGGCCTTGTCCTCCTCGGGGAGGTCACTGTTGTGGTCAGCCACCCTCTCAATCTCCTTGCTGACCGACTGGTTCCAGTGGATGCACTTGACCGGCTTGCGGAGCTGAATGACAGACTTGGGAATGGAGCGGGCCAGAATCTCCACGATTTTAATGAAACCACAAGGAATGACGTGATGAGCCCCGGGGATTTCGGTCCATTCCCCAAATTCACTCAGAGAGACTTCATCCATGCTGTGGGAGCTGCTCTCACAACTCTCTACCTAAGGAAAAGCAACACAAAAGCAACATTGCCACAAAGCAACTCCTTTAGCCACAGCACAGCTCCACAAGGGCACAGAGGAGCTGCACGAGATGAGAGTGCTGAATTCCACTCTGAAACCAGATTAGTTTTGCTAGTAAAGAAGTCCTTGGCCATAGGATCTGATAAAAATCAATCCTTAGCCTTTCTTGCAACCAGAGAAACCATACTGTCATGGCAAAGAGTTTGAGTTGCATCATCCAGAGTTCAGAAACCAGAGGGCTGGAGCCCCTCTGATCTGAAGACGTATTGAGATCTGGGGCTGTTCAGCCTGAAGAAGAGAAAGCACTGGCAAGACCTCCTGACACCTTTCAGTACCTAAAGGTGCTACAAAAGAGCTGGAGAGGGGCTTTGGACAAGGCCATGGAGTGACAGGAGAAAGAATTATGGCTTTAAATTGACGGTCATATCAAATTAGATATGAGGAACAAATTCTTCCTTTTGAAGGTGGTGAGGCCCTGGCACAGGGTGCCCAGAGAAGCTGTGGCTGCCCCACTTTGGAAGTGTTTTCAAAGCCAGGTTGGACATTGGGGCTCAGAGCAACCTGGTCTAGCTGAAGGTGTCCCTGCCCATGACAGGGAATGGAACTGGATGGTCTCTAAGATCCCTTCCAACCCAAACCAATCTGAGAATCTACAATTCCATGATGTCTTTGCTTCTACACAACTCTGGGTTAAAGTTCTGCTTTCTATCCTTTAAAACCCTCTGCAGTGGCCAGGGACCTGCTGCCTGGTGCTCCTACAGCAGAACCTGGAGCCACGTTCATCAGATGCTCATTCCAACACTAATAAATGTTCCCACAAGGAGCCACGAAAAACTTCTGGCAGCTATTTCTGCTGTCTGCAGCTTTCAGCACGCTGTCAAACAGTCAGCAATCAGCCAGCTAACAATCTGCCAGAGGTGAGAGGACTCAGCACAGGAGGAACTGAAGGAGACGGGAAAGGGAAATGCCAAGATGCGAGCCACGTGTGTTTGATGTGATTACCAAAGCTTTAGATCCATTAACCTGTCGGTTAATGTTTGTAGGAGTATTAAGCATAGCTGTAGCTCCCAACAATCCCTGGAACAAAGGCAGGATGTTTGGCCTGTTTTGTGATAAGCTTCTAATGATAATCCTGATGCATGGGACACCGTGATCTTAAAACCTTCAGATCGCCGGAGTCACAATTGCTCACACACTCTAATTCTCTAAGCATTTTAAGGAATATTACAATTCCTTGCCTCACCCTTTGACCTGTTTCCCAGGCCTTTCTACACTTTAGTGACTGTGCTTGGAAGCCTGACAATCCTAGACCAAGTGTCTCTGTGGAGCACCCTGGTGCAGGGCAGGAATCTCTGTGCTGGGACAAAGTGAACAAGTCAAGGTTGTACCAGCAGCTCCCACGGACAAACTGCAGGGACAAACAGGTGCCTTCCCTGTCCTGGTCACTGCCTGATGACTCCAGTGGGGACTGAGTGAAGACCCATCTTTGGACTGTGCTGGGGTCCATCCCACTCAAGTACTTCCAAGCCCTCCCCCAGGGTCACACAACACAAAACCTGTGGCACACAAGATCCTTATCCTGCCTGGATGCTCCAACAGGACACTCCTCATTATCAAGTTAAACACCAGTGGCTGTTTGATTCTTTCAGCCACGAAGGCAAAATGCCAGGGGGAAAAACAAGCAACTACCAAGACTCTAACCCAAGACAGGTTAATCCCCACTCTGTCATCTGATAGTCTTAAGTATGAGAAGCTTTGTTGTTCTCAGGTATTTGCATGAGAAGGGATTTGCAAGACTTGCAGAAACAGCTCTGACTGTGGCAGCCTGGAGCAAGCACAGGAGAAACCACCAGGAAATCCAGAGCTGTATCCAATGACTTAACCCTGTCTGCACGGTGCTTCACATGGGTAACACAATAAATAACTGAACTTTACATGGCAGCCGTGGAGACACCCTGTGATAAAAGGCTTTGGGTGAGGATGCTGAGGTATCAGGCTCAGGACACCAAGGTTCAAACCTCAGCTTTATCTCAAATCTCCTGTGAGACTCTTTAGGTCTTTATTCCTCTTTGGTTTAGCTTCCCACCTGAAAACAGTGAACACATGACAAAGTGCTGCTTCCCTCCCCTGCCTCATTTCAGAAGCTTTTAAGTCATTCTAATTGAAATAAAAATGACTGATACACTTTACTCATGGAGTGCTTGATGCAGCACTAAGTCCTCATCCCAAAGAGAACTCATTTAGCCAAGGCACCAAGGAGATAAAAAGAACTATAGAAGCCATTTGGAAAGCTGGTTTTATACAATCTATCTTAGATTTTATTACTTTGCCTTCAAAATGCTTTCTGGGGATTTCTTCAGCAAATTACTAGTACCAAAGTTACATTTCTTCTGCTCTCTGAGAGGCAAAAACACTCAGGCAGGATCAGGAGTGCAGGTGTAACTCACAAGGTAAGACATTACTAAAAGAACCTGACAACAGAGTAGCTTCAGGTGGTAAAAAAAAACTTAAATCACACCAGAAAATTTAACAAGGCCTAGGAAAGCCTCTTCTATTAAGACTGGGAGTTTAAGGTAAGAAAAAAAAAAAGTGAAGGTATTATTCCTTGCAGCCCACTGTCTGGATCTGCATCAGGAGGGAAAGTTGTCAACAGAAACACAAACTGCAAGAGAGCACAGAAAGCAATTTCCAGTGCTGGGCAGGGCTCAGCCAGGTGCCTGAGGTTCAGATTTTTTTGCCCCTAGTTTGAACAAAAACAAAACACCCCAGTGATGTGCACACATACCTTCAGGTACTGCTGGATCATGGCCAGTTTCAGCCTCTTGACGGCCTCCGTGTCATCCGGGTCGGCCTTGACGCGTTTGCGCACAACATCCCGTGTGAAAACGCCCACACTGTTCTGGCTCTCAGCATTGACTGGTTTACCTCGTTGGAAGAACTCCTGAGTCAGGTTATAGACCTGCCAGAGACAGGACACAAGGATGGGCCACGGGGTTCCCAGCAGGAATTGCTGGAACTGCAGGAACATGCTCCTTCACCTGTGCCAACCCTGCGCGTTCAGATCACCTCCTCCTCCCAGCTGAACCCACGTCCTTCCTCACATCTGACAAAAAGCACCAGCTCTTCTCCCACCTCTGTGTCTCAGGTGCAATCCAGCTTGCTCTAATCTGAAACCAGCCCTTCCACCCTCTCCATTATTTAGAACGAATCCATCAGAGTGGGTGAATTCAGTTTCACAGTTGTTTTTCTGTTGTCCCATGAAATCAGGAAGCAACAGACACTAAAAGAATTCTGTATGCACACACGTTTTACTTGGGCACAGGACAGGTAGAGATGCATGGGAAACAGTGACATCTCTAAGCAAAACCCCTTGAAACAAATCATTATTCTTTGAAGAAGATATTCCTGGTGTTTTTTAACCCAAGTATTCCACACAAGCTACTTAAAGGCAAGGGAACACCATCCACCTCAGCCCTCTGCTTGCAGCTGCCTGGAATAACTTGTATTTCCATCTACAATATTGCCTGCAACTGCATCATGGCTCTTCCTTTCTAAAAAAGAACCTCAAGAGGGATCTTTTAACACAGGAAAGCTTTCAAAAGATGCCTTTCAGAAATGCATCCCATTAATGACTTGTTTGTCCAGAATGTGTCCCCTTCCCATTCACATCATGCCACAGGGTGCACAATACTCTTACAAGCACAGAGGATCTCCCTGCCTGCGGAGTTTTTCCTGTCAAAGATGGTTTGAGTGCAGTTTATGATCATTTTTTGGAGACAGATGATTTGGGTATGTCAAGAACTTGAAGTCAACAGTAAATATCTGGTATAAAGCTGGTAAAACTGCAGCAGCCTTGCCTTCAAAAGCTCCTGGAACTTCACATTCCCTGCAAATAGGACTCATCTGCTATGGTTTATGTTCTTCCCACTCCAGTTTTCCCCACGAGCTTGATTTTATCTTGGGTTTTAGGAATAAAGTGAATTTAAGAAGGCAAAATAGAGGGAAGAAGAGGAAAGGGAGGAAGATAAACACATTTCAGTGGTAGGAGAGAGAAGAGGTCTGTGAGCCAATGGAAGAAGGTGAATTAGCAAGTAAGGTATGAGGAGGAAATTGAAGAAAATAAGTGAAACAATAAAAAAAAGAGGGGTAGAATAAACTATAAAAACAGAGGAGAAACAATCACAAGAAAAATGAGTGGGACTGGTGAAGACAGAAGAGAATTGCAGACACCGCCTGGGACACAGCCATTCCAAGGAGATTCTCAGACAAGAAAGATGGGGCCCAATACCCAGTATGAAACAAAAGCTTCCAGCAAAGGAAACTTTGGCAGTTCCAGCATCTCCTGGTTCTCAGGTCTGTGGATTTCTGAGGCCACAAGCACTTGCAGCAGGTCCAGGCTGCACAGACCTTGCGTCAGCACAATCAGCTCGGCTTTCATAAGCTGATTGAGCTCTGTAAGCAGATAACACACTCACAGGACAAGCAAAGCCCTGCTAAAACCCAGCCACCACTTGGCCCACAGGAGAAGTGAGCCTGGCTATGTTTTTGTTAACCATTCTATTCTTCACTGCCCCACAGGGAGGAGAGCAGGAAGGAACAAGTTCTCTGTGCTGTAACCATCAAGGAAAGTCTTTTCTGGAGGTGCCATCCCATTGATCAGACAGCAGGTCAGTTTAATCACATCAGGATTTCTTATTTCTCCTGTTATTTCCTTGCTTTTCAAGTTCAAGAAGCATTTGGACAACACCCTCAGACACAGGGTGTGATTTTGGGGGTTTTCCTGTGCAGGCCCAGGAGCTGAACTTGATGATCCTCCTAAGTCACTTCCAACTCAGGATATTCTATGATTCTTCTTCTATGGGAGTTCTAACTATCTGAGGAAGAACAGGAGGCAAAGATGTTGCAGGCTAGAAGCAAAAGGAGAAACAACTTCTGTTGCAGGTTCTACATTGAGAGATATATTGTCAGAATAAATTAATGAAAAAGATGCTCAAAACGTGTGTTTTAATGAACAAGAGCAGCAAACACATCGTGTATAAGAAGGTGTGCAAAAGCTTCACTAGGACACCTCATTTAAGGCAGATTTCCAATGAGGCAGGAACAGAATTGTGCTGTCTGGAGTTAGAATTATCCAGGCTTTCCTTCCCCAGGTGGGGAAAGCATTGTCATTCCTATGGGACCACCACTGGGGTCACTGGGAACAGGCACTTGCAGTATCTGAAAACCCATACTCCTGCCATCATTTCAGCATTTCAGCAGCAGGGTTCCTGAGAGAGCAGAAATGGGCTTTCCCTCAAAGATCCTGGGGAAAGGTAACAAGAATGACCTGAAAGATTCTGCTGATTTTCTAGTTAACCCTTCAAAATCTGCCTGCATCCAAACCAGAGCTCCATGTCCAGCAGCAAGGAGAGCTGCATCACAGACAGTCCAGACAACATTTGCTTTTCTATTATCACACACCTGATACAAGCAGGGAGCAAAACCAAAAGACAGACTGCATCAACTCCCATCTCTTACCACTGGCAATCTCACATCCCAGCAGGATGACCTAAACATTTCTCACTCTAAAGTTCCCCTGGGTTGGGACAGAATGAGTGGCCCTGGAAGTTTGTCTGAAAAAAACAAAAGAAGTAAAAGACAGAGAACATCTCAAGTAGCCATTCATTCTAAGCAGTTTTCCTTCCCTCATTCTGAAGGTTTATACACAATCCTCCAGTGAATTCATAGACTCATAGAATGGTTTGGGTTGGAAAGGACCTTTAAGCCCATCCAATCCCACCCCCTGCCATGGGCAGGGACACTTTCCATTAGCCCAGGTTGCTCCAAGCCCCATCCAACCTGGCCTTGGACACTTCCAGGGATCCAGGGACAGCCACAGCTTCTCTGGGCACCCTGTGCCAGGGCCTCACCACCCTCCCAGGGAACAATTCCTTCCCAATATCCCATCTAACCCTGCCCTCTGGCAGTGAGAAGCCATTCCCTGTGTCCCATCACTGCAACCCTCATCCCAAGTCCCTCTCCAGCTCTCTTGGAGACCCTTCCAGCACTGGAAGGTGCTGGAAGGTCTCCCTGGAACCTTCTCTTCTCCATGCTGAACAACCTCAACTCCCTGGGTCTGCAAGACAGAAGGGGTTGAAGTTAAGAAATTAAAATTAGTTAATTTAATGTCTATAGTCCTAAAACACCTTCACTTCAGCTTCCATCTTCTGTCTTCTTTCTGACCAGCTTTGGGGCATCCCACAACCAGGGTCTGTGCAGGGAACGTGGATTCCAGCAGGGATGTCCCCTCTGTTTCCTACAGGCTTCCTCTTCCACATGTTTATTTACTACCTACGTGCTCCTCCACCACAGGAAAAGGCAGTTTCTTAGGAAGAACAAAGCTAAATAAAGAAGTTTCTCTGCACTGAAGGAGGTCAGGAAAGCACATCCCCATCCACACTCCTTCCTGTCAGCGCCGGTGACGATGCCCAGCATTGTCTTTTTCTCATTTGGCTTAAAAACTGCTGTGATTTAATCCCTGTCCAGTAAAAAGCCCTGATGGAGACAGGGCTGTGCTGTTCCCAAGCCAGACATCTGTCAGTGCAATAGAGGCAGGGAGGGAACGGTGACTCTCGGTGGCCCCTTGGTCCTGCTTTCCATGATAACTGCAAGGCAAGGCACTGGAGCTTAATTGGGGATGGCAGGAAGCCCAGCACGGGGTAGGGATGGAAAACGCTGTCAGTCTTTGGCTACATCCCTCCCCCAGAAGCTGTTGCAGCACACAGGAGAAAGCTGATAGATAACAAAGCCATTAATTAGCTGTTTGTTAAAGGGAGGGTTCCTGGGAAGCAGCTCTTCAGGGACCACACCCCTACTGAAAAGCTAAAGTAAAAGCAGGCACTTTTCCTAAATCAGGCTGGTGATGGACTGTGATTCTTCAGCTGCATTTAACCTGTCCAGATCACCATTCCTTCCCACCTTTCACTAATACCTGGGAATAAGCTTTAAATGCCTCTCTGGAAAGGGAAATGAGGACTTATCAGGGACACAGGAACAACTCAGACATAAATTGTCCCTGTTCACGTTTTCTGAGGAGTTAAACACACACACACACAGACCCCACAGGTGCAGACATTATCCTCAGAGGTCCCACTCTAGTAATTTTCCTGAGAGTCAAGCAGATGTGGTATAAGCAAGAAAAGCCAAAATCCTCTCCCAGCCCCAGGATTCCCCCAATTATCCTAGAAGGCATGGAGAGCAAGGTGGGAAAATTACAAATACATGATGTGGGCATCATCACACCCTGGGGAACCTCGCTGTGTTGGTGCCTCTTTCCTTTTGGAGACTGACCAAACAGAGCGACAATGACCCTGAGCAGTGCCAACCCCACACAGCACACGGTCTGAGAAGGACAATCCTAAAAATCCTGCCCTGTCTCATGGTGCTTCCCTTGGCAGTGCGTGGTTGGGAATCCAGGTGGATGCTCTGCTGGACTGGAGACCTTCCTTGAAGGCATTGCTCTCCTTTCACGAGGAGAATTCAGGTCACCTTGGTCACAAGTGCATGACAGATCCTGACTGACCTCAGTGCAGGGCAACAGCCCCTCCTAAGGAACTTTCTGCTGGAGAAATGAAGAGCTGAGCAGTCTTCAAGCAGTCTGACTGCTCTGTTCCCTCGTAACCAAATAAAGGCTTCTGTGAGACATCCCCACAGTTATTAAAAATTCAGGCTACTGCAAACAAAAAAGCAGCAGAAGTTGTATTGAGGTAGAAGAAACCAGCCAAAAAATATTGGATAAGTGCCTGGAAAAAGCTTAAGGACTTTCCAGATGAATTAGTGAGGCAAAGCTCTGAAGGTACAGGGGTGCTTTGCCTTTCACTCCAGGAAAATTCAGCACAGAGAAACCCTGCCTTGCTAAAATCCAGTTTCAGAGACTCCACGTGTGCAGTGAAACTCAAGAGAGACCCTCTGCACTTCGAATTCCCTAGAATTTGGCATCCAGACAACAAGATAACCGGCTAGAGAGACCCAGATGGAGAAGCAGAGCAGAGGGCACAGGCTGGAGCCCCAGCAGCAGCTGCAGGGAAAGCCAGGCAGGGTGTGAGTGCGTGGGCAGCTGGCTGTGCACGGAGGGCAGGCCTTTGGAATGGTGACAAATTTAGCCCTGCTCATTCAGGAATACATTTTCCACTGTTCATGCCAGTCCTACATCCCTGACTAAGCTTTGCATCCATCATGAGTTGCTGGCTGTTTTGTAGGGGGGTCTTTCTTTCCAACTCAGGACAGGGTGTGTCAGCCTTTGCTATCTCAGCCTCCTCTGAAGGGATGAGACGACATGATGGTGGGATTGCTAACAAAAACCTGAGGAAGGCCTGGGAGCTCCTATGAGACAAGGGAAGACCCTGACCTCAAGATTTAGTGATCTGTAAGATGACTTTTCATCCTAGACAACTTCAAGATGCTTTAACAAAACCAGTCATCAAACCCTTCTCCTAAAAAAAAAAAACCACAGAGATGCAGAACTGAAAATTCCTGCTGTTGCTCCCCAGCACCCATTTCACCACTAGTTAAAGCAACAGAACTTTAGCCAAAAAAAAAAAAGATGAAATAAACTCTAATGAACATGCAAAAATCCCCCACAGAATCATAGAATGGTTTGGGTTGGAAGGGACATTGAGGATTGTATTGTTCCAACCCACCTGCCATGGGCAGGGACATCTTCCATCAGACCAAATTCATCCAAGCCCCATCCAACCTCGACTTCGACACTTCCAGGGATCCAGAGGCAGCCACAGCTTCTCTGGGCAGCCTGTGCCAGGGTCTCACCACTCACAGTAATGCTGGGGAAGTGGGGGACACCACAAAACACAAACCAGAAACGCCCCTGGCAGACTCAGCATGTGTAGAACACCCTCTGCACTTTATGCCAGAGGAAAATGTCCCTAAAGCCACACACCTGCTGCACATGCTCCTGGCTGCCCTCCCTCCAGTGCACTTGCATTTCCTACAGCCATTTTAGCTGGGTATTTTTATGAGATCACATAGCTTGCCTGAATTCCCACCTTTCCTAGGCAGAGCAGGGAATAAACCACAGCCAAATGTCTTAAATCAGCACAGATCCTCCAGCCTGGCACCTTAAGGAGGCTGGGACAAGCAGCTCAACAAAACCATGAGCGGCTCCTGCAAGAAATTCCAGCAGGCTTCGGAGGAAGGCAGAGAAAGCCCCTCCCAGCAAGAGCAATTAAGGGGCTGGCTGATGTCCCCTGCTTGGCTCCAGCTGTCCCTTACATATTTTTTATCGCCACGAGTGGCTGCAGACATTTTTACAGGCCATAAATGTGAAAGCCTTTTCTGTCTCCTAGTGATAAAGATATCCTGTGGCAATGATAAGCTAATTAGGTGTTGTGTAAAGAAGATTAACTTTTAATGTGCTGTTCTCTCATGTCACTGGCTGCCCCTTTCTCTCCCCTTTAAAAGAAAGGGTAGATTTACCAAATTAATCATTTCTAAAACACTGGTACCTTGTTATAGCCTTTATCTTACCGGGTTTATCTCAAAGCTAAGTGGCTCTCATCTTTGTATTCCCTTCTCATTTTGGAGTCTGCCCTCCCTTTGTTGGAGATTTTCCTATCATCTTCCAGACAGGATGATCACCAAGCCCTGCATGCACTTTGGCAGTGTTCCATTTACATAAATAATGCTGCTCACTGCAGTATTTTCATTTACTCTTTCTAGCCCCAGTTGCTGTTAATCTTCCTCCACACACATCTCACCTGTCTTTTTTCCTTCCTGGAAAAATTCTCATTTGTTTTTTAATCCAGTAATGTGAAAAACTGTTCTGATGAATTATATCCACCTGCATTTGTCCAAGACATTGTCCACAGGTTGACAAATCCTTCCCACAACGAGATTTCTTTGAAATTCCTACTACTCCTCTCCAAAATTGAAATGATTTTGTGCCATCCCATTACCCGTTCCAGTTCAGAAACACAGGACAGTGCCAAAAATATTTTCAAACGAAAAAAATCCCCTGTTCTGCTCCCCACCCAATTCTTGATAATTCTTTACAGGCTACAGTGACTTTTCTATGCTGCCAGACATATTTTTAAACAAAGCATGCAAGAGTAACCTGAATCTAGTAAGTGTTCAGCCAAGAGTCAAATACTGAAGTTTGCTGTCAGATGAAAATCTGAAGGTTTTAGGCACAGCTACAGCCTGATGAAAATACTCATGTTTTGTTCCATTTTCTGCAATCCACTGAGAGATCACATTACCTGGAAGACCAGACAGTCCGCACTGACCCCTCTAAATGTACTTCACAAGCAACATTAAAAAAATGTGGGGAATAATTATAATTAACTTTGGCAAGCAAAAAAGTTAAAATAACCTTCAACTGAAGCTCATGCTGGTCTGAATGTCCCAGAAAAGATGTTCTTTCCCTTCTGATGCAAAAAAACCTTACAATTCCTGCACACTGCACTGACTTTGGCACACCACACAGCATTTATTAGTATTTATAACCAATAAAGAGTCACAGAGATACCATATTTAGCTGGTTGTTTCTAAGGTTTTGCCTTCTACTTTGTTTAGCAATTTGATCCCTCCACTACTCTTAATTAAGTAGCAACTTTCTCCAGCAAGTTACTCATCTCCCCAGAAATAGTTGCTGGAAGTGATTAAATGGATGAGAAACATGGAAATATTGTTATTCCTCACCACAGAGTTAATCCCACATCAGGGATAAACGGGGTGCAGTGAAGCAGACGAGAGGAAAACCTAGAGGTGATTTTTTTTTTCCAAAAGAAATTAAAGACATCGCCGTTTTTCTACCTTTGTCCTGGAATGTTCTCACTGCCAAAGAACAGTAAGTTCAGTGTTCCAGGCAAATCTACCACCTGACAAAGCAGCTGCACACCAACCTCGTTGTATAAATCACTGAATTCTTCAACCACATCTTTCGGGATCCTCTGCCCGCTGTTGGTGAGGTGATAAGCCACCCCATTCTTGGAGTAAAGACTGATCCGCCCAACGCTCCTCTCGCTGTCTGTGGTCTCTTCGAGCAAACCATTGTCTTCTGCTAGATGATAGACTGGGTTGCCATGTGAACCATGAATCCACGTAGCTCCCAATTCAAAAGTGGCATGCCCTGCAGGAGAGGAAGCCAAGCAAACTGGTTAGGGAAAACTGTTTTCCTGAAAGCTTCTCACTCAACCCTGAGTAAAATGTGCAAAAGCAGAATTGCCCAAGGACAACAGGTTTGAACATCCCTCAAGGGAGTTTTCTCTGTTAGAGACAATGCCAGCATTCTTCAAACCGGTCCTTTGGGATACAGGTTTGGGTATTGCCAGAAGGATGGGATGTTGCAATAAAGATCCACCACAGTGACACACCTCTGATACTTAAGGAGAAATTCAGCCCTTCTCAGTTCACCATGGTTGTTGCCAGCAGGGAGATGTAGGAAAATGTGGATTGCAACATCAGCCAGAATACTGAACCCTGTCCTGTGACTAAAAATGGTTGTTATTCACAAATACATTTCAGATTAACTGCAATAAAAAATGCATTTCCATTTCCCAAACGAGTAAATAGGTTGTATTTTATTATTTATGCCTTTGGAGATTTATATTTCAGGTTCTTTAAAAACAGGCACTTTCAGGCTAAACAACTAAATCATTTTGTTTTCATCACCTGTACTCTCTCCTCGAAAAAAACAAAGAGTTTGGTCAGCCCCACTCTCCCCATCCCTTACAACTATCAGGATTTGCACCAGGGCTTTGTCCCCCCAAATCCAGCACTGCCAGACTGGGCTGAGAGCACAGGGGGATGCTCAGCAGCTGAAAGCACGCGCTAAAAATAAGCTTAGGTCATGTCTTCCCCCCATATTTTGACAGATTCTCAGAAGGCCAAAGCTGGCTTAAAGTCTGACAGAGCTGGACATCGAAGCAGTGTGGGATGCCTGATTAAACAGAGTAGTTAATAGGATCCTGCCTGATGAAGAAAGGATGGTGCAGTTCCCAGCTATCATTTGCTGTTTAACATGTAAATGTATGCTCAGACAGACAGGCACTGCAGCACTGAGCTGTGCTGCAGTCAGGTTTAAAGGGTGAAAGCTCCAAGAAATGCTGTTCCCTGGCTGAGCCCCTGCCTCTGAGGGAAGCTCCATGGATCTCATTTTCCAAGCAGCCCCTTTGTCAGTGAGAACTGTGCTGACTGCCCTTCAAACCCTGCAATAAAGCACGAGGTTTCTACACCACAGCACTGCTTCAGAGAGCAGCACCAACACACAGACCTGAATACTTCAGGTGCCACCAACTCCATCACATCCCAGAGCACCCAGCCAGGTGGGAATGACTGAACACTGGCAGCCAAAGGCAGAGAGCTCATCAATACTGCAAGTGGCAGTCCCCTGGTTAATGCAATCCTCCTGCAACTCAGCCCATGCCCAGCAGCAGCAGGAATGCTGCCTCCTGCTCTAGGGCAGGAGCTTGGTCTCTGCTGCACAGCAATCCTGCTGGAGACACCCATCTTTGAAAGAAAACAATCTGCCAGCAGGTCCTGCTGCTGCCTTAGTGGCTTGGTGACAGTGGTGATGTGTTCCAACTTTTCCTGTTCAGCTGTGTGGAACATAATCCAATACCAACAAATTAAAAGCTAATTACTGCCTGTAATATTCATGCTCACTATCAACACTACCAAACAGATAAGCCAGGTCTTACCAGGTGTAAGTTAAATGATTAATTATTTAGAAGTGTAAAATTAAATAAAATTATTTTAAATAGAGACAGCCAATTTACTTTGAGGGCCTTAAAGGATTTTAGATTCAATATTAATCTACTTGGAATGAATCATGCCAAACAAAAAAAAAAACAAAAAAAAACCAGAGAAACACACAGACTGTGCATCAAGCCTCCCGGATACGGATGGCAATTTTCACATTTCCCTTTGCAGCCCTGGTCATTTCTTGGGTATCCTGTTGTGAAATAGCTGCAGTGGACACAGACGTTATAAGTCATGTGTAGGAAACACACAATGCACAAACACACAAACCCTCTGCCTCACCTGTGCTAGAATCAAACTTCTGAATTTCCAGATTACTCCCCGGGGCTGAGAAACAACAGCCTGTGCACTTGAAGGAAAATACTGTCCCCTATAAGACGTGGCTCAGTGAGGGGGAAGGATTCAGATGTAATCCTGAGAAGGTGCCACAATGCCACAGAATGGTTTGGGGTTTGGAAGGGACCTTAAAGATCATCTCATTCCCACTCCTTGCCATTGGCAGGGACACCTTTCACTGTCCCAGGCTGCTCCAAGCCCTGTCCAGCCTGGCCTTGGACACTTCCAGAGATCCAGGGGCAGCCACAGCTTCTCTGGGCACCCTGTGCCAGGGCCTCTCCACCCTCACAGGGAAGAATTTCTTCCTAATTAGTAGCTCTGCTGAAATTTAAAACACATCTTTAGTCAAGTGTGTGGACAGGGGAGAAGCCAGAGCCAGAGCACAGATCCACCTTGGCAGAGAACTGCAGCCCACACCCACACAGGGCAACCTTGAGAGCATGAAGAAGATAAGAAAAGACAGTTTGTAGTTTAAAAAAATTACTAAAAGACTAAGACTTTGGATGCCAGCCTCTGCTCTGCAACTAACAGTTACATCTACAAACTCTGAGAATACCTCCAGACTGAAACACCTCCTCTTGTCTCCAGTTAATTAAGAGGTGTTAATGAGGAGGAGGTGGATTCCCAGCAAAGGCAAAGATGTGAGTTACTGGTAAAGGTGGGCAAAGATAAGAGAATCAGTCTCAGTACTAAAACACCACAACTATTTCACAGGTGCACTAGGAGAATGATCTGTTGCTCCCCAAAGATTTCAGCTCTTTCACACTTCCCTCCTCTCAGGGGCATGATGCAGGATATTTTTAATACAGCAGATTGTGAGTAAAGGACACACTTCCCATCCTAACCTCTATGCCAAGTCTCAGCAGAATGTAAAGTGCCCTACTCAAACCCCTGGAGATTAGATTTTTCCGACTGTATTTCCATTGGTTTCCCTTCTGCAAGTTCACAGGAGGCTGCTGTTTATTTACTGTGGTGAGCTTATCGAGTAAAACACAGTAAGTAACGTAAGCACCTAAGAAATAAAAAGAAAGCAGAGCAGCAAGAGGACAAAGGTAACATACAGAGTGGGATCAGAAACAGAATTAGTTAATTGAAATCAGGAAAACAATTCAGGAAAAGCTGAGAGCTTTATGCCTCCTGCAGAGAAGAGACAGGCAATGTCCTTCTGGATACCAGGAAAAGCTTCAGTGACTGCTGTGCTGCGAAGGACAATGTTTGTTCCAGGAGTTTTGCCTGTAGAGATTTTTAAATTGATGTGGCATGCAAATATCCAGACTCTGCACCTTTATTACACACAAAGAAAGGAGGCTGCAGAGGTAGGAAAGCTGGAAATCAAGATAAAGGGATACACTGAAGATGTTTTTCCAGCAGCCTGATTCCCAGTGGGTAGTGCCCTACGCAGTAAATTAGTTCTAGGGAAATGAATGGGGCTGTTTGTGAAGCAGAACAGCTCGGGGTTTCCCCTTTCCAAGGGCTCTAAGCCCTGAGAAACAACCCTTCAACAGCCTGGAGATTTACTGGCTGCTCCTGGGAAAGAGTCAAGCTGGAAAACCTGGGTGGAAACAATCTGCATACAGTTACTCAATCACAGACCTGTTACACAGAGCCCTTCCTGCGCAAAAGAAAACAATCACCCCAATCTTTCACTTCATGGAAACACAGGTTTGGACCAGCCCTGGGTCAGAACTGGGGCATGAGACAGAACCACTCACTCACCCCAAGAGGCGCCCAAGGATTTCAATGTTTACAATCCCAACACCACCACACCTCACACCATTCCGCACACAAGCAAAACCTCCCAAATTTGCCCTGGTGGCCAGGCAGGTGCCACCAGCAGCCCTCTGCAGGGGCTGTCTCACCGAGCTGGACGCTCTGCACGCGGCCCCCGATGCGGTCGGTCGCCTCGAGGACTGTTACATCCGTGAATCCGCTTTCCAGGAGCGCCTTGGCTGCCGACAGGCCCGCGAGCCCAGCACCGATCACGACTATTCGAGGCTGTCGCTTTCTCCGTAGGCCACTACTAAGAGGATCATCCGTGCTGTCTGCAGATATTTCACAACTTTGCATGCCGTCCAAGCTCTCTTTCTAAGGAACCTGTGGGAGGAAGCAGGCAGGTGTGTTCAGGGAGCTCAGATCCAGCTTACCCTCTGCAGTTAAAAGGATCAAAAATTAAGAAGTCCAGTGAATCGGACCCAGCCTTCAACATGGGATGCACAGAAAGGATAACTGAGGTCAAGCTGGGATGCAAAACAACTTTTTAGCCTGGAGCACCAAGAACTCCAGAAATCTCCACCCTTTCATGCCATGTAGACTATTTCCAAACAAGTCAAAGGACTTTCAAACTCCCATCTTTTTATATAACCTCCAAAAGTGGTAATTTTGTGGTGAAGACTTTTAAAAGAAAGAGAACCACGTCCCCAGCGCTGACAAGCTCCACAGCCCAGCAGTGAAGCTCCACTTTGCCACTGTGGCAACCACAAAGCCTGAATTCAGATCCTCTAAGTAGTGGGGGGAGGTAAGGAGGATTTAGCTCAAAGCAAGGAGATCAGATCTCAAACCAGCCATTACAGAAATGGGACAGACAGGAAAATGTTTCAAGGGATCAAAGTCAACAAGGGCCAGCCTAAAATTTCACAAAATGCAGCCCCTGGAGCCAACACTGTCCTGCCACATCAGGGTCAGCCTCAGGCTTAGATGAGGAGAGGTTCAAACCCACACCAGTCCTGACTAGTCCAAACCTACCCAAATCTCCACCTACCAACATATCCAACTGCTCCTCCAACCAGGACTATGTTTTCCTTTGCAAACTCCTAGAAGACACCCACCTTTTTACTGCTATCTACCCTTATTTCTCAGGTCCCATCACATCATTTCAGTGGGTGGGACCATGGCCTGAGCCCATAGTTAAGGTTTGACCAGGGATGACCAGTGCAGGATGTCTTTATTCACAAAAGCCAGTGTGTACTTAACTGGTTCTGGGTGGTTCACACCTGTCCTCAGGAGCACAAAGAACAGGGTGCAGAGATTCCCACCCCTCCAGACCTGAGCTGACTTGAGTCCCAACTTGCAAAGCATAAACACACAGCCCAGGATTTATCAGCCCTGGAATCAGCTGATGCCCAGTGATTTGGATAAAACACGCACACAATTCCTTGCCTCCCCCTCCTCCCTCCCCAAACACAGAGATATCCAAGGAGCTTGTAGTGTGCTGCCTCTACCTGTTGCCAAGCTGCTGGATATCCACTCTGAGTTCTTCCTCAATTCTCCCAACATTTGGCCACTGAAAAAGATTCCCACTCCTCTCTTCCATCACCAGAAGGGTCGACTTAAAACACTGCTGGCCTACTGCAGTATACAATCACAGGAACTAATGAAGCACAACAGCAGTTTCATTTGGAGAGTCCCTTTTTCTCCAGGATTGTATAAAATTTATGTATGTTGACCAAGCAATATCCACTCTCTGTAAAGGAGCTGACACCAGACTGCAGATGGCAGGGATTTAGGCAGTGGTATGAAGAGGAGAGTGGTCCCACTGGAGCTCTGACAATTCTTTTGAAAATGTCTGGTTTCAAGTGAAACAGCTTCAGCTCAATCCACCCTTTTGTGGACTCACCTGCAAGAGGGATTTGCACAGTGTGTGCAAACTCTGATTCTGCCACTGCAGCTTGTCCCAACTGGCCGTGCATCAGCTCCAACTGCCACTGCAGCAGCCTCCAACGGCCACAGCCCAACAGAAGAAGGTAGATCACAGAATTCTGATGGATGGGACCTTCCAGCTCATGCCATTCCCATCTCCTGCCATGGGCAGGGACACCTTCCACTAGCCAGGCTGCTCCAAGCCCTGTCCAACCTGGCCCTAAACACTTCCAGGGATCCAGGGGCAGCCACAGCTTCTCTGGGCACCCTGTGCCAGGGCCTCACCACCCTCAAGGTAAGACCTGCATCCTAACATCCAATCTAAAGCTCTCTTTAGTTTAAAACTATTCCCTCCTTGTTCTATCACTGTCTGTGTAAAAAGTTGCTCTCTTTCTTTTTTGTAAGTCCCCTTTAGGCATTGCAAGGGACTCTGAGCTCTCCCTGGAGCCTTCTCTTGCCCAGGTGAACATTCCCAGCTCTCCCAGCCTGGCTCCAGAGCAGAGGGGCTCCAGCCCTTGGAGCATCCCCATGGCCTCCTCTGGATCCACTCCAGCAGCTTCATACCTCTCAGATGTTGGGGGTCCCAGCACTGCAGGTGGGGTCTCACTAGGGCAGAACAGAAGGGGAGAATTCCCTCCCACAGACATTCCACAACCCTCTCTCATTCTCCTGATAACACTTTAATCCACATATTTTCATTGCCACAGAAAATGAACATCTTTTCTGCCATCTACATCCAGTAGAAATTGAAGGTGTTCAGCTCAGTTATTTAAGCACAGCTTTCCTAACCCTGGCTTTGGCAAGCTCCTGTGAATTCTTCACATGAAAGCTCCAAGAAAATGTTTTTCCTCCTGTTTCAGCATTTTAATACTGGATTAGGGGACCTGTCTAGACAGATGAGAAAGTAACAGGGTATTTCATGTGTACAGAACCCTGATTTGGAATCCACCCTTAATTAGCCAACAACCTGTACCATATGATCAGCAGGGAAAGGCAGTTAAAATCCAGCAAAAGCTTGAGCTTTCCAATCAGGATCCACATTCCACAGTGGAATGAACAGGTGATATAAATATAGGAAGCCCCCACTACACTTTATTTCAGTATCAATTATTCCCTCTGGTAGGCTCATGAGTGAGACAAGCACAGAAAACAGAATCACAGAATCACAAGGTTGGAAGAAATCTTCAAGATCATTGGGTCCAACCCATGCTCCAACACCTCAACTAAACCACGGCACCAAGTGCCACATCCAGTCTTTTTTTAAACACATCCAGGGATAGTGACTCTACCACCTCCCCAGGCAGATGATTCCAGCATTTGATCACTCTTTCTGTAAAAAACTTTTTCCTAACATCCAACCTGTATTTCCCTTGGCACAGCTTAAGACTGTGTCCTCTCCTTCTGTTGCTCATTTTGTGCAGTGCTCTCCCTTCAGGACTTGCCAAGCCACCAGTCAGGGCTCGAGCCAGTGGGTATCATCAGGTTCTCTGACACAAAGACAGTTTGGCTTTTAACTTCCTCTTGATTGCCAAAAAGAGTTGTTTCTTTTTTATTTTGTTTCTTTTCTCTTTTAATCACAGGGTAAGAAGTGTGTTGGCTGTTGCACTGTGAATCTCTCTCAAACTGTACTTTTACTTCGTGTCCATCTAAGAGCAAGGGTAGCACTAAATCACAGCTCCACTCAAAGTAAAATTTCCCTGCTTTGTCTTCTTACAGCGTTCCTGTGAGACAGCCAACAGGCACTGGTTACCCTCAACAAGAAAATATCCAAATACACATCTTCCTTTTGTCTTAAACATACAGCTTCCGTCCTCTTAGCTCTTGTGCTTTTAAGTGCCTCATTCAGAATATTTTAATCACTTCTACTTCCAGACTAGCCCCCTTTTCTCAGTCTCTATCACCATTCTGTCCCTGACTCCTTAGGAGAAATTACCCTCCATTCATCTCCTCTCACTCCTGTCCATTTCCTTCATTCAAAAAAACCCCAAATCCTGAACATAACTGCTGTTTTCCAGCAGATAAATCTTTGCAAAAATATATCTTCTAAGATGGGCATCATTCTACCAAGCCAGAATCATGGGTTTCCATTCCTGGCATCTGTACCCACTACAAGTTCAGTGGGGTGACAACTTCATGATTTTTTTTCCCCCATTATTTTGCCAGCAAAACCTTGCAGGTCACAAGGAAGAAGCCAGAGAATTAAGGCAGTTTACAACTGCCCTCCTTACTACAACAATACTCTCCGACCAATTCTTCCAAGACCCTTCAGAAAAAAGTTGCTAAGGCTCCAACTATTTAAAAATAGAAGACCAAAATAAACAAAAGCATTTCTCAAGGAAATCTGCTATTCTTAGCTCACCCAACTACTCCTGTGGCAGTATTGTTATAGCTCTGGTGACACAAAGACTTGGGCAAGGCAGTGCTCTGAAAACAAGGCTCGAAGGCTTGGCTGGAGGTTGGTTGGGATTTGGGGGTTTGTTTGAGGTTTGTTTGGGGTTTTCCACCAGGACTGGTTAATCTTTAAAAAGTGATCTTTGTTCAGACTCTGTATCACACAGCAAGTTATCATTTACCCATGGGCTGGGACTGCTGGCATTCCCAGACCAAATTCATGGTCATCCCAGTGGGACCCATCTCACCCCTGTCATTATTTCAGGTGTTCAGCTTGCATTTGCTGCCCACAGCCTTTCAGGGCATGGAGAGGAGGAGCAGTCCATCCTGCTGACCTCTGGCATTCCTGTCTCTGGATGGCCAAGCTGAAAGGGAGCTTACAGACAGTTTAAAACACTCAACGGACCTTTCTGAGTGCCTCTTAAATTGTGTTGAATCGACAGCCTTCCCATTAACAAGTGTAACAGCCAGTCTGGAGGGTGAGAAATGCATCATCAACACAAATAAATTCCCTGCTGACTGCACACACCAGCAGAAAAATTTACCAGAACCACTTTATTCCCTGTAGGTTTTTATTTGATGAGAATTAAGCATCATCCCCAATCAGAAAGCTAAGCAACGATATTGCATTTGTTTGAAAGGAACTTGGATAAAAGCAACAAGAGTCAGCTGAAAGACTAAATGGAAGCACAAGAAATAAACACACTACTATTTCCTCATTATTTTAAGTGCAGCTATTCAAAATACTATCAACACATGAAGGGGCACTGCACACACATGTGTTTATAAAACAGGTTTGTCATCACAGCCTGAAAGTGTTTACAGAGAAAATCTGACACCAAATTAATTCAATCCAACCAGAGACAAAGTGAGATTGAGAAACCAAGAGCAGAAGCTAGAAAAAAAATCACAACAAAAATAAAATATCTAATTTTAACAATGACACTGATCAGCTGTTGAAATACTTTTCTCTAAAGACAGAGAGGATATTGGTTGAAGCTTTCAACTCAGGATCCGATCTGTCATAATCATTTACACTCCAGTCCCAGCAGAAGACTGGGCTGTAGTGCTGGGAATTATCCTGCCAATTCAATGGAGATGGCTAGGTTTGAATTGCAAAACAAAATTTTGTGGCCTTTGCACCTCAGGAATCTACCATGATGAAAACAGTAAAAAAAGAAAAAAATAATACCAGTAAAATTTTTAATCCAGAGTTTCAAAAGCCTTTTTTAAATAGATGTAATAACTTCTATTATTTCATCAGCTACAAAAGGAAAAGTGCTTATCTAAAAGCACTGGTAGCTGAGCCCAAAGGCAAAAGCTCCGTGACAGAAACAGAAAGGTGACTTATTCAGCAGATGTAAAGACACTGCAGTTGTTAGGCCATTAACTCATTACACAGCCTAGCACTACTTGTACTGAGCATGGCTGTAGTGAGTAACCCTCACCTAAGTAACTGCAATAAAAAAATTTCCAGTCATCATCACTAATGCACCTTTTTCCCTAAGCTGAGGGAGAAATGCTTGGAAGGATTACTCTGGCTGGAGCAATTTTATCTCCTTTAACACCTTTGCAGACTCAGCTGTTCCCTGAGCACAGGTCAGGACAGATCATATCTCTGAGCAGATACAGAACTGAAGTGGAAGAGATTTCTGGGCTGGCTCCAGCACTGCCTGTCAGTGCCTCCCGCTGCTGTGAGCTGTGGTTCCCCACAGCTCCTGGCACAACCAACAAGCATTTTGTAACTTCTCCCTCCTTCCCCTTTTCATCAGTCTTCTCAGACACAAGCACATTAATCTTTACTGCCTGTTATTTCAAGATGCTCTTTCCAAGCTCTCTGTGCTGCAAACATGTCAAACTGGAAGATGTCTCTTTTTCCCTTCTCCCTCCTTTTCCACCCAGCAGGATGTATGCTGAACTCACAACCCTTTTCAAAATCACCATTTACACCCTTTCAGGAGTGTTATTAATTGATCCCGAGTCAGTCACACACAGGGGGTGACACCAGCCTGCTGTTCCAAGCTGCCTTTGTACAGGAGTTGTGCACACACCAGCCTGGGCCAGCTGCATCTGCAGCTCCACAGGAGCTTTACTGCACTGGAAGCAGACACACCTCATTCACTCAGCTACCTGCAGAGCTGCAGGAGCAGGGTGATGGTCCACAGCCTTTTCTGTTCATTCCAGAGCTCTTCCCAAGCTCATAAACCTGTGTCACTGACAGTACAGCACCACTGGGACCAAGGTTAACTCGTGTGACACCTGCACATGCTGGCAGCTCACCTCCAGCTGCTGGGCTAAAACCACCTACAGAGTGGCACTTCCTCCTCAGCTTCGTGCTCAGGCTTTATCCAAGCCAGGATTTTAGTGTGAACAGGTTTGCCAGGTGGATGCAGCAGTTGGAACAAAGCACTTGGCCCCAGCCCAGTCCTACTCCCCTCTTCTGCCAGCAGCTGCCAGGTGTGGGCAGAGACCTGTTCTGACAGCTCACAGCAACTGAAGTGCAGGTCAGAAAGGCTCTGCTCCAACCTGCTGCTCCAAGTAGGACCATCACCAGCATGGTCTCCTTGAACACAGTGTTTTCCAATACTTGAAATAAAGGAGACAGATGCAAAATCCCTGCTTTTCCTATCAGTGAGACTTCATCCTCCTCATTACCTCTTCCTGCCTGGCCAGAGCAAAGAGCCTTACAGGGACTCGTGAGCCTGAGTGAGCAATCCTGCCTGGTCTCAAGGAGGTTTTGAGTGGAACATCTCCATCATCTCTGCAGCACCCTCTCCACTGCATCCCACACCATTTATCCTGCATGCCTCATCTCTGCCCACCAGCCCTCATGATGTAAAGATGACCACACTCATCTTTCTCACCACGGTGGTGCAAGGAACCCAGACTCACAAAAACAAGCCAGCACTCCTGTGCCAACAAGCAACTCGTGTCCTGCCTTGTATTTCCACAGGCAGAACCTGAAATGGTTTGATTTCCAGAGAGTTGCTGGAATTTATAGGGGTGGCTGTGAGAGAAAAACAAGTTGAAATTGAAGATAAATGCTACCACATCCACTACAATTTATCCCTGTAAAAGCCTACGCCATCAAACATGGCTCAAGGCACTGAAATTGCTGATCTTACACCAGCATCTACCAGCTCCATTTACAAATTACTGACCCACCCCAAAGACTGACACACAGGGAGTGCAGGCTGGATCAGACATCAAGGAAGGAAAGGCACTAATGACACACCATGTGTACTCTTGGACAGCAGCGTGCCAAAATGCTTCCCGTTCTTCCCACACACCAAACCTGCAGCTCGCTCCCAAACCTCCTCAGCACTGGTTTTCCAATGCAACAGGGACTTTCAGGCTGGCTCTGTGCTCTTCTTCCTCTGGACACATCCCAAAAGAGACAGGGAAATACAGCATTAACCCTTGCCTGTCCAAACTCAGGTCTCCTTTACTGTGACAAGGTGACCTTACCAAGCCTTAACCTCATTTACCCCCTCACTTCCCTGTCTCTCCACTCTTCTCAGGAGAGACAGGAAAGGGGCCATATTAAATTGTCTCCTCTTCCCAAACTGAGAGGAAGCTGCACTTCTTCAGTGCACACAAAACAAACAACAGATAACAAAAAACAAATTAACAAACTCTGTAAACTACTCCAAAAGTTATGAAAGAGAAGAAGCCCAAAGCTGGTGGATATTAAAGCCGACCTTATGCAGAATACAGGCTCCCACCACAGCACCACTACGTGGTCCTGCACTGCTGGCCCACAAAGTGAAGCAGAAACGTTTGAGTTCTTCAGCAACAACAAAATAAATTGTTCAGAGAAACGGTATTTTTTTACAAGTATGATCCAGGACAGCCATCCCCTCTGCCTCTTTCCACAGCACCATCATCCAGGAAAAACACAGAGGGGAGGCAGAGAATAAACCACAGTACCCAGAGAACCGCTTAGGCTGGAAAAGACCCTTAACCATGACATTTGACATTTTATAATTAACTCTCAGTCAACAAAGATGGTGGAAAAAGTTCCAGAATAACATTCCCTGCTACTTTGGAGGCTCCAGGCACCTCCTTTGCCACTTGATTTTTCCAGCAACACATTGAGTGGTCCCCAGAAACACTCGCCCCAATAAACCTCCTCCACCCTCCAAAATCACCAGCTGGGAAAATCTCTGCACTTTTGAAGGTCTGAAGGAGATTAAAACAAAACAAAACAAACAAACAAAAAAAAGGGTCACTGGATGGTGCTTTTGATCAGGAAACCACTGCACATTTTTACCACTGTGATCCAACTTGTTTTAATGCCTGCAAATATCCCTTGAGTCAAATGAACTTGTTCAAAGTTGATTCACACCAAGGCTACTTTTTAAATTGGGTAGTTGTTGACAAGTAAAATATATTTAACAAGCCCCAAGCGTCTTGGCATGCAGTATAAAGACTTCCTATTATGAGCTGGGTTGTTTTTTTTTTTAAAGGGAACATATGGGCAGAGCAGGTTGTCTGCCACAGGGCACTTCCATACAGTGCTTGGCACTGACAGAACTGCACGGATATCCAAAAAATAAACCAAGGAACGTCACGCCAAGAACACAGGGGATGAATCACACCATTTAAAACCCTCTGATAAAATGCACCATTATGTGTTTTTCAAGTCCTCCTCATCTGAGGGAAAAGAAATTAAAATAATGGTGTTCCTCTGGCTGAAGGGTACCGTGAGAACGTGGCAGGCTCTGCCAGCTCTGAGGGGCTGGGATGGGAGCTGCTACCTGGAACACACCTTGGTGAGTGGGGCAGCATTTTGATTTACAGTGTGGGGATAAAATGAAGGACTAAAAGATTCTCTCCACCATCACAAACTCCCACTGGAAGCAGTCATCATCCCCAAGTGATTCCCAGAGAAATGGGCTGAGAATGTAGTCTGGGCTATGGAGCTTCTCCTGCCCCTGCATGCAGCAAGATCAGAACGGTAACGCTGTGGTTCACGTGCCTGAGGCTACAGTATTGCACAGCTAAAAGGAGTTCCACAGCAGTGACAAAAAGAACAGCTTTGGCATGTTCCTTGGGCAACAGAGGAGCAAATCCAGTAAATCTACTGCTCTACAAATCCCCTGCAGACAGAACACAGAACAAGCACGTGCTGCAACTGGCACATCAGCATCCCCTTGTTTTGGTAGGTTGCAGACAGGTACAAGGTCCCACCTACCCAGAAGGCATCCCACAATATCTACCCATCACAGAGACAGCTGTTACTGCCACAACACTCTCCTGCTATGCCAGGACAAGCTGCAGAGTGCGGGGACACCAACTGTATTCAACCTGCCACAGTGAACAGGATATTCCTATCTTAACCCTGGTGACAGAAATCATGATCTAGCCAAGAATTCCAGTGCCTTTGATTTCCAAATCCTACTGACCACCAGGGATCTACCAACAGCTGGCCAGAACCCGAACCAGTGCATCAAGCTGCAGTTTGGCTCTGTCAGCCTCTGCCAGGACAAAGGGTTGACAGCTCAGGAACAACATGGAGTTGTTGAACTAAACAGGACAAGCAACAACCAGTCCCAAACTGGCCTGCCTTTTCCTGAGTCTTTGCAAGCTTGCCAGGCTCTGGTGGACCCTTGGTGGGAATTCTCCCCTCTTTCCAGCTCCTCAATCACACACTCCTGGCAGAAGCAAAGCTTGGTGTTTCAGGACTGTAAGAGGAAGGAAAGACAGACAGTAAACTACAGGGGGAAAAAATGTTATAAGCTAAAAACACTGGCATAATTGACAGAACAATGCTGCAAACAAGTTCCCTGAAGAAGTCATATTCCAGCTGCCAAAAAGAGCTGTACCCTATCCCATCTGCACAACCTTGAGATCTTATCTCTCCCACCCTCCTTCTTTCTCCAACTGTTTGGTAATCTTAATTCATAAAACCAGCCTTAATTAAATAGGAAATATGCCTGTGTTTGCACAACTCAGAACACAATCGTGTCTCAGTCAAATAAACACTGGTGTCCTTATTACACTTGGGAATTTGCTGTGGTTTGGGGTTTTAAATTCGTTGCAGCAAGCTTGGGAGCAAATTTCAACAGGAATCTTTTCTTCTCCTCTCATCCTCTGTACCAGGAGGGTGAGACAGGGAACAAATCCCCATGCAGAGATGCTCAGTACTGGTTCCAGCTCTATGTGTACATGAGGATCATTTCAGGACACACCATATGAGACATGATAGCCAAAAGCAATTATTTTTCCTCACCACTTCCCAGAACCCAGACCTACCAAACTGCCCTGAAATAGTAGCACAGCTCTCGAAATAGCATTATTTCTTCTCTTTTTGAAAGCAACACCCACACTGAATCTTTGATTTTAAGCCATCCCCAAGCAATTACCACATCTTTACCATTCAAGCCACAGGGAAAATCACTAAACCCAACAGCAACACTATGGGAAGAGAACCAGAATTAGAAAAGCCAAACACCGCATGGATTTACTCCCACAGTAACTGGATCAACTTCAGCCTGGAACAGACTAGACGTGACTCCAGGAAAAATATGTCTCTCCAGGTGCAGCTGTATCAAAGAGACTTTCCCTGGGCTCATGCTTTGCTGGAGCATCAAACAAACCACATGTTCCAGCTCTGAGGCAGCAGACACGTACCCAGGGCTGGCCTCAGCACGCTGCGATTCTCCATCCTGCTGTCTGCACAAACACACCCCTGGAACAGCACAGAGCCCAGGGCAGGGCAATTCAGGTTGGGAAGCAAATCCTTAGATCCTGAAGGCTGGGTTATGGCTGGCAGACTGGCTGTCTGGTCCCACCTAAAGCTTCCCTCGGAGAAGATGGGAATTTTCTCCTTGGGTTTAAGTACGACAATAAGAAATATTTCAGTACAAAAGCAAAGAGATTCTCCTCACTATGGACTGGATGCATACAGGTTACCCAGAAATACCCAAAGGAAATCAGTAGTGCTGTGGAAAAATCTCTTATACAGGACCATATCTCTGCTGTAAAGCAACAGGAACAATTCCCCTTGCTGAGTGATTTTCCCCCTGAGTGCGGAATGGAGCAGAGAGCAGAAACAACTCATGAATCATGGAATCACAGAATAGTCTGGGTTGCAAGGGACCTTTAAAGGTCAAATTATATCAAAAACAAGAAACAGAAGGGAGGGTGAGGAAAGAGATGAACACACAACAGTGACACCTTCACCTTTGTTCCCATCTTGTGGCGAACTTCAAAACAAAGCCCAAGGATGAACTTTTGTCTGGAGATTCCAACAGAAAATCTCCTCCAGTCAACTTCTTGTGCTTTGAGGTTTTAAGTGCCTTGCAGGCAAAGTGGAGCCAGGAGTGCCTGGGATGCACTCCAGTGATGGATTACTGCTGCAAGGTGCCTTTCATTTCTCCTGACACACCTGAACTCAAAACATTTCTTCTCTGCAACAATCAAGACGTTTTACCAAAACAAAGCGAAGTTTGCTTTAGTACGGGTCCTCTGCATGAGACTGTGCCTCAAACAGCTTCACAGAATTGAGATAAAATGTTGCTCAGAAAGAGAATAATTAAATACCACAGGCTGAGGAAAGAAAAAAAAATATGTATTTTAGATCTAAGACATTTTTCACAGAGGAGAAAGATTTGTCATATGGTAAAACAGTAGAAACTGTGAATTGGAACACTTGTGATTTATCTCTGCTTCCACAGCTTTTCCATGTGAGTGGGGTAAAAGAACAATAGTCCTATCCATAACTTGCTCAAAATAAAGCACAATTGCAATGTGTTTAGGTGGGAGCTCACATTATGCAGCACACTACACTCAATCTTTTCAGTACCTCAGCTTCATCAAATGTAAAACAGCACAAGCACCTGGCTGTGCCAAAAAAGCATTTCCATTAATGCCCTCAAATGAAAAGGCATCAGTGTAAGGTATTAAATCCCTACCAGGACAGAGCTATGTGCAAGTCAGATGAGATATCAAGCCACTAAATTTCAAATCACCGCTTGCATCCATCCCGTAACTACAGGCTGAAATCCCTCCAGCTAGGCTGGCATGTTGGCAGGAAAAAATTGTCATTTCTAAATTTAGCAGACACCTCAATCATTGTGTGATACTTCAAAAGCAATGGAGATGTAAAGTGGAATTTGTAGGACACCATTTAAACTGAAATGAGAGCTCCGCTCACTGAGCAAAGGCTTTTCTTAATTCTCTTCCTGTTTGGACAATTTGATCCACTTCTTTTTTTTTTCCACTACAACCACAAAGGTCTGTCCTGCAGTGAATGGATAGGCTTTTTTCTGGGATAACTTCCAGGTTAAGAGAAAGGATTTACACTTGAATGAAACATAGGCACTGTATTTGGAAAATTTGTTTTGAAAACTTGGGAAGGAAGCAAAGCCTCCTTCATTTAAAAAAGGACTCAATTAACATTCTCCAACAAGTCTTCCTATCGAAAGGACAGTATTTGCTGGGGAACATGTGATCTGAAACTTGTTCTCCTCGCTCACAATGTTCCTTTCTGAAATACAGGGCACTGCTTTGGAGGGACACGAGGATCTTTGCACAGCTTTCCAAAGGACTGCCTGTCACAGGCCAGGCCTTGACTCCAGACATCAGACCTTCTGTGACTTAAGCTCAGGAAACTTAAAATAGTGCTTAAAGACCCTAATGAAAACCCAGAGTGACACAATCCTACTGTGGCTCCCTCTACAAGGACAGCTCATCCATGCTCAGCCACAAGGGCAAGAATGAATCCGCAGCGTTGCAAATCTCACCTCCTCATTGTCCTGAAAAAAACACATTTTTAAAACTTTCTGGAAAGAACACACTAGAGACCAACTAAGGAGATGTTCTGCTTTTGATTCCTGCCTATCTAGGTGTGGATTTGCTCTGTAGCAGGCAGGGGCCAGACAGGACCACTCTAAGGGTTATCTTGGGTTTGTAAACAATCCTGTGGGTGCTGGGCATGTCTAGAAATTGCCCACGCAGGAGAAAGAAAGCAACCCATGCCATTACTTTTTTTCCAGATAAAGAGGGGAAAAAATGCAACTGACAGTTTCAATACGCACTTTTATTTCTAAATTCCCTTATCAACTGCATATGACAGAGCCTTCTTCACTCTTTAATAAAAGTACAGGTTGAAATTGAGCCAGACTTGAAGTTGATGACGGATTGAGCTCATGTCAATACCCAGCAGATTTGGATGGGAGATAAAGGCAATATTGGTGTGTATAGCTACAGAAAACATGCTATCAACACATCCAACACTTTGGGGAGACCATCTGTAGCAGCCCACTCTCCTTCATTTCTTCTGGATTCCTCCAATTGCAGGATGACCCAGGCACAAGCAACAGAAGGGAAGATTTACCTGCAGCTACTCCCCCCGCCAGTGCCTCAGAGGGACTAGTAAGCAAAAACAAGGACACAGGGGCTCTCTAGAGCCTGTCCCAGGAATCTGGCTGCTCAGATGGCGAGCTACCCTTTGGAAAAAAAATACTATTTTTCCATGCTGATCACACTTTTAGTGCAGGCACTAAATCCGGTGTGGATAACCATAAAAATTATTCTGTATTCAATCATTATTTTTTAGTTCCTCCATCTGGGAGTTTGTCTACAAAATGGACACCCCAGGATGTCTTCCCTTCATCTAAAATAAAAGTAATTCAGGGGTTCTGTTTTTAAATAACATTTTCCATGAGTAAGTCGGCACACTTTAAATTCACAGTATAGTGGAATAGAGTCCTCACACAGACAAGTGCCTCCTCTTAACCCTTGCTGGTCCCAAACACAGATGTCAGGACAAAGCAGCAGAGGATCCTCTGTACATCCCATACAAACCAACCACGAGGTGCTTTGCACAGCTGGGAATCAGCTGCTTGGTGATAAACACACTTAATGGAGTTTACATTTGCTTAAGACACTTACAGATTAAGAGATTGGCTCCTGCCTTTCCTGCTGGCTACAGGCAGATGCTGCACAGCACAAGGTGAAGATACTTTTCCTATGAGGTTAAGCAAGAAATAAATGAAAAGCTGTAGGCACCTCAGACAAGACACAGGGCCAAAAGTTGGGCTCAACTTGAGGTTTCTGTGAAAACTCCCCATCAGTCCCAAGGGAATCCAGAAAACACATGGAGAGGACACAGTTCACACAGTCACTCTCTCATTACCTTCAACTAAAGAGCTCCTTGGCAGATGCATCTTCTGCACCCAGAAATGTCCTTTGCAGATCCCTTCTCCTGAGAATAGAATAGGTGGTGACAACTCATGAAATGTGCTCATACCCACATCTTCTACAAGAATCTGACTTAGGTTTCATTGCACCTTTGGAAAGAGGCAACCCACTCTAGAAGTTTAAAACTGGGTAACTCCAGTAACTGCACTTTTTCAGGAATGAAAGCAGAAGTATTTCATAATCAAATTGCTTCTCCTCTCTGTGTACAGAACTGTGGAAGCTTTCTGATCCTGTCCACTGTTCAGCTGCATGTACTGAAAACAAGCTTTAAGACCAGGAACATGCTGCAAAGTCCAGAATCACATAAACACAAAGGATGCTTCTCTCTGCCCTATCATGTTGGATTAAAACCAGTTATTAAGTTGTACCACACATTTTATTAAAAAGGAATTAGAAAGGGATTTAACTACTAGAAAAACTGTGCTTTTGGAGGTGAAGTTGCCTGGCCAACATGGGTAAAGTCTGAAAGTGAACTCTCTTCTCTGGGACTCCAGCACTGATGTAAATGCTGCAGACACAGAGAGCCTCTGCCTCAGAAAGTTACTGGGACTGAAGTGATGGGGACACAGCCCCACATTTACACCCTTGCCCCACTGTGCATCTTCTTGTGTCCATTTGTCACCGAGCACATCTTCCCCTCCCTGCTCCAGAGCAGATTAAGCTTAATATACTTATGCAGTTGTGAAGTGTCCTGCCTATTATCCAATTAGGCAGCTAACGAGATCTGAGTAACAGCACGTAGGCACTGATAACTGCTGCTTGATATCAGTACAGATTAGACACGTTCTTTATGTTCCCAGCCCTTGCAGAAAAAGGGCTGGGATTCGTTCAAAGGCTGCTCTGAAGACTGGATTCAGGTAATTGTTTAATTTTGTTTGGGATCCATAAACACATCACATTTGTTTCCTCTTGATCTCCTGGAGCTGTCATGTCACAAGTGTCCCATTACAAAACTCCTGATCAATCTGGTGTGACTCGCTCAGTTGAACTTTTGGTGTGCACAGGGGCAGGTCTCATCACCTCTGTGGCATCAGAAATCTACGGAGCAATGAAGGATCTGTGCATCACCAGGAAGAAATGTACAGGATTGATAAGGAGATTCAGAAATGCAATATTTATTAGCTCTGACACAGTTCTACATGACATTCCCATGAGATCCGCCTAAGAAAACATTAATTAGATGTAATCACTATAAAATGGCTGCTTGACAACATCCTTCTCAGAGCATAATTATCCAGGGTTTGTTATCTCATTGGGAAGGCACTGGAAAGTGGGTCCAGCCAGGCATAAGAGCTGTGCAATATTTTCATTATCAGTCAGGATGACAGACTGGAATGTATGGCCATAAACCCCAGAGATTATTCAGCTGGGAGGATTTGCAAGCACCATGGTGTACAGATTTCATTTTCTAAATTATCTTCATGCACTGGTCCAATATTTACATCAGGAAATAATTAAGAAAGAGAAGCCCCAGGTACAAATACAAAAACAGGGAGCAACTGTCTATTCAGCAAGACTCCAGAAAATGCTCTTAGAGGGTCAAGGCAAAATGGTGACATTGAACAATGTCCCTCAGGTGCATGAAGGCAAAGCCCAAGGGATGAGCCATGGAAAGCACTCAGCTCTGCCTTGCAAAGTCCTGCCCTGAGCTGCCCACTGCCATGCCTTCTGGAACACCAGACCTGAGAGTAACCTTGTGGAGAAGAACAAAATTAAAAAACACCAGGTGTGAGATTTAGCTGGATCCATTTAAGCCAGAAATGTTCCTAGGAACAGACTAGTGCAGGCAAGCAAGCAGGACACAGCCTGAGGGGAGACCTCTCCTTCCAAATCCAGCAGGAAAATTCAGAGTTTGGTTCCCTTGAATTGAACCTTCTGGCTTTAATCTCTGTTTGAAAACAAGATAACAGCCATCAATGTGGGTGGAAAGAACAAGAGTCCAGGGCTTATCAACATAGAAAAATGGGGAAATAGCAATTAGATGGGTCAAACACACAGCTTTAAACTGACAGAAGGTAGGGATAGATGGGATATGGGGAAGAAATTCTTCCCTGTGAGGGTGGGGAGGCCCTGGCACAGGGTGCCCAGAGAAGCTGTGGCTGCCCCTGGATCCCTGGAAGTGTCCAAGGCCAGGCTGGACAGGGCTTGGAGCAACCTGGGACAGTGGAAGGTGTCCCTGCCCACGGCAAGGGGTGGGATTGGATGCTCTTTCTGGTCCCTTCCAACCCAAACCATTCTGTGATTCCATGACTCCACGGTTCAGGTTTGCTTGGATCACTGAGCTGGAAAGGCAGCAGCCAACAGACTGGAACAGCTGATGTGAGAAGGGAATGAGGGAACGGGGGCTGCTGAACTTGGAGAAGAAATGATGTTTAGTGGGGGATCCAGTTACTGTCTTCAACTACTTAACTGAGGTTTTCTGAGCAGATGGAGCCAGACTGGATGGCAGAAACAAAAGGACAAGAAACAATGGGAATTACCGACAGTGAGAAAAGTGCTGATCAGGCAGGAGGAAAATATTCCTTACCACAAGAGCACCAAGCATGGCATCAGCCTGCTACTCTTTGACTAAAAAAGATCCAAAAAAAGTTCACAAGAAACCTACCTTTGATCCTGGCCCTGTCTGGAGCAGGAGGTCAGATGAGAGAGCTTCAAATCTCCTGTGCCACTTCACTTACTTTTCAGTTCTAAGAAATCTTTATCAAGGAACACTGGAAAAGGGATTTTGCCCAAGAGTCTACATCACTTTATACCTCTTCAGTGCTAGCAAGTACTTCAGACTCTAAAGCTGTCAATAAAATACCTTTCACATGACTAAAGATCCCAGTGTCTGCAACTGACAGAAAAGAAAAAGTAAGGAATTAAATACCAAAGCTTTCGCTGCAATTAGAAAGAGAACAGGAGAAACTGGGGACTCACATTACACAAGTTATCATAGAAAAACTCTGCAAGAAGACTGAGGAGTTCAAAGATGCATACTGATAGTTCAAACAAAAAAAGCCAGACTGCTCCTCCCTACCTGCTCTTCCCACAGCAATAAACACAAGTCGATGCCAAAAGATGTTTCAGACCTGTCCAGACCAGCCTTCATTGTGATGAGAGCTTCTTCAGTTGTCTCAGGACAAAGGCTGTCTGTATGCAGACAAACCTTTCACACACACTTCCTACTCCCTCTCACTGAAAGGTGTAATAGAGGTGTCAACAGATCCAGAGAAAATGCCTGGAACAATATATACAGGCAAGTTTTAGGGTTTTTTCCCCAAAAAAATAAAGTGAAGGGGTTTACCTGAGCAAATAATGCTTCTAGTGCTAGCTGATCGGTTTTCTGTCATGTTTTATATTTGAGTGCTACGTCTCAGAATAATCTTCACACCCACTTTTTACCAGCTTTAGAAATGCATGAATAGCTGAATCCTTCAGGGGAACAAAGGGACAGTAGGTACAAAATCAGATGCACAGGGTGTAATCACGGCAGGGAGGGAGAAGGGAAGGTCACTCCTGAGCTACAGCTGGCAGGTCAGAGCAGGAAAGCACAATGGCTGAGCTGTAATCGAGCTAATCATGGGAAAAGCCTTGGTCAGGGCAGCTGGCAAGGACTTCCTTCACCTTACAACAGGGAGGAATTATTCTGCAACAGTCAGAGATCCAAAACACAGCCCTATGGAAAAGACTGCTTGAGCAACAAGAGCACGTGCTCTGTTTTTATAGCTGGTAAAGAGACAAAGCCATAATAAAACCTTCAATGACAAAACACTTCACAAGTGTTCTGTCCAAAACTAAATTGCATTCATCATACCCCAAAAGTCTGCTTGAGAGTCACAAAATGGTGTTTGCTGGCTCAGTACACACAGGTATCAGACACAGCACTCCAGGCAAGTTTTGGACCCTGCAGCTCAAGGAAGACATGGCCCAGAGATTCCCAAAGGCAGCTCCAGAGAACTGAACAGCTTGCTCTGTACAGTAACAAAAGGGCAAGAGGGCAGTAATTCTCAACTGCTGCACAGAAATCAAAGTCAGAAACTAGAAAAATCTTGGTAATGGCAAGACAATGACAGACTTTCAAGGATCACCCAGGGAGGATGAGGAAAGTCCATCACTGGAGGTTTTTAACAACTGCTTTGGACAAACATCTGCTGGGAAAGTTTACATAGATCTGACCGAGCCTTGGGGCAGGAGGTCAGATTAGACAATTTAAGGTCCCTTCCAGCCCTGCAGCTCTTTGCTGGTAACAGAAATATGACAACAGAACGCGTCAGCAGCAGCCCCAAAGCGCGCAAGCCTCCCTAAGATTTCCATCATACACTGGAGAAACACTGTCAGATCCACGGGCAGCAGCTGCCTGTTCCCACACGGAACCTCCTCCCTCCATTCCTGGAGGAGCAATACAGGGAGAACAAAAGAGCTGGACTCACAGAACAGGCACGGGAAGAGGAGCTCCCAGCATAGCCTTCCCAACAACACAGTCCCTCTCACATCCCACAGCATGGGGACAGTTATTAACAGGAGCCCATCCCCACTGTCCCACCCATTTGCCCCCTTCCCATCTCACCCTGCAGTCTGAGCAGTTCTCTCTTTTTTCACTTTAGGCCTTTCTTCTGTTCCTCCCTGGAATATTTTCATGTGTAAGATCTTCAGGACTGGATCCCTGCCCACCACCCTGCCCTGGATCCCACCCCAAGGGAATGAGGGGACAAAAAGAGTAATGACCCAGTGCTTCACTCCAAAGCCCAGGTCACACTCAGCCCTTTGTTGGAGTTCTCTCAAAACCCAAACAGAGACACCAGATGCCCCTGTGACACTGGAGTGATGGTGTGAGCTCCCCACGACTAGAAAAGGACATTTAATTTAGTCTCCTGGGAGGACTTCATGCTCCTGCAAGCATTAATGAATGGCACGAAGTGTCCCGTGGGGTCAGATCATCCGAGCAGCAGAGTGTAAACTGCAAACTCTGAAGTACCAACCTTTATCTCAGGGTTAAAGCTTGACCTATCAAAGTGGTTTTAAGCATTTTTGCTTCATTGCATGCCCCTCCACAATACTCCTGGCTCATTCTTGAAAATCCAAAGCCAACCTCCAAGCTCTGTCTATGGAACAAGGGAGGAAGGTGACAGAAGCGATCCCAGGGAGAAATACTCGGACGTGTGAGTGTTTTTGTGAGCACATCCCAGCTATAACCACATGTGTGTGTTTGTCAGTACACCCTGGCACATCTGAGGGCACAGTTATGCAATCCCAGAAAACTTAGATCCTAGTTTGTACTGTCCTTAAAGGACAGCCCTGACTATACATGTAGTGCTGACAGCAGCAGTCATGGGATGGGCCAGGGATTGGATCCAACTAAAAAATAACCCCATAAAAATAATAATCTTCTGCCAGGTGTGTGGGCTCCCTGACCGAGACCTTGCACCCACAGTCACAACAGGACATGCATAGAATAGGATGACCCCTTTTCCTAGAAGTAGCTTAAATCTGTGTAAGTCACCCGTCAGCCTGTGCTCTGACGGCTGGAAAAGAGTTGTGCAAGAGAGGAAACCGGTCAAAGACAGAACAGCTCAGAGAAAACATCTCAGGGCAGCTCCACTCCTAGAGCCAGGGTCTTGCAAAACAACTCTCGTGCCAGCTTGCCCAGCTTTCCCAAAGGGTCTGTGAGCTCCAGGAGCTCAACCAATGGATTACCAGGCACATCTTCCTGGCACAGTCCTCTGGGATCACAACAGTGACTAATTTCAAAAAAGAAAATCCTGTTAGAAGAAGACTGGAGATCAAAGCAGGAGGTTACATCTATATCCTGGAACATGCATCCCATGGGATAGGAGAATTTTTTATTTAGTTTCAGACTAAATACTCGTCCAACAAAAATATCAGGTGAGCACACTTGAATGTTGCGCCTGTGCAACCTCTCTGGGAGAAAATCCACTCCCCACCTGCCCTGAAAAATTAATTTAACTGAACCAACTTTTATAAAGGAAAAGAAACTCCTCCATTTCTATGCAATTCCCAGCTTAGGGATAGGCTAGGACTATCTGCTTCACTTAGCACAAGGCATTTTCTGCCTACACCAGCTACAAGGGAGCTTGAGTAAGTACTTCACAACACAAATGATCTAAAACCAACATGCTTTTTTCCTCCCCTTCTCAAAGTGTGCAAACATCACCATATCCTATCCAATGTTTCAGTCATTCCAAGCATGCCAGCAACCTACACTATTCCATGGCACTCAGCTCAATCTAGAGGACACACTTAAGGAAAATCTGGCATTTTATGCAGAATAATGAATGTTGAAGAAATGAATAACTAAGTATCCTTTCTTTAAAAGTTATCTACATCCATTTAATTTTCTACTTCATCAGCCAGGAAAACAAATATTTTCTTATTTCTTAAAAGGTAGTTCCTGCCTTTGAACTCAGAAAGTACACACACACACACTGAAAGTGGAATTAAATGAACTTTTCAAGCCATTATAAAGGCTCCGCAGCCCTTGAAAGACCTATTGGATAAAAGAAATGAAAGTTGCCAAACCAAAAATTCCCCACACGCTGAAATTGTCTGGGTTTACGTCAGTTCAGCTCTTTAGGGCTCTCCACAGCTGAGATCTCCTCACTCCCTTTCTGGCACTGATCCGTTTTGTAGCCCTCATTGCTCCTTCCATCCTTCTACTCCAGGAAGTGAGAGAAACATGGTCTCAGAGCATGATGTGGAAAACTGCCCCAAAGAGGGAATATCAAACAACAACCCTGTATAAATCACTACTCTGGGGCTGCAAAATCTGTTTCCCTCTGACCCAGCAAGTTGCCAGCCTCCACCATTTGGAATTAGAGAGCACCAACAATAAGTGCCTTGTTTAACTGAGACTTTAAAGGAGGGTCTGGTAGCAGAGAACTACCCGAGAATAGCTCAGTGATCAAACTCCAGCAGGAAAAGCGGGGAGGGGCTTTTTGACCCCTCTTGCATTACATTCCTGCTGCTGAGCTCATCACCTTCAGACCAATCCAGGCCTTTCTTAGAGCCAAACTACTCCCTGCTGCATCCTTACAACCTCCCTTCCATCCCATCCTTGCAACTTCACAGCCCTGGCCCCAACGTGTCACAAAAAAACTTCGAGTCACCATGAAAAATAACACCAAAACTGCACTTAAAACCAAGGGCATGATTAAAATTCACCAAACACCACCACATTCACTGCATTTAAAGATTTCCAGAGGAAAAGGTCACTGGAATACAGAGCACATCTCCCAGAGCAAACGTCCTTGTCATGCTGCTGTCGGGTTCAGACAGCAAACACATTGTGATAAAAACCCTGTGTGCTGTGCTATCCACAGCTCTGGGCTGCTGCCTCAGTCACTGGTTTGGGTTGGAAGAGACAGAAAGCTCATCCTGTTTCACTCCCCTGTCACGGGCAGAGATACCTTCCACTATACCAGGTTGCTCCAAGTCCAGCCTGGCCTTGGATACTTCCAGGGATCCAGGGGCAGCCACAGCTTCTGTGCCAGGGCTTCATCACCATCTGACTAAAGAATTCTTTCTAATATCTGATCTAAAAGTCCCCTCTGTCAGTGGGGAGCCATTCCCTCTTGACCTGTCACTCCAGGCTCTCATCCAAAATCTCTCTCCAGCTGTGCTGGAGCCCCTTTAAGCACTGGAAGGTGGTCCAAGGTAGCCCCAGAGCTTTCTCTTCTCCAGATGGACATTCCCAGCTCTCTCAGCCACCCACCTGCACACTGTTCCTCCAGCTTCCAGCCCAGCCCTATCCCAGGGCCCCTCAAGGCTCTCGTGGAAACACAAACGAAAGACCTCAAACTAAGGTTCCCCCAATGCCACTCTCCAGAGCACTGCCACACACCACCTGCCCCACACCAAGGTGTTCCTCAGATGCCCCATGCTCATGGTGGTAACTGGAGTCACCATGAAGATTTACTTTCCAAGTGGTTCATATTCCCACCCACAGTGTTTCTGGAATCTTTTGCTAAAACAAGAAGAAACCACTGAAATACTAGATTATAAAAAAGAAGGAAAAAAATGGAAAGAAATGTTTTCTACCAATTTCCACGGTGATTCCTGTAAACTCAAGATTTATTACAGTAAACACACCCACATGCCCTCAACATGGAACACAGAATGCCCAGACACAGTAAAGCCAACACAGCAACAGAGCCAATGAAAGCGGGACACAACATCAAGGTAGCCAAAAATTTTCATGTTCCCTCAACAGGAAGACAACAAAGATGGTAACACAGTCTGGAAACAACATAAAGGTGGTTTTGAAGTGTCACTTGTAAAACTATTTGTGTCTTAGGATTCCATAATTTGATGCATTGGTTGCATTTGGGATTTTTTATGGTGATGCTTCTATTCCCTGTTCTCATGGTGGGTCACCATCTCTCTCCCACATTACTGCTGTGCTCAGAACAGTTTTTACATGCAAGCAGAGCAGGACAGATCCCTCAGCCACATCTTAAAGCCAGAGGTTTAGATCTTCAGAGAAAGAAAAGTTCAGATCCATTCTCCACACACATCAATTACAAGAGAAGATCTTTACAGCTCTTTTATTTATTATTTACCACTCTGACACAATGTTTTGTTCACCAACAGAACTGAAAAAGAAAAAAAGGTTATTTAATTTCCATAGACCTGACTTCATTAACTTCTGGAGAGGACTAATGTTTGTGGCCAGTGGGAAAGGGTATTTCTACATTTTTCCATTTTCTGGTCTGTTAATTACAATTACTGAGAGAAGGAGACAGCAGTGAGATTTGTGAAACACAGCAGGCTGCGTTACAATACTTGTGAAAAAAAAAACCAGAGAAAATAATTTCTCTCTCTTTTTTTGTATAACCCAATCATACAAAGTAATTCTACATACTTCAGAAGTCAGCATCACAATTTTCCTTAGACACTCACTTGGGTCAGTAGGAATTTAGTTGGAGAACCTCAGATTTGATTAGAAGGATTACTTTTCAGTGAGATGACATGAACAGAAAACATGAGATGATGGAAATGGGGTTGAGAGACAGGCAGATACACTCCTGAGGCTGGCAGCGAGATGCAGGAATACTCCTCCAAGCTTCTGAGGCAGAGATGGGCAGGGGTCCAATAGTTTTTGAGGATGGATGAGTGAGAAAAACCCAAATTACACTACTTGGCTAAGGTGGAGGTCAGTAAAAGCACCATCACACCTATTAGATGCTGTAGGGAGCCCAGAAACCACCATGTCTGCTGCTTGTAAGGAATGCCAACAATCTGACAGAGTTCTCTAAACTCTACCTCAACCCCTCCAGTGCCATCAAATCAACTGAGATCCCTCCATCCCAGTAAAACACTGAGTTTCAGAGACACCACAGCTAACTCGTGATACTTTGGTGGGAGAGACACAACGGGGACAAAGAGCTCCCAGCTCAAACCAGAGAGGGACAACCACGAGTGCCTGCAGCAGGACTGAGGCCACGGGATCCCAGGACACGTGCAGAGTGTTTGTGGTGTTCCAGCCGCACACTCCAGCATTTCAGGGAAGTGTGGCACAAAGTGGAACAGCTCCAGAGCCTCTGCTCCACAGAGCCAAAGGATGGACAGGGGTAAGTGACCACAGCACCCAACACCAGCCAGCATTTTTAGCATTTAAAGCCTCAGACCTCTACACGCCTTTCCACACACAGCTTAGCCAAAATACCAGCTGGATGCTGCTTCAAACCCAAAGAAGTCCAGGTAAACATTTGATCAGCCATACAATGATTTGAATCCAGGCACTGAGCCAGACCCAAGCCTGCTGGATTTTTGCCAGCTCAGTAGTCATCTAAACAGGCTTCCTAGTCCGGCTACCCACTCCACAACAGCGGCACGAGGGACAGGCAGGGCTGGTTTTTTTTAGAGGCAAAACCAGCTGAAACCACAGAGCTTGCTACTCCCTAAAAAACACAGTACATCTGTTCCACAGCAGTTCCATAAAAGATTAGTAAGTGCTGGCCTAACAATCTGGAAAGGGAAAAGGACCTAGGAGAGTAAAATGTTATCACTAAGTCAATAAAACAACATCTGTAAAGGACTGAGAACGTAACAGCATTCTTGCACAACACACAGAAATGCTCCTGGGCTGATTTCTTGTTCTCCACTAAACCTGTCTGGTAACTCTGGGAACAGAACTGCGTCTTACAGGCTACGGGAAAAGTGGATCAACAGGGTGAGCTAAGGACAGGGCTCTGGGCTCAACTTTGTTTGTGCAGGATCACAGAGTGGCCATGTGTTAGGCGATACATATGGTTTCACTTTTATGTAAAGCTCGTGTTTACGTCTAATGTATCAGGCAATTACAGCTGGTCCGGGCACCAGGTTTGAGACAGCGTGTCTATAATCCATGGAAAGCGTTTTTTGGGATGAGCAGAGCAAGGATGCAGAGCAGTTCCGTGTATGGGCTTGAGAATGTAAATAAAAGCTTTGAGGTCAGTTTCAGTCACTGACAATTGGCTTTGTGCATTTCACTGCCCGGCATTCAGGACTAATCCCTCACCTACCACACCGACCTCAGAGACAGAGCAATTCCGCAGAAGTCGACGGATTCCACTGAAAATGCCAGATCGGTGCGAACCAGCCCTCGGTATTGTAACAGCTTTGTACAAACACGAAAACACCAGAAACGCAAATAAGCAGGGAGCGAGCCTTCACCGCTCATCATTCACATCCCCACCATGGTGACTTCCCCACTTAACCTCTGCTCTCCTCTCCGTGTCACCACCGGCAACGCAGAGGCGGGGAACGCGGAGGAACGCGGGGACTCGTGTCACACGCGGGAGATACACTGACATCAACACACGGAAGGGGGGGGAAAAAACCACCCAAACCATCCCAAAATCCCAACACAACCATGCGTGTTCCGCCTTTGGCCGAGAGAGAGATGCTTTCTCCCACGGTGCCCATAGAAAGCGGCGGGGATGACACCTGCTCTGCACCTGGCCTGGGGTGTCAAGGAATGAGGGTCAGCAAATTCCTGGGGTGGTTTGAGGAGCCTGGGATGGGGCACAGCGAACCTGCCCTGGAGTAGTTTGGGGAGGTGCGACTGTGGGATGGGGCACGGGGAACGGCCCCTCAGTGTGGTGTGTGGGATGGGGCACGGGGCTGGTTCCTCTGGGATCATGGATGGGATGTGACACAGGAAGGACCCTCGGGCAGATGTGTGTGACGGGACACAGGGAAGGACCCCTCGGGCAGGTGTGTGGGACGGGACACAGGGAAGGACCCTCGGGCAGGTGTGTGGGACGGGACACAGGGAAGGACCCTCGGGCAGGTGTGTGGGACGGGACACAGGGAAGGACCCCTCGGGCAGGTGTGTGGGACGGGGCACGGGAACAGCCCCTAGAGCGGCTTGCCGATGCGGCCGTGTGGGACGGGTCGCGGCTCCGTGACCCCAGACAAAGCCCCCCGCCCTCTCCCCGCCGCTGCCCGGGCGCTCTGCGCGGGGACGGAGCCGGGCAGCCCCGCCGAGGCGGCACCGGCCCTCCCGCCGCAGGTGCCGGCTGAGGGGGCTGAAGGGGCCGAGGGCAGCGCTCCGAGGGGCCCGGGCCCGCCGCGTACCTCTCTGTGCGGTGCGGTGCCGGAGGGGACTGTCGGGGTCGGGGCGCCCGCCCGGCTCTCGCCTCGCTGCCTCCCGCGGCTGAGCGGCTCCCGGCGCGGCTGAGCGGCGGCTGCGGGCACTGCGGGCCGAGAACCAGCGCCGGCCTGTTTTCCAGCCGCCTCCCCTGCGGCCCGCCCCGGCTCCGCCTCGAGCATCCCCCGCCTCCTCCTCCTCCTCCTCCTCCTCTTTCCCCTTCTCCGCCTCCTGCGCCGCTTACTCCGCCCCGCTCCTTCGACTTGGACGAGGAGCTGTAAGCATATAGGCGCCTGTTCGGTGAGACAAGTATATTAAATCTAATTTTCTTCTGAGCGGGACGGGTGTTTTTCACCTTTTGGGTTGCCGCTGTACTTCAAGGCTACTTTGATACCCCAGCCCCGGGGCGTTCACCAAGCTACAGAGCAGACCCAGTGTGGAAAATAACTTAATTCCCGCACGGTTTTTTTTCTGTTCCTGTCCAGACAATGAAATTAATCTCATCGGAGTCCACCTCACAATTAAAGCGCAGCCTGTGGACCAGAAAAACACGGCCCACCATAGCCCTACCCAAACACCGTCACACTTTCTTATCTCTCACCATCTGGTTTCTGCCACTCACTGATACCAGTGTTCATGCAGTTTCACGAGGCAGTGCGATATACTGAAAAAAAAAGTTGTAGAAAATCAAAAATAGGCGTAGCTTTAAATGTTTTTCGGCTTGAAGACCCCTAAAAGCTAGCAAAGGACTTTCTCCAACATATATCTATAAACACTGTGATATATAATATATATGCAATGTAAATATAATGTATATTGTAAAAGTAAATGTAACATAAACATATATTAAATATAAATATAGTGTAAATATTATGTGTACATTATATATATACACACACTATATATATATAAACATTTTACATGTGTATACATTTAGCATATATATATATATGCTAAATGTATACTGGACACCCCATCCCTGGAAATGTTCAAGACCAGTTTGGACAAAGCTCTGAGCAACTCTAATGGAAGGAGACCCTCCCTAAGACAGGGGGTTGGAACTGAGTGATCTTTAACGTTCCTTCCAACCCAAACCATTCTGCAATTCTGTATATAATAAGAATACTCTTAAGTGGCTCTGGGCACAGAGCCTGTGCCATGGAGACTTCTTCCAAATGGAGGGGAAAGCCAAAAAAATCCAGTTCCAGTGTCACAGTTTGGGAGATGGCACTCAGAGCCCTAAAGCAAAGGGAAGACATCCTAGTTCCTTCTGAATTTGATACCTTTCATGCAGCTGCAGGGTAAAAGTCTCCTCTCCAAGCAGCAGCCCCATAAACACAGGTTTTATTAAATCACAGCTTCTTTCCAAAAAAAGTTTGTGACCAGGATTGAGCAATGTGTAACTCACGGGACGCACATCCACCATGGAGCTGGAGCACTCAGACATCCCGCAGCCTTCCCATTAAATGCTGGCTGAAATTGCTTTTGGATGCCTGGAGGGAAAGTCTGCAGGAAAGACTGCGCCTTGGATGGAAATCAGTCATGTCTGCACGCTGCCTTCAAGCATTTTAAGGTTTTATAAAACACGCTCAGCCACCTGCCAGAGGTTTGCACCTGCATGGCTGGGCTGAGGTTGCTGAGCCAGCCAAAACATCTGGGGAAAACAGCAAGAATAACGTGGATTTGGGGTTCCCAGCTTCCATCAGACATCAGACAACTGTGCCAACTTTTCAATTTCATATATGCAGTGCTTGCAGGCTGTTTTCCTCCAGACCATGAGCTTCCCTGACTGCCCTTCAGTGCTGCCATCACCACTGGACTTCAAACCCTTTAAAGCCCCTCGAAGCACCCAGATGCTGAAGCCACTGTAATGTTTGACAATCAGTATAGGACAAGGGACAATATAAGAAGGATATAAAGCTATTAGAGAGCACCCAAAGGAGCAGCATGAAATTGGGGAAGGGTCTAGAGGGAAATCCTTACAAGGGGTGGCTGAGGTCCTTTAGTCTGTTCAGCTGGAGAGGCCTCACCATGGTCTGCAGCTTCCTTAGGAAGGGAAAGAGAGGCAGCTCTGTTCTCTGTTCTCTGGCGGCCATTGACAGGACCCAAGAAAATGGCATGAAGCTGTTTCAGGTGGAGTTTAGCTGGATATTAGGAAAAGGTTTTTCCCCCAGAGGGTGGTGGGCACTGCCCAGGCTCCCGAGGGAATGGGCACAGCCCCGAGGCTGCCAGAGCTCCAGGAGGGTTTGGACAGCACTCCCAGGGACAGGGTGGGATTGTTGGGGTTGTCATGTGCCAGAGGGGCCAGAAATTGGACTGGATGATCCTCGTGGGTCCCTTCCAACTCAGAATATTCTATGGCCACACGCTTTTTGAGATGTGGTCTGTGAGCTTGCCAGCTATTGGGATGGCTGTCCCCATCCAGCACACACCAGGAGCCAGCCTGTGCCTCGTGGTGGGCTCTGCCCTCCCACACATGCCTCACAGCCTCAGCACTGGGTCTCCACCTAGCCTACAGATGGAAGCAGACCTTTACAAATTAAAGGACTTCAGGGAAATGAGCCATATCCCTGTTCCAATCAGCTATGTCTGGAAAGAGAGGAGTTGGCAGCGAGGCTGGAAAGAGCAGCCTTTCCCACCAGACCAGACAGAGGTGATAAGGAAATAGGGACGGTTTGGTGGAGTTTGGAGATATTTATCTGCAGAGGATGGAGGGGAAGCCAGGCTTTCCTGCCTGGAGTCCTCAGCATCTCACAGAGCAACACCTGCCCCTCAGGGCTGCCTCAAATCCAGGCCGTGGTTGTTGGTAGCCAAAGAGAAGCCACGAAGGACAGACTGGTGCCCCCTGTACCCGCAGAGAAGCTGAACCACGAGGGATGCTTGTCACCCAGCAGCTGGGAAAGCTAGTGAGCCAATTCCTACTGAATGGCACTTCTTTTTCCTCCACAGCAAATAAACAACTGTGCTGCAGGGCTGCACCAGCTCTGAGCTCGCCTGGCTGCAACGTGAAGGATTTGAACTAAATCTAGAAAGCTCTGAGTATTAGGAGTCCCCTGGGCTCTACCCTCTTTCTCCAGTTTAAATTTGGCAACAGAGCCAGCCCTAAACCCTAGGAATGTTTGTGAGGCATTTTGAGGATACACAGAAATGCAATTACCTGTGGGAAAATAAAGTTAAATACCTTGCAAGCCCATGTTTAATACAGTGTTCAATGCATTAAGGAAGAGTAATTGACAGATATGACCAAGGCTGGTGCCTTGTGCAGACACTAGTCCCAAGGAAACGTGATGAAATCCTAGAATCAGCACTTTTTGTGCCTTTGACATTTGTTTTCTGTGAGCAGATCACACAGTGAATAAAGCATCTTTCCTGAGAAGCACTAGTGAAGGACAGGTTTATGACTAAATGTAAAGCAAATGGTAAGTCTGGAGAGCCTAACCCAAAAACTAGGGAGAGGAAAGACCTTTGTGCAACACACCTGAAAAGATTGCTCAGAGCTTCAATCCAGAGACATAATCAATGTGAAGAAAGAAAAGGGTATGATTGCCTGGAAGGTCTCTTTCTGGAAGGGTTTTTTGCACCACAGAATGGACAGAAATAGCTCAGGTCTTATGTCCTTCAACACACACCTTCACATGGGGAAGGAATTCCAGCAAACAAATCAGGAGAGCTCATGGAGGGCACATGGAGGGTGGGAGGGTACCTGGGCACTCTGTGAAGCTGTGTTTCTGGGTTTGGGCATGTTTGAAGTCTGGCCAAGATCTATTGGATGGACTGATGCTGCTTTTTTTTATTTTCTGCCAAGCAAAATAATGACTTAAAGCCATTAAGTGATTGTTCTCTAGATTCCTATTGACCAACATAATGCCCCATTCCTAGAACTGTCAGGTGAGATGAGCATTAAGCCTGGCATGAAGCTTTTTTTTAGGAAGATAAGGATCCAGCTGCCTGAAAAAGAGAGCAGGACTGGCAAATAAAAACAGACAGCACAGAGTACCCCTCTGTGCTCCAAAACACCACATTCCTGATGTTTGGCATAAAAAGGTTTTGCCCTTTACTGTTGTTGCATAGCATTTTTCATCCTCAGATTTAAAAATGTTGGGAAAAGTGCTGTTATCTACTTGAAGTCAGGAATCTCAATACAAGGGCTCGTGATATGAGCCCCAGGATGTGCTGTGCTTCAGAGGCTGCCCACTATTGCCAAGATTTGGCTTTGGCATTAGGAGCATGCCTGCAGTGAAAAGGCCCCACAAGTTTGGCTCAAGTTCTTGGGGGGTCCACTCACACACTGACATCTGGCAGGACCCTCATGAAGTTAAAATATAACTTGAACAATAAATGTGTAAGCCAGAAGAGGGGTTTCCGGTTTTCTAATCCAGGAATTATTATCCTAAGGGTATCTGGGTATACTCATTTTGGCTCCTGCTCTAGGCAGGGTGACTCACAGTGACAAAGCTGCTTGTGTTTCCCAAGCAGGATACCACATATAGTCTGAAAAAAATACCTGTGTTAGATAACTACAGCAACTCCAAACAAGCTCAGCTGGCTTTTCCATCCTCTACATTGTTTGTTTACTAGAGAAAGACTAATCCCTTTTACCTGCAAAGTAGGCAAAGCAAACTTACCACATATAATGCTTTATTATCTTTCCATCCGTCCATAATACAAAATTTCCATGATTCATTCACCCACTTGAGGAACACTTGAGCACTCAAATAAAAACATACATTCCCAGGAGAAAAACCAAACCCACATCCTGGGCAGGAGACAGAGGCATTCTAACATAAATACAAAATCCCAGCAGAAATTTTATCTGAAGCAAGGCTGTGGATCACAAGCACAACGGGAAAGGACAGAGATCAAACAGTATCGCCTCTTGTGGGGGTTTTTCCCCTTTTCCTCACAATCCCCTGACAATAAGTCAATAAAAGGTTTTACCAAGACTACAGAGGGAACCTGAAAGCCCAGAAGCCTCCCTTTGAAAGTAAATTCAGGCTACAGGCAGTTTCAAAAGTCACTTCAGAGAGTCTGCCCTTTGCTAAAAAAGCCTTTGTGACCTTCCAGTCATCCCAGTTCATGGGAATGAGTAACAATGGCCTTTGCTATTCAGTCATCATTTGACAGGCAGTCAAGGTGACAGGGAGCTCTCTCATAAATATTTCCCTGTGATGATGAACAGTCTGGACACAGAACAACCACCCAGCTCACCTTTGTGGTTAGAAATAAAACTAGTCCAGGTGAGAAGGAGAAATTCCCCCCCCCGTGTTTGTTCATCCTTGTTCCTTTCTAGGAGGGCGATTTCCAGAATGAAACTGCTCAAGCAGTAATTTCTTTTAATATCCTGAGAGCTACAGGCTTCTACACTTTCCTACAAGGATTTCTGGAATGATATAGCTGCTGAGGAAAGTATCAAATCTCAACAATGGAAAAAAAATCCATGTGTGGAAGATCATTTGCAATCCTCAATAAATTTGGGTAGCAAGCACACACCCTGAAAGCTGGAAATGTGCTGCTCTTTCTGGCTTATATCTGTCAAGCTTCAAGTCCCAATTACTTATTCTTACCACAAATTTCTCTCTCCTAAATTTAAAAATCCTTCATGATTCCATTTCTGTGAGTTCTTGTACCCAAAGTGATCTTTTGGTTTCATTTGGATGGGGAAAATTGGCAATGCTTTCCCTAGAGCACAGGCAGAAAGCAGGTTAAAAGGTGGCACTATCTTCACACACCTGTGTGCTGGCCAAGGAATAACCTGAGTCTCCACAAGTGGGAAAACAGGACTCACCACTCAGCTCCCAGTTATTTTCTGTCGAGGACTTTGTGGGGTAGATACGGTTCCCCTGTATTTAGTAACCTTTTGTTTCCACAAGCTGGTCTGCTCTCTTCAGGTAAATATTGACAATTAATCAAGGAATAATATAAATGGCACATCCTTTGATTTGCATGGAGCTGGCTATTTCCATTCATCCTAGAATCAGAGATTCATGGAGTAGTTTGGATTGGTAAGGACCTGAAAGATCATCCTGTTTCAATGCCCTGCCATGGGCAGGGACACCTTCCTCTAGCCCAGGTCACTCCAAGCCCCAGTGTCCAACCTGGCCTTGGACATTTCCAGGGAACCAGGGGCAGCCACAGTTTCTCTGGGCACCCTGTGCCAGGGCCTGCCCACCCATACAGGGAAGGATTTATTCCCAATATCCCATCTATCCCTTCCCTCTGGCAGTGGGAAGCCATTCCCTTTGTCCTGTTACTCCATCCCTTGTTTAAAGTCCCTCTCCAGCTCTCCTGGAGCCCCTCAGGCCCTGGAAGGGGCTCTAAGTTCTCACTGGAGACTTCTCCAGGCTGAACACCCCCAGCTCTCTCAACTTTTCCTCATAGGAGAGGTGCTCCAGCCCTGAATGCTCTCATGTCCTTATATTGTGTGACACAGTGAACAGCGGGATTCCCAGCAACTTATCACTATTTTGTGCACCTTTAGCACATCCTTCACAAGTTATTCCTGGGAGAGCCAGTCTTATCTCACCCAACATACCTTCTTGTGAAAGCAGCTATGAGCATTTACACCCCTTTGTCGTCAGTGCAGCACAGGTTGCATAAAAACACAATCACTTAAACTATTCAAAACACAAAAAAGAATCCAGGAAATGAAAATCTGGCAGGTGCAAAGGAACAGGGTTGAATGTGGAAATCTGGGAGGAGGCTTTGCTGCTGACAGCAGCACAGCTCCTGCCTTTATCTCACAGCAGGTAAAGGAAAGCACGGTGGAAAAATGCAAACTAGTCCCATTTTGGATCTCCAGCACTGGCCAAGTGTTTCAGATAATATATTGCTCTTCCAGGCATTATGTTACTGGTTTGGATATTTCCCTTCAAAAGCCAAGGGCTGATACCTGCGAAAGCCAGAGAATGATCCTGAGAATCTCCCCTGTTTCACAGAATTCACAGAATCACTAGGTTGGAAGAGACCTTCAAGATCATCAAGTCCAACCCATGCCCTAACACCTCAACTAGACCATAGTGCCATATCCAGTCTTACCCAGTTCCCATCCCAGTCTCTACATCCCCTGCGTCCCCTCCTCTGCCTTGGCACTGCGGTGCCCACTGCAGCCTCCCCGCAGCTCCCAGCCCTTCTCCCTGCCCAGAGTGTTCCTGCTGTGCCCTGTTCCCTGCCCGTGCCTGGCTCCCAGCTCCTGGAGTTCTGCAGCCCTGAGCACAGAGGCTGCCTTTGTGCTCTGCACGTGTTGGCTGCCAAGAGCTGTGAGCCATCCTGGCACTGTGCTCCCTAAAAATAGCCTTGCCCCATGGATAACCTGCTGCTTCTCCGAGTGGCAGGTCTTAAAGATAAACCCTCATATAAACCTGCACAAAATGAGGTGCAGAAACACTCCTGGGGTGGAGAGGAATGATCTGAAGGAACAGCCTAAGAGGTGAAATAAAGAATACAGGCTCGGTACAGCCACAGGCAGGCAGGAAAGCAGTGCCAGGGGGAGCAAGTGGTGTGTGTAACCTGCACACAGACATAATAGCACAACTGCTGAGCTACAGGGCGTTCTTTTACAGTCAGCTCCAAGTTCTGTGTGTGAGGATACAACACTGCCAGCAAAAGTAATCCAAAAGAACAGCAATCCATCTGAAAAAGCTGAAAAAACACTCCTTCTTTACATAGGGAGGCGTATTTTGGATACAAAATACACTCAGATAGCATTTTTGCCCTTGCACAACTTGCAGTATATCCATTTACTCTTTCACATTTTATTTTAGTAACAGGGGAGTCAAATGAACTTGACTGATGGGCTGGTTCCCAGGGAAACATGAGCAACTTATTTCTCTTAAATAGCAGGCAAAAATGTTTTCTGTGTTAAACTGCACAGCCTGCTGTGACATTCAGATCTTCAGGATACAATCCCAAAAGAACAGAATGTGTTTGCCTGGCTCTGAGCTGGGAAAGGAGAGAGGTAGCAGCACTACAGCTGGTGATGGATGCTAGCAGGGATCTGGTGCCTAAATAATTTTTGAGGAGCTATGTCCCTTGTCCCAATCCCCAAAGGAAGGGCAAAATAAGAGTTTAACAAAAAAACAAAGGTAAAATTACCCAGTGTTGCTGGGAGAGAAATGGAAAAAGAGAAATCAGTAATAGTAAGCCTTTAAAATCACAGTCAAAATGCCAGGCTGGCTGCCCAGTGTTGCTGGGACACATTAGGAGAATAAAAAGAGCCACAGTGCTCTGGCCCAGGCTCCATCCAGCTAAAGAAGCTGCTTTGACTGGTGCAGATGAAGGTAGGAAGGCAGTTGGAAAAGAAAATGTAAGACAAAGCTGAGCATCCTCATAAGGTGCTCTCTGGTATCATTTGGAGCACCTCAAACCTGGGATTACCTACATGAAGGACACTTTCCTGCCCCTTGTGCCCAGGGATGCTGTTCTCAATTCTGATGGCCAAAAAAAATTTTCTTCATTTTTCTTCATTTTTTTTTTTCCTGCTGCTTCAGATTAAAGTGATGGGGAAAAAAATAAAACCAGTGGCCACGAGCAGTTGCTTGAAGTTGGGTCAAACACACAAAACACTTCTCCCCAAAGCTCTCCTTGCCTTCTTTATACTCACCTCAAGGGATGTCCTGAGCCTGATGGGATTTGTCTACATAGAAAATCCCAGAAGACATCTCTTCATAAATTCCATCATCTCTCAGTTGCCCATGTACCTCCTGAACCTTTTTGTATCCACAATATCCTTCAGAAAGACATTTCCAGCTCAGCTACCCATTGCGTGAGGACCCACCTTCATGGATGTATCCCACTAATTTCATTTGCTGGCCACTAGTTCCTGTAGAGCCAAGACACTGTCTGGCTGTTCCCTCTCTACCTTACCCCTTGAACACAGGATTTTTCCAGACCTCCTTTGTGTGCTCCTTCAGTTCTTCTTTTACTTATCTGGGCCAATATTAAAGTGAGCAGGTGATAATTAGGCCTTGGAACAACTTTTTCCCTCTCCTTGCACAATTTCTTTTTTGGTTGAACAGGAAAAAAAAAACAAACTTTTTTTTTTTCCCCTCTGTTTCCTTAGGACTCAGAAGAAGAAGAAAAAAAAAAGATAATGAAATACAGGTTTTGCTTGCCAAAGTTTCCAGGTGCCCAAAGTCTTGTTACTGGGACGCTGAACAAACAGCCTTCAAACACGATCCCTGCCTTTGTTCTGCCAGCTGGAAACACAGGTCACTCTGCACCCAGACACCACCTCGGAGCAGAGATATTCCACTGAGAAAAATTCTGCTTTCATCAGGCAAAGGACACCGAAAAGGAACCTGGATTTTTT